>CM033470.1:10589087-10752617 GCA_019447015.1 Hymenochirus boettgeri
TCCTTTTGTCTGTGCTTTTAATTCATTAATGTGTTTCAACTGACAAAATAAAATCTTTTTTTGTGTGTTGTGATTTTTGTGCAACATCTACAGAACCCTTTGTTTTTAAATCAGTTTGGTGAGTGATGTGTTAGCAGAAAACAAGAGGACAACATATATTCATATAGCACCTTGTATTTGCCATCACACAAACCATGTTATCAACTAGGGCTGTGATTTCAATGATCTAAGACTCACAGAAAAATGGCAATGCTTTAAATTCTCTGCTGCCTCTGTAACCATTGTATAGAATAAACCAGTTTTGTTAATCTCAGAATCTTTTATTAACAGCAGAAAAGATATTGTATGATATAATAATAATTAGTTGTTACCTGAGCCAGGTTAAAAAAAAAAACATTCTTTCTGTTTGAACTATTAAAATAATTATAATACAACTGCAAGAAAGAAAAATCTAATAAAAGAAAAACTGTTATAAAATTGCAAAACCACTTGGAAAAGATCACTACAAAATACATTTTTGGGGGAAATATTTTTATAAACAAAAGATCCGCCATCTCCCTACCCCCAACCTTTGACAAATATGTCAAGAGGGTTCTAAAGAAGTCAAAATTTTCCTTGTGCCTATAAGGATACACATCATTTATTTATGTCTCCTAGTAATACTGACTCCTCACAATGTCCCCATATTGTCACATACAATTGCTGGAATAAAGAAAAGAAAAAAAGACAATGCAATTCTAATCGGCCATAAAAATAACATGTGTTTTCTGTTTAACTTGCTTCATTTCTGTCTCTGCAACATTTTACTAAATGTTCATCACAAACCATGCTAATTTAATATTATAGTAAAAACACATTAAACAATGCATTACCACTGTTTTTTTATGCAAACACAAATATATTATCTGCAAAACAAATTACAAAATAAAAACATAATATTGATCTTTTGTGCATGAATAATTTTTTTTTTTAGCAATAACTGAAATACGAATGATTTAGTGACCTACAGTACATGCAAAATTAGACCCATCCATCTTTAAATGTTTGAAACAGACGTTAAATTCAATTGTATTGGGAATAAAAAATAAAACTCAAACATTTCTTAACCCAATACTTTAAGATGTACTTAGCCACATTGCACAGAAAATTAGAAATTTGACAAACATTTCTTAACTCAATACTTTAAGATCTACTTAGCCACATTGCACAGAAAATTAGAAATTTGATTTTAGAATTAACCACCAGGGATTAAAATCCCAATGAGACCATACTGAAATTTCTTTTTTAATTTGAATTTTATTTAAATTTGTATTTATGTATGTTAACAAATACAAAGGTTATTATAAAAAAAAACTGCAAAGAAATACATTGAAGATGCATTAAAACAACATATTTTCAGAAATGGACTAAAAGGAGAAAGCCAAGTGCATTGCTTGGTTACATTACTCTTTTACTATGTCATCCACTAATGCATATCCTAGCATCAGAACATATTGAAAAGCAAGAAGCTATGAGGATCTATATTGTCTTCTTTGAAGTTGTATTTGGCTGCAGATTATATCTTGGTGATAAATGTTAGTAAAGTGGGCAATTTAGAGAAAGGATATTATATAGATATACATACACACATACATGGACAGAGATCTTTTTATTCTCCCCAAGACCCCTATTACAGTTGCAAAAGGACAAAATAATAGTAGACTCCATGCCTTTAAGTAAATAGGACCGTATTTATGGAAAGGAAATTGAAATACTGCTGCTCCATATTCATCCATAGACAATATTCTGATTTCCATAAAATGTTTTTGATGGTAAAGATGGTGCAATCTCTTCGCCCCTGACTTTCTTCAATTTCGCCTTCCCCAATACGTCTCAGTGTGTCAAGTAATAAAACATGCTCCATTTCAAAGTAAATGAAACCTAAATTATTGTGCGTGTATATATGGCTTCTTTAAAGCCACGGACCCCTATTTATTTAAAAGACAAGGAGCTTTGTTTTCAGCAAAGAGAAGATAAAAATTGCAGGACTATATTTGTTTTCTAACAGAACATTTATTCATTTTATACCCACCATGTATACAGAAAAGAAATGGGGGAAGGAATTTCAATGGTCTCTTTAAATTATTTGGTGATTCAAAACACAAATATGCAGAGAATGTTGTTGATCAGTTGTTAATTAACAGATGAAATAGTATCTACAGACCTCAGATCTTCAACTAAACATAGATTAATTCCAGAACTAGCCTGTCCTTTTTTTCTTGTAATATTCTATGGTACAAGTTTTAGATGGTTCTCCATGTAATATGGACCTTTATCCGCTTGATTTTTTTAGTTTTCTATGCCAGCAAATACCTTAAATTAAACTTCCCTATTTAATGTTTCCCATAGTCCATTGCTATGGGTGATGTAAGACGCATTCCGGTGTATGGGGCTTGTGCCACATAAAGATTTGTCTGAAAAGGAGGTGTTACCTGAAGAAGATGCTTGGGAAGATGAAGAGAAGCAGAAGACACAAACACATCGATATTTTAGCAATTTAAAGCATTTCTAAGATTAAAATATAGCAGTTTGTGCCTTAAAAGCTAACATTCTACTTTAATAGTAGGATTGTAAATTACAGAGGCTATTTGCCTCAGTGGGGTTTCTAAAGTTTTACAGATCTGGACAGAATGGACACCACACAATTAATATTGTATACGGAACCTAATGTTCCACGCGAGTCTATAGACCACAAGTGTATCCTATTTTATAACAGGGTTAAAGGAAATGTACAGGAATTGTTTTGCTCAAGCTCAGTCCCTCAGTCCCCCAGCCCCCTGCCAGATTATCTGACTCACTGTGAGGGCAAGCATGCTCAGTAATCCCTATGAGGTAATATTGGGAGAGGGACTTTCCCACCATGCAGTTCACATACCAACTGTCACCATTCTAGCTAAGGAAAACTTTACATAACAGAAGAGTTTATGATAATAAGGCACTTGATTGGCAGCTGAAATGTAAGATGTTTCAGATTGGATATCTGAAGAAATAGGGGTCAGATTAACAAATAGTTGGAAAGAATTATAGTTTCCAGTAATTGGCAATTTAATAAAACTAATTTCCCAGTGTACATATCCTTTAATGACAACAGTGAGGGGGGGGGGGTTAGAAAGAGAAACCACTTTGAACTCTCAAATAGACCAATAGGAATTTCCAGTCTGAACTGCTCTGTTGGGCCTTGCGGCCGACCTATAATTATCAGCGATGAGCAAACTACAAAGGGCCGTTCTGCTTCTCTACTTCGAACTGCTGAGAAGTGACAAACCACAAGGTGTAAAACAATCTGCAACACGCCACAGCTTCTGCAAACAAACTTTAAATAGCCCCCCCAATAAAACATCGTCTGATGAGAGGTCTCATACGTTCCTTGAACCTTGCATGATGCGGTTTATGGGGGTTTGGTGGGCTCGATAACACAATATATTTGCACCTCCCTGCTTGATACACGGAAACTGCTAATTCCCATTTGAGAAACATGGAATTTTTACTTTTTCTGTAGTAGAAAGATTTCCAGCGCATAATTTTCTTCCTCTACAGCAACATGCCCCAGGTTGGGGGCCACATTAGCAGTACCCTAGGCACTGACCAAGACCCTTAGTTCCACCCCAGACTGACCAAGCTCCACCCTGACTGCACAGACTCCACCCTGGCCCAGCCCCTAGCCATGCCCACTCATGGATCCCAAAAAGGGCACCTGGTTGTGCACCACTGCTCTTCAGTCAAAATACAGATCAAGGGTGCTGGTAAATAGTGAATAATGTTGTCAAATTCAGGGATTTTCAACCTGCAGCTACACAGATGTTTGAAAACTACAACTCCCAGCATTCTGCAACCAAGGAACGCTGGGAGTTGTAGTTTTCCAAACATCTGGAGGGCAGCAGGATGGAAATACTTGGTCTGATTACTCAATAGGTTTATAGTTATCATTCGCATATATAGTACACAACAGCCAGGGATATCTTGTAAAATGTAAAATAAATATTTATAAGGATATAATTTACAAGGTATTTATAACTACTGTTTATGTCCACCAAATTTGTGCTTCTCACGTGTCACATGACTTATTAAAATGTATATATTGGAGGATATAACATTATAACAGCCTTGTACCTTTATGTGGTCCTCAAACCCCCCCGTGACTTCTAATATCCTTATAATTTACTATATACCAGATTCTATATTTATATTTTTTTAAAATGTACATTTACATCTTGGCACAAGTTATTTACCCCAATCTTTTTACAGGTCAGAAATGTCTGTTTCTTAAATAAGACATTGGAACAGCTTCTCTCCAAATCCCTTGTGAGACCTCTGTCTTTAAATAAAACTGTCTCTTCCAAAGATCTAACAGCAAATAAACAATTTCAAACCACGCTCCTTTTATTCAATTGGTGTAGCAGTCATTTCTATATTATCGCCATATTATCAGACTAATTTGCTCTTTGATATACATGATCCCTGGAAGATGTTCATAAAATCTAAATTCTCTGGATGATACCCTGACAGTTTAATAACCATGAATATTGCTTTGCTGGGAAAGGAGCAGAAAGGACACTTCTAACCTGCCGAAATAAACAGATGACATGATCGTTTAATTCTTAAAGTACAAAGGCTGAGAACTCTGCCAATCTAATCCAAATACATTATATGATGTATTTGGTAGTCAATACTGCCAGATAAAGGAATAATTAGTGGCTGATTGTGCAAAAGTTTGCCTGTGCTATTTATCTGCAACAACCAATAAGATGTTATCTGACTGCATGCACCTCTCAGCAGTCTTTGGTGCTTTGAGTCAAACTATTTCCTTTCATACCTCTGGAGAACATTAGATGGACCCTAAGAACTTCATGGTGTTTGGAGTAATGAAGTAAAATCCTTGCAAGGAGAAGTTCTCACATCTTTGTTTTTTGCAGGCTAGAAAAAGATATAGGTACAAAGAAAAAGGTTTCCTTAAAAATAACTCCTTAGGAGCGATAGTAGTCATAGGAATGTCATCAACGTATACCCAAGTTCTGTACTGAGAAAGGCCATAAAATGTAGAATATGTACAGTATTATCTTGAACTAAAGGAAATCCTATTAGGGTTATTTTAACATTTAACCAAAAACATTGCATGTACCATATTTGTACCAGTATTTGACAATTTTAAAATACAGTGATCAGCGTTTTCAAGTAGAAATCAGTGGGAAGATCTTCCAGTCTAATAAAACCCACCTTAATTTCACTGTGAGCTGGCAAACCAACTCTGCTACATTTTCCCTCCCACAAACAAATTTCCTCTATATCAGTTTCTGGGACATGTGATGTATTTTTGTAGTTATTATTATTATTATAATACCAGTGGTCTTAGACATGTGCAAAGGATATATAGAGCTAACTTTGTCTCTGCCCACTGTTCTGGGAATTCTGGGAATGGGGAAGTTATTTTTTATCTCCTGGATTAGTTGGGCAATGTATTTTATAGCTATGCACTGTGAAGTACCTTCTCTGCTGCATTTTATGTTCTATAGTGTTTTTTTTAAGCCTTTAAAGGATAACTGTACTCACCTCCACCCCGTCAGTAGTCAGTAGTACCCAGGGTGAGGACCTTAACTTCCAGGTCCTCACCACTGGGTTTGCCTTCTATCTTTTGCAATACTTACTCAAAATTTCATTTGCGGCCCCAACTCCACTTCCGCCTTCACAATCCTGGCCAATAAGAAAACACACTTCTACAAAGCACGTCTTCTCATTTGCCAAAGTCGCCGACTGAATGGAGGATGAGGGTTAAGGGGAGTATAGTTGTCCTTTAAAGGAATATTATACTCATGCAGTAACCGACTACTTTCTGGCTCCTCCTACAGTCATTGTCACTGACTATTCTCCCATCTCTGACATTGGAGGAGATATGTTAATGAGGGAGGGGGAGGAGCAGCTGGCGCCTACTGTATGAGTATAATTCTCTCCTTAACCTTTATAGCTTCTTCGTAAGTTTTCTTTGTTGTTTTTTTTACTCTGGATTATAATGTTGATTGCAGTGTGGGGACTACGTACGATCTGTCATTAAAGGTAAGCCTTGCGTACGCATTAGGCTTAGTTCCCCTTTAATTCTTCTTCTACTTTCCGAAATAGTATTTAAGGAATGAGTTTAACAAGTGACTAATCTCCAGCTAATGTGAAATGAGACGTTAAAACCTCCCGCGTCTATGAGGTGTCAGGGGACGCCGACCGACCCATTAAACGTATTAACAAAGAATTACCCTACTGAACCAGACAATATCGGAGCTGTGAATCCATAACAAGGGCCCAGCAAATTCCCCCTTTGTGCGGCTGACATATTCATAGTACGTGATAGACATTCCCATGTCAAAGGGCAGATTTCATTTTATTCCTGCTCTGATAAATATTTCATGAGCAAGGCCGACAGAACAATCAGCGAGGGCGCGAGGACAGGAACAAAGCTTCACCTCCAGGAGAGAGAAATACGACTTAACGAGGAGCCAAAACCAATCACCAGAAATATAACATGAACCCCTCCTTCAGGTGGTTTACTAACTAATTTATTCTACTTAAAGCAAAAGGACAGGAAGGCATAACTCACCCCGGGCATTCAATTCCCCTCCCTGCATATTTTAATTACAGTAAACGTGTGGGAGCTGCCATATTGCTTGTCACAGGATTCCCGAAAAGTATGCGCTTGCGTTGAATTTACTTATGAGTCCCACAGCAAGCATTGGCTTTATCCTTCCAGCATTGCCTTGTTCAGTCTCATTGGCTCTTAGTTGAGCCTTTAAAACAGTCCTACATCATTGTAGTCTACAGATATGGCAGCTCCCACACTTTAATACATTTAAAATATTTATATGAGAGGAATGCCCCTTACAAGCGAGATCATTTGCAGGGTTAAAATAGTCAAATTTGTGTTGACTTTCCCTTTACCAGGATTCAGACTTTCACTCTATTGCCTTTTTTATTATACAGGAAGATATTTAATTTCTGAAAGGGAATATTTGAACTCTGTTGAAAGGATAGAGACGAAGTGTGCTCTTTAGGGGGGAGTAAAATTGCATAAATTGCATAATTGAATAATTCCTATTACAGGGAACTGTGTCTGTGCAAGATGAATTAATCACCCCCCCCCCCATACAGATGGGATGAAATAAGATTCTGAGTTGGCAGGGGGGGTTGGAACCAGAGGAATAGTGGCCTAGGGCTGTGTAAAAGTTCATGGTAGACCAGTGTGCACGCTCTCGCTTGTATTTACCTAATCTGACCTGTGTCCTTTGTATATAGTTATACATATGTATATAAGAGGCGCTAACTCAGGGCCTGGACTCTACATGAATTATTCATCGTGCGCCAGGCCGAGTTTCCTTAGCGCCTTTAATTATTGGGGGATCATAACACAGTTTTGCAGAGCAAAGTTCTTTTAATGTGAGCAGTTTGGCCCGGATCAGCGTAGGGACGTAAGGGAACATTCATCAAAGTCTCTGCTGGTAAACTAGGAAAAATAACAAGAAATATGTGTGTGGGGGTTGATATTGGACACGTGAGTGTTTAGGGGATGGGGCCAGTGTGGGGAGGACAGTTTCAGATGGACCCCTTGACATTACACATGATTATTATTAATTACATTTATATGGATTCATGTCTGATCAACCAGTTATTGAGACTCCGAACATGTTAAGGGGAAATAAACTAAAATTGTGGATTTCTTTGTCTCCTATTAAATGGGATAGTAGGAGTTGTCTGGGTTCCCTGTTATATTTACCCTGATTATCTCATATTTGGATCCAGTCTGAGGCTCGGCTGTTGTTGCCACATTAAGGTCTTAACTCATAGTAAAAAAAACTGGACTCTTCTAATATCGGTCTATGTGGCTACTGGGATTTGGGCTATGATTAGCCACTTGACACCTGTCACGCCATGAACCAGTTTACCCATATAACCGCGTTATTAACATGATGGACTGCACAAGGTACTAGGTGCAATAAGAGAAGCACAGAAACGCGTTGGATTCTTATTGCAGTGGTTCCTACGTGCAGATTTAACCCTCTGTACTCATCCAACAATCACTGACTCTGACTCTCTAGGCTTTAACGTACCGTATAGAAATCTCACCTACCATCACTAATATTTACTAACTAATAAAATCCTTAATATATCAAAAATATAAAACTTTATTTGCATATTCCAATTGGGGGAAACTGATAAAATCTGCCAAAAAATCCATTTTGTTTTGTTGTCCAGTGCAGTAAAGTTAAATGACTGTTAAAGGAGAAATAAAGACTTACAATACAACAAGTTCAGGATATTCCCCCAGTAAAGAGGATCCAAACGGCAACATTTTTAACCCTAGAAATTATATCGGTTTCCTAAAAATGTATATGTTTCTGGGTTCTGCTCCTCCTCTTTTTTCCAAGATCCTTTGCTTCTGATAACATCTCCCTGTGAGACAAATCATTATTTGGGACCCTCTCCGTAGACCTGAATGGGTCTTGCATCATATATTTCATTATAAGACTTTTATTCTCCTTTAATTATAGATTGCCTTCTCTGCCCCAATGCAAGCTCATAAAGATCTTGTATGGCTTGTTTCTCAAAGACATCTTTGGGAAAGTTAAGTATAATAAAAATGGTTACAGTTAAATTCTGGCTATATGGCTGGACATGTCCTTTAAGAATGGGCCTTGTTTATTTTATACCTTGACAGGAATTCTTCTCCTGCCCCCTTAATGTAGTGATGTTTAGCTGTGAGCCTAGACCCTAAACATATTCATATTGCATTGCTATGTTGGAGGATTCTAGGTCTATTAATTTGCAGAATTTCTAGCTTTTGCATCCCTTTTTTTTATCGGCCATTTTGTATTTCAGTTGACATCATGTAACATTAACCAACATTGAATTCAGTTCAATAAATAATCATCTTTAGGCATCTTTAGGCCTGTACTACAAATAATAATCATTGAGCCAACTCTGAACCAGTGGTGTAACAACTGCCCCACCACCCCTGCCACCACGGGGGGGCCCAGAAGGTAAGTGGGCCCGGAAGGTAAGTGGCACCGCGAAAACCTCCGCAATCAGCTGTTTTTAAACAGCTAATCGCTCCTATGAAGGAAACATATGTGTGATCATCTGTTTCAAAACAGCTGATCGTGGACCTCCGCAGAGGGGGTAGGTCATGGGCCCGGCCTCCAATCTCATGCAGGGGTGGGGGGCTGCAGTTATGCCCCTGCTCTGAACATTGCTTGTCTGTTTATTACAGCTGCTGATTTAATAAACATGCCCTCCATCTTTTGCAGGAAGGAAATTGTCCACGCAAGCAGAAAAGTACAATGAAGCAAATATAGGCGATTAAAGGGGTGTGGTTAATTATTTAACTAGTGTACACATTGGGTGCTATCTCGATTGGAACCTATAGGTGGCCATACACATTACAATGGGAACCGCACACATGGACCCGACAGATCCCCATATGGGTGAATGTACAAAGGGAAGTTGAGTAATGGTGGCTAGATTTACTCACAGCTATTGCAGCTCTGAGTCAATTTCCCTGTTGGTGTTGTGCAACTGTAATAAAATGCTCAGTCCAGTTCAGTAATAGAGTTACAAGCCAAATAGTTATCTGCAATAATAATTATAAAGACTGAACACATACCCACATAAATAACCCCATACCCCCATCACATAAATCTAAATGTTTCTACCTATGCTAATGGTGTTTTTAATGTCCCCTACATTACAAAGTGTGCCCAAGTACAATAATAATATCTGGTTTTGTGCAACACTGTCTATATATAGCTATATGTTAGTGCGAGTGTGCACTATAGGTGAGTGCGATTTTAACCTCTCGTTTGCGTTGGCTGAGAAGGAATGATAAAAGTCACCTGTGTAGTGCATTTAGTAACGACATTTGCGCTAATAGCTGGACTTGAAGTTGCGCTGGGATTTCTGGTACTAAATACCAAAACAAACATTTCTGTGGCTCTGGGTAACTGAAACACTTGATGTTCTGTAACTGTAATAAAATGCTTTGTCCAGTTCAGTTATACAAATACAACCCTAAATAATGATCTCCAGTAATAATATTTATAACGACTGTACACATACCCACATAAATAGCCCCATATACCGTTTACATACGTCCAAATGTATCTGTCCAAACTAAATGGGCAACTATCAGTACACCACCCAATTAAAGGACCCAGGGTGAGGACTTAATCTGCTAGGTCCTCACCCCTAAGTTGAGCTTGTATAACCAAAACAATACTGGAATACTTTCCTTTGTGCGCCTGGCTCGACCCACCCATCAGGTGGCCCGGGCTACCAATAGGTAGATGTGAATCTTGCACAGTGCATCTTCCTATTGGACCTATAACAGAATACTGTTAAGTAATGCAAACACATGTTTAAAAAAACTAGCTCCAAGGCCTTTATTGTGCCCATACATTAGTGAAAGTTTCTCCTGATAGTTCTATGAAAAGTAAGCAAAACTTGCCAAGTCCAGATATACCAAACTGATAGATTAGTATCAAAAATAACTAAGTGCTGTAATAAAATCAACAAGTGCTCAACAAAGTATTAGTTTAGGTGATGTGACACTGATAGAACCAGGATTTAATAAGAATACTTTATTAACACTTTCTTATATCTTTTTAACATCTTGCCCTCTTGCTTTGTGTGTTTATAGATTTTATGTCCTCTGTATCCACACATAGCCAATCAAACACACACCTAATTTCCAATGTGCACCAACTGGCACTTTTGCCAGTACTATATAACTATGTAACTGTTAGACAGAATTATGAGTAGGATATAAAGTTGGACTAGATGGACATATATCTTTATTCAACCTCCAATACTATGTTACTATGTAACTGTTATACAGACATTATGGGTAGGATATAAAGGTTGGACTAGATGGACGTATGTCTTTATACAACCTCCAATACTATGTTACTATGTTAATGTTATACAGACATTATGGGTAGGTAGGGTATAAAGGTTGGACTAGATGGACGTATGTCTTTATACAACCTCCAATACTATGTTACTATGTAACTGTTATACAGATATTATGGGTAGGGTATAAAGGTTGGACTAGATGGACGTATGTCTTTATACAACCTCCAATACTATGTTACTATGTAACTGTTATACAGACATTAGGGTAGGGTATAAAGGTTGGACTAGATGGAGTATGTCTTTATACAACCTCCAATACTATGTTACTATGTAACTGTATACGGACCTATGGGTAGGGTATAAAGGTTGGACTGATGGACGTATGTCTTTATCACACCTCCATACTATGTTACTATGTAAATGTTAACAGACATTATGGGTAGGGTATAAAAGTTGGACTAGATGGACCAATGTCTATACAACCTCCAATACTATGTTACTATGTAACTGTTATCAGAATATTGGGTAGGGTATAAAGGTTGGACTAGATGGACTATGTCTTTATACAACCTCCAATACTATGTTACTATGTAACTGTATAACAGACATTATGGGTAGGGTATAAAGGTTGGACTAGAGGACGTATGTCTTTATCAACCTCCAAATACTATGTTACATGTAACTGTTATACAGCCATTATGGGTAGGGTATAAAGGTTGGACTAGATGGACGTATGTCTTATACAACCTCAATACTATGTTACTATGTAACTGTTATACAGACATATGGGGTAGGGTATAAAGGTTGGACTAGATGGACGTATGTCTTTATACAACCTCCAATACTATGTTCTATGTAACTGTTATACAGACATTATGGGTAGGGTATAAAGGTTGGACTAGTGGAGTATGTCTTTATACAACCCCAATACTATGTTACTATGTAACTGTTATACAGACATTAGGGTAGGGTATAAAGGTGGACTAGATGGACGTATGTCTTATTCAACCTCCAATACTATGTTACTATGTAACTGTTAACAGACATTATGGGTAGGGTATAAAAGGTTGAGATGGACAATGTCTTTATACAACCTCCAATACTATGTTACTATGTAAATGTTATACAGACATTAGGGTAGGGTATAAAGGTTGGACTAGATGGAAGTATGTCTTTTATACAAACCAATACTATGTACTATGTAACTGTTATACAGACATTATGGGTAGGGTATAAAGGTTGGACTAGAGGACGTATGTTTTATACAACCTCCAATACTATGTTACTATGTAACTGTTATACAGACATTATGGGTAGGGTAAAAGGTTGGACTAGATGGACTAGTCTTTATACAACTCCCAATACTATGTTACTATGTAACTGTATACGACATTATGGGTAGGGTATAAAGGTTGGACTAGATGGACGTAGTCTTTATACAACCTCCAATACTATGTTATTGTAACGTTATACAGACATTATGGTAGGGTATAAAGGTTGATAGAGGACGTAGTCTTTATACAACCTCCATACTATGTTACTATGTAACGTTATACAGACATTATGGGTAGGGTATAAAGGTTGGACTAGATGACGTATGTCTTATACAACCTCAATAATATGTTACTATGTAACTGTTATACAGACATTATGGGTAGGGTATAAAGGTTGGACTAGAGGACGTATCTCTTATACAACCTCCAATACTATGTTACTATGTAACTGTTATACAGACATTATGGGTAGGGTATAAAGGTTGGACTAGATGAACGTATGTCTTTATACAACCTCCATACTATGTTACTATGTAACTGTTATACAGACATTAGGGTAGGGTATAAAGGTTGGACTAGATGGACGTATGTCTTTATAACAACCTCCAATACTAGTTACTATGTAACTGTTATACAGACATTATGGGTAGGGTATAAAGGGGTGGACAGATGGACCTATGTCTTTATACAACCTCCAATACTATGTTACTATGAACTGTTATACAGACATTATGGGTAGGGTATAAAGGTTGGAATAGATGCGTATGTCTTTATACAACCTCAATAAATGTTACTATGTAACTGTTATACGACATTAGGGGTGGTATAAAGGTTGGACTAGATGGACGTATGTCTTTTACAACCTCCAATACTATGTTACTATGTAACTGTTATACAGACATTATGGGTAGGGTAAAGGTTGGACTAGATGGAGTATGTTTTATACAACCTCACATACTATGTTACTATGTAACTGTTAACGACATTATGGGTAGGGTATAAAGGTTGGACTAGATGGACGTATTCTTTATACAACCTCCAATACTATGTTACTATGTAACTGTTATACAGACATATGGGTAGGGTATAAAGGGTGGATAGATGGACGTATGTCTTTATACAACCCCAATACTATGTTACTATGTAACTGTTATACAGACATTATGGGTAGGGTATAAAGGTTGGACTAGAGGGACGTAGTCTTTATACAACCTCCAATTACTATGTAATGTTATACAGACATTATGGGTAGGGTATAAGGTTGGAATAGATGGACGTATGTCTTTATACAACCTCAATACTATGTTACTATGTAACTGTTAACAGACATTAGGGTAGGGTATAAAGGTTGGACTAGATGACGTATGTCTTATACAACCTTCAATACTATGTTACTATGTAACGTTAGACAGACATATGGGTAGGGTATAAAGGTGGACTAGAGGAGTTGTCTTTATACAACCTCCATACGTGTTACTATGTAACTGTTATACAGACATTATGGGTAGGGTATAAAGGTTGGAATAGATGGACGTATGTCTTTATACAACCTTCAATAATTGTTACTATGTAACTGTTAGACAGACATTATGGGTAGGGTATAAAGGTTGGACTAGATGACGTATGTCTTATAAACCTCCAATACTATGTTACTATGTAACTGTTATACAGACATTATGGGTAGGGTATAAAGGTTGGATAGAATGGACGTATGTCTTTTATACAACCTTCAATACTATGTTACATGTAACTGTTAGACAGACATTATGGGTAGGGTATAAAGGTTGGACTAGATAGACGATGTCTTTATACAACCTTCAATACATGTTACTATGTAACTGTTAACAGACCTTATGGGTAGGGTATAAAGGTTGGACTAGATGGACGTATGTTTATACAACCTCCAATACTATGTTACTATGAACTGTTATACAGACATTATGGGTAGGGTATAAGGTTGGAATAGAGGACGTATGTCTTTATAAAACCTCACTAGTTACTATGTAACTGTTAGACAGACATTATGGGTAGGGTATAAAGGTTGGACTAGATGGACGTATGTCTTTATACAACCTCCAATACTATGTTACTATGTAACTGTTATACAGACATATGGGTAGGGTATAAAGGTTGGATAGATGGACTTATGTCTTTATACAACCTCCAATACTATGTTACTATGTAACTGTTTAACAGACATTATGGGTAGGGTATAAAGGTGGAATAGATGGACGATATCTTATACAACCTCCATACTATGTTACTATGTAACGGTATACAGACATTATGGGTAGGGTATAAAGGTGGGATAGATGGACGTATGTCTTATACAACCTCCAATACTATGTTACTATGTAACTGTTATACAGACATTATGGGTAGGGTATAAAGGGTGGACTAGAGGACGTATGTCTTTATACAACCTCCAATACTATGTTAACTGTTTACAGCATTATGGGTAGGGTATAAAGGTTGGAATAGATGGACGTATGTCTTATACAACCTTCAATACTGTTACTATGTAACGTTAGACAGACATTATGGGTAGGGTATAAAGGTTGGACTAGATGACGTATGTCTTTATACAACCTATCATACTATGTTACTATGTAACTGTTATACAGACATTATGGGTAGGGTATAAAAGTTGGACTAGATGGACGTATGTCTTTATACAACCTCCAATACTATGTTACTATGTTACTATGTAACTGTTATACAGACATTATGGGTAGGGTATAAAGGTTGACTAGATGGAGTATGTCTTTATACAACCTCCAATACTATGTTACTATGTAACTGTTATACGACCTAGGGTAGGGTATAAAGGTTGGACTGATGGACTATGTCTTTATACAACCTCCAATACTATGTTACTATGTAATGTTATACAGACATTATGGGTAGGGTATAAAAGTTGGACTAGATGGACATGTCTATACAACCTCCAATACTATGTTACTATGTAACTGTTATCAGACATATGGGTAGGGTATAAAGGTTGGACTAGATGGACTATGTCTTTATACAACCTCCAATACTATGTTACTATGTAACTGTATAACAGACATTATGGGTAGGGTATAAAGGTTGGACTAGAGGACGTATGTCTTTATTCAACCTCCAAAACTATGTTACATGTAACTGTTATACAGCATTATGGGTAGGGTATAAAGGTTGGACTAGATGGACGTATGTCTTATTACAACCTCCAATACTATGTTACTATGTAACTGTTATACAGACATATGGGTAGGGTATAAAGGTTGGACTAGATGGACGTATGTCTTTATACAACCTCCAATACTATGTTTATGTAACTGTTATACAGACATTATGGGTAGGGTATAAAGGTTGGACTAGATGGAGTATGTCTTTATACAACCCCAATACTATGTTACTATGTAACTGTTATACAGACATTAGGGTAGGGTATAAAGGTTGGACTAGATGACGTATGTCTTATCAACCTCCAATACTATGTTACTATGTAACTGTTAACAGACATTATGGGTAGGGTATAAAGGTTGGCAGATGGACCAATGTCTTTATACAACCTCCAATACTATGTTACTATGTAATGTTATACAGACATTAGGTAGGGTATAAAGGTTGGACTAGATGGAAGTATGTCTTTTATACAAACCAATACTATGTACTATGTAACTGTTATACAGACATTATGGGTAGGGTATAAAGGTTGGACTAGAGGACGTATGTTTTATACAACCTCCAATACTATGTTACTATGTAACTGTTATACAGACATTATGGGTAGGGTATAAAGGTTGGACTAGATGGACACGTCTTTATACAACTCCAATACTATGTTACTATGTAACTGTATACGACATTATGGGTAGGGTATAAAGGTTGGACTAGATGGACGTAGTCTTTATACAACCTCCAATACTATGTTAATTGTAACCGTTATACAGACATTATGGTAGGGTATAAAGGTTGACTAGAGTGACGTAGTCTTTATACAACCTCCATACTATGTTTACTATGTAACGTTATACAGACATTATGGGTAGGGTATAAAGGTTGGACTAGATGAACGTATGTCTTATACAACCTCAAATAATATGTTACTATGTAACTGTTATACAGACATTATGGGTAGGGTATAAAGGTTGGACTAGAGGGACGTATGTCTTATACAACCTCCAATACTATGTTACTATGTAACTGTTATACAGACATTATGGGTAGGGTATAAAGGTTGGAATAGATGACGTATGTCTTTATACAACCTCCATACTATGTACTATGTAACTGTTATACAGACATTAGGGTAGGGTATAAAGGTTGGACTAGATGGACGTATGTCTTTATAAAACCTCCAATACTATGTTACTATGTAACTGTTATACAGACATTATGGGTAGGGTTAAAAGGGGTGGACAGATGGACTATGTCTTTATACAACCTCCAATACTATGTTACTATGTAACTGTTATACAGACATTATGGGTAGGGTATAAAGGTTGGAATAGAGGGCGTATGTCTTTATACAACCTCAATAAATGTTACTATGTAACTGTTATACAGACATTAGGGGGGTATAAAGGTTGGACTAGATGACGTATGTCTTTTACAACCTCCAATACTATGTACTATGTAACTGTTATACAGACATTATGGGTAGGGATAAAAGGTTGGACTAGATGGATTATGTTTTATACAACCTCCATACTATGTACTATGTAACTGTTATACGACATTATGGGTAGGGTATAAAGGTTGGACTAGATGGACGTATGTCTTTATACAACCTCCAATACTATGTTACTATGTAACGTTATACAGACAATGGGTAGGGTATAAAGGTGGACTAGATGGACGTATGTCTTTATACAACCTCCAATACTATGTTACTATGTAACTGTTATACAGACATTATGGGTAGGGTATAAAGGTTGGATAGAGGACGTAGTCTTTATACAACCTCCAATTACTATGTAACTGTTATACAGACATTATGGGTAGGGTATAAGGTTGGAATAGATGGACGTATGTCTTTATACAACCTCAATACTATGTTACTATGTAACTGTTAACAGACATTAGGGTAGGGTATAAAGGTTGGACTAGATGGACGTATGTCTATACAACCTTCAATACTATGTTACTATGTAACTGTTAACAGACATATGGGGTAGGGTATAAAGGTTGGACTAGATGGGAGTATGTCTTTATACAACCTCCATATGTTACTATGTAACTGTTATACAGACATTATGGGTAGGGTATAAAGGTTGGAATAGATGGACGTATGTCTTTATACAACCTTAATAATGTTACTATGTAACTGTTATACAGACATTATGGGTAGGGTATAAAGGTTGGACTAGATGACGTATGTCTTATACAACCTCCAATACTATGTTACTATGTAACTGTTATACAGACCATTATGGGTAGGGTATAAAGGTTGGATAGAATGGACGTATGTCTTTTATACAACCTTCAATACTATGTTACATGTAACTGTTAGACAGACATTATGGGTAGGGTATAAAGGTTGGACTAGATAGACGGAGTCTTTATACAACCTTCAATACATGTTACTATGTAACTGTTAGACAGACCTTAGGGTAGGGTATAAAGGTTGGACTAGATGGACGTATTTTTATACAACCTCCAATACTATGTTACTATGTAACTGTTATACAGACATTATGGGTAGGGTATAAAGGTTGGAATAGAGGACGTATGTCTTTATAAAACCTTCTACTAGTTACTATGTAACTGTTAGACAGACATTATGGGTAGGGTATAAAGGTTGGACTAGATGGACGTATGTCTTTATACAACCTCCAATACTATGTTACTATGTAACTGTTATACAGACATATGGGTAGGGTATAAAGGTTGGAATAGATGGACTATGTCTTTATACAACCTCAATACTTGTTACTATGTAACGTTAACAGACATTATGGGTAGGGTATAAAGGTTGGAATAGATGGACGATGTCTTATACAACCTCATACTATGTTACTATGTAACGGTAGACAGACATTATGGGTAGGGTATAAAGGTGGGATAGATGGACGTATGTCTTATACAACCTCCAATACTATGTTACTATGTAACTGTTATACAGACATTATGGGTAGGGTATAAAGGGTGGACTAGATGGACGTATGTCTTTATACAACCTCCAATACTATGTCTACTGTTTACAGACATTATGGGTAGGGTATAAAGGTTGGAATAGATGGACGTATGTCTTATACAACCTCAATACTTGTTACTATGTAACGTTAGACAGACATTATGGGTAGGGTATAAAGGTTGGACTAGATGACGTATGTCTTTATACAACCTAATACTATGTTACTATGTAACTGTTAGACAGACATTATGGGTAGGGGATTAAAGGTGGGACTAGATGGACGTATGTCTTTATACAACTCAATACTATGTTACTATGTAACTGTTATACAGACATTATGGGTAGGGTTTAAAGTTGGAATAGATGGACGTATGTCTTTATACAACCTTCAATACTATGTTACTATGTAACTGTTAGACAGACATTATGGGTAGGGTATAAAGGTTGGACTAGATAGACGTATGTCTTTATACAACCTTCAATACTATGTTACTATGTAACTGTTAGACAGACATTATGGGTAGGGTATAAAGGTTGGACTAGATGGACGTATGTCTTTATACAACCTCCAATACTATGTTACTATGTAACTGTTATACAGACATTATGGGGAGGATATAAAGGTTGGACTAGATGGATGTATGTCTTTATACAACCTCCAATACTATGTTACTATGTAACTGTTATACAGACATTATGGGTAGGGTATAAAGGTTGGACTAGATGGACGTATGTCTTATACAACCTCCAATACTATGTTACTATGTAACTGTTATACAGACATTATGGTAGGGTATAAAGGTTGGACTAGATGGACATGTCTTTTACAACCTCCATACTATGTTACTATGTAACTGTTATACAGACATTATGGGTAGGGTATAAAGGTGGACTAGATGGACGTATGTCTTTATACAACTCCAATACTATGTACTATGTAACTGTTTACAGACATTATGGGTAGGGTATAAAGGTTGGACTAGAGGGACGTTGTCTTTATACAACCTCCAATACTATGTTACTATGTAACTGTTATACAGACATTATGGGTAGGGTATAAAGGTTGGACTAGATGGACAATGTCTTTATACAACCTCCAATACTATGTTACTATGTAACTGTTATACAGACATATGGGTAGGGTATAAAGGTTGACAGATGGACGTATGTCTTATACAACCTCCAATACTATGTTACTATGTAACGTTATACGACATTATGGGTAGGGTATAAAGGTTGACTAGATGGACGATAGCTTTATACAACCTCCAATACTAGTTACTATGTAACGTTATACAGACATTATGGGTAGGTATAAAGGTTGGACTAATGGACGTATGTCTTTATACAACCTCAATACTATGTTCTATGTAACTGTTATACAGACATTTATGGGTGAGGGTATAAAGGTTGGACTAGAGGGACGTTATGTCTTTATACAACCTCCAATCTATGTACTATACTGTTATAACAGACATTATGGGTAGGGTATAAAGGTTGACTAGATGGACGTATGTCTTTATACACCCTCCATACTATGTTACTATGTAACTGTTATACAGACATTAGGGTAGGGTATAAAGGTTGACTAGATGAAACGTATGTCTTTATACAACCTCCAATACTATGTTACTATGTAACTGTTACAGACATTTGGGTAGGGTAAAAGGTTGGACTAGATGGACTATGTCTTTATACAACCTCCAATACTATGTTACTATGTAACTGTTATACAGACATTATGGGTAGGGTATAAAGGTTGGATAGATGGACGTATGTTTTATCACCTCAATAAATGTTACTATGTAACTGTTATAACGACATTATGGGTAGGGTATAAAGGTTGGACTAGATGGACGATGTCTTTATACAACCCCTCCAATACTTGTTACTATGTAACCTGTTATACAGACATTATGGGTAGGGTATAAAGGTTGGACTAGATGGACGTATGTCTTTATACAACCTCAATACTATGTTACTATGTAACGTTTACAAGACATTATGGGTAGGGTATAAAGGTTGGACTAGATGCGTTATCTTTATACAACCTCCAATACTATGTTACTATGTAACGGTATACAGACATTATGGGTAGGGTATAAAGGTGGACTAGATGGACTTATGTCTTTATACAACCTCCATACTATGTTACTATGTAACGTTATAACAACATTATGGGTAGGGTATAAAGGTTGGACTAGAGGACGTATGTCTTTATACAACCTCCATACTATGTACTGTTTATACAGACATTTGGGTAGGGTATAAAGGTTGGACTAAGATGACGTATGTCTTTATACAACCTCAATACTATGTTACTATGTAACTGTTATACAGACATTATGGGTAGGGTATAAAGGTTGGACTAGATGAGACGATGTCTTTATACAACCTCAATACTATGTTACTATGTAACTGTATACAGACATTATGGGTAGGGTATAAAGGTTGGACTAGATGACGTATGTCTTTATACAACCTCCAAACTATGTTACTATGTAACTGTTATACAGCACATTATGGGTAGGGTATAAAGGTTGGAATAGATGGACGTATGTCTTTATACAACCTCAATACTATGTTACTATGTAACTGTTACAGACATTATGGGTAGGGTATAAGGTTGGACTAGATGACGTATGTCTTTACAAACCTCCAATACTATGTTACTATGTAACTGTTATACAGACATTATGGGTAGGGTATAAAGGTTGGCTAGATGGACGTATGTCTTTATAACACTCTCAATACTATGTACTATGTAACTGTTAACAGACATTATGGGTAGGGTAAAAGGTTTGGACTAGATGACGTATGTCTTTATACAACCTCCATACTATGTTCTATGTAACTGTTAGACAGACATTATGGTAGGGTATAAAGGTTGGACTAGATGGACGTATGTCTTATAACAACCCCATACTATGTTACTATGTAACTGTTATACAGACATTATGGGTAGGGTTAAGGTTGGATAGATGGACGTTGTCTTATAACAACCTTCAATACTATGTTACTATGTAACTGTTAGACAGACATTATGGGTAGGGTATAAAGGTTGGACTAGATGGACGTATGTCTTTATACAACCTCCATACTATGTTACTATGTAACTGTTAACAGACATTATGGGTAGGGTATAAAGGTGGACTAGATGGACGTATGTCTTTATACAACCTCCAATACTATGTTACTTGAACTGTTATACGACATTATGGTGTAGGGTATAAAGGTTGGACTAGATGGACGTATATCTTTATACAACCTCCAATACTATTTTCTATGTAACGTTATACAGACATTATGGGTAGGGTAAGGGTGGAGATGGACGTATGTCTTTATACAACCTCCAATACTATGTTACTAGGTAACGTTACAGACATATGGGAGGTATAAAGGTTGGACTAGAGGACGTATGTCTTTATACAACCTCCTACTATGTACTGTTATACAGACATTATGGGTTAGGGTATAAAGGTTGGAATAGATGACGTATGTCTTTACAACCTCAATACTATGTTACTATGTAACTGTTAACAGACATTAGGGTAGGTATAAAGGTTGGATAGATAGACGTATGTCTTTATACAACCTCAATACTATGTTACTATGTAACTGTTATACAGACATTTGGGTAGGGTATAGGTTGGACTAGATGGACGTATGTCTTTATACAACCTCCATACTATGTTACTATGTAACTGTTATACAGACATTATGGGTAGGGTATAAAGGTGGAAAGATGGACGTAGGTCTTTATACAACTTCAATACTATTTACTAGTGAACTGTTAGACAGACTTATGGGTAGGGGTATAAAGGTTGGACTAGATGACGTATGTCTTTATACAACCTCCAATACTATGTTACTATGTAACGGTTATACAGACATTATTGGGTAGGGTATAAAGGTTGGAATAGATGGACTTATGTCTTTATACAACCTTCAATACTATGTTACTATGTAACTGTTAGACAGACATTATGGGTAGGGTATAAAGGTTGGAATAGATGGACGTATGTCTTTATACAACCTTCAATACTATGTTACTATGTAACTGTTAGACAGACATTATGGGTAGGGTATAAAGGTTGGACTAGATAGACGTATGTCTTTATACAACCTCCAATACTATGTTACTATGTAACTGTTATACAGACATTATGGGTAGGGTATAAAGGTTGGGCTAGATGGACGTATGTCTTTATATAACCTCCAATACTATGTAACTGTTATACAGACATTATGGGTAGGGTATAAAGGTTGGAATAGATGGACGTATGTCTTTATACAACCTTCAATACTATGTTACTATGTAACTGTTAGACAGACATTATGTGTAGGGTATAAAGGTTGGACTAGATAGACGTATGTCTTAAGTCAACCTTCAAAACTAAGTTACTATGTTATATTGAAAGTTATACTGAATATTGTATAGGGACATTATGGAAGGATGTAAAGTTGGACTAGATGGATGTACATAGTTACTATGTAACTATATACATTTTTTTAATTTATTGGTTATAATGACCGTAACTGGGTTTGGGGTCTGTATGTGAATGTTGTTGTGATCTATTGTTATAAATATAACTGTTCCTTACAATAATAAGGTTTTCTTTGTATCAAGACTTATATGTCTCCAGCAGCAAAACGGATTCTGTTCCCATAGCCCAGACAGTGTTCTCTGCTGGATACAGGACCAGTAGGGATTTTTTTTCTCCATCTGATCCCCAGGGGCTATTCTGATGTCCTTGCTTTCTGTTTTAAGGCTGTTTGAAAGCCTCATAAATAAAAACTCTGCTTCTATTTATCCTTGGAAGCCTCCAGAGATCAGAGGTTTGAGTTAATAATATATACAACAGAACGAATAACAGTACAGAGGTAGCTCGGGTATTAAAGGACTTTTTGCCTGAGATAAACGTGTGAATGGGAAAGAAAGTAAATAACCCACTATATGAAGAAATAAACCTTATTGTCTGTCCATCACAATGGACTTTCTTCCATTAAGACGCACAGTGGCTTGATAACCCCAACAATAAATACAGAGAGGCCCTAATACATATTGATGGGCGATAGAAATATACCAGGATTACATGTTCATTATCTTCTGAAAAGGTTCTGGCTTAAAGTAGATCCACAAACCTTACAAACTACTTACTTGAATGGTCAAGTCACTCTCCTTGCTTTATCCTTGTAAGGTCAGTACTTGTGCCTCTACACACCAGGTGAGGGTAGATCCAATAAGTATTGAAAGGGTTTCCTAACTTTGCAAGGGACGTGATACATTCCTAGCTACAGATAAACCTGTGTAAGATACAGGGGCGTAGCTAGAGGGGAGCAGGGGGGATATAGCCACCTCCCAGAAAACCATTGTGAATAAAGCATGGATAGGGGCCTCATCATAGTTTTGCTGGGCCCAGTGATTTCTAGTTACGCCCCTGGTAAGATAAGTCAAATATTTTTCAACAGCAAGTGCCAAAGTTACTTTTACCTTTACTCCTCCTTCCCTTAGTAAAAGTGGCTAATTTGACAGCTTCTCTCTGTCTCCATGGCTGAAGCCCACTAAGCATGTCTGAGTCAGGGGCAGTAGGTAGGAGGAGGGGTTATAATCACCTGGATCTGGATTTTATGCAGGTGTATCTTTGGTTAGGAATCACTAAATGTGAATAATACATAGTAGGACAAACTTCTCATTTAAGTAACATTTATCGAACTATGAAACACGCAAAGTGCAGTGCGGTGTCCTTTGCTGTCCTTGTTTAAAGGGTCCACCCCCAAAATGACATTGGATATTCTGATAGAGAAGCCCCCAAAATCTTTAGATCGTTACACTTACACTGCCCAGAACTGCAAACAATGCTAGTTATTCTGCACAAATCTTGCAGGCAATTTGCTGGGTGCAAAGAAAGCTCAGAGCTTTCACACATGCTCTGATAAGCTTTCTACAGACCTCAGTGGGCAAGCCTCTAGGTAACTCATTAGACAATGGCCGTGACATCATACATTCCAGCTTTTGGGGGCTTCTCTATCAGAATATGAATCTTTGGGGGTGGACATTGCTTTTTAAAGTATCAGGAGGTGAGTATTAATAGATTATCGGTAAAGGCATATTATTGTTCTGATTAACTAATAAACCAACTTTTCCTTAGAGGGGGTCATTCATCAAATTTAAGATGGCTGAACCCTAAGAACCATATTCACCAAAGGTTTTGTGGAAAATATTAAATAGGGTCTTAAAGTGTCACCAGTGGCGCAATGTCGGTGTAAATTTGTAAACGAAGCCATTTGCGCAGATTTTGCATCCATTTTCTCAATACCCATTGGGTAGGAGCTGCCATTTTAAAGGGCATCTATACTGAAAAAAAAAGTTTTTTTTAAATTGACCAAACTATAATTCCTCCTAATCACCACTGTATCATTTTTTTGTTGCTCTGCCCCCTATTTCTTTAGATATCCAATATAAAACATCTTCTGTGAGTAGTTTTACTGTAGCTGGAATGGTGACAGAGATTTGACAGTTGGAATGCTGTATGCTGTGTGCAGGCTTGACAGTTGGTTTGTGGGGAAAAAGTCAGGTCGGATGGAAGTGGGAGTGGTTAAAAGAGGGAGGGGGGATACTGCTCCTAAACAAAATGTGTGCTGGATTGAAGGCATGCAGCAACACACACACCTCAGAATAAGTGCTACTTACATGTATTCAATTATAGATTACGATGAGGCAAAGTCATTTTTTCAGTATAGTGTATACATTTAAGTGTATATCTTACTGAAACTTTATATATATGGGTGGGATCTGCCGTGCAGTTTCCCAGGGCAGTGCAATATGATGGTATGGTTTATTTCCCAATACATTCATTCTCTGTATATTTGAATTAAGATATTTATGGAAGAAGGCTGCCATACAGTATCTCTTGGAAATGAAGGTGTATAAGAAGGTATATAATGTTATAACTAATTGTATGTACAGTACATTCCTTATATCTATTAATTGAATGTATTATGATGTGTATACAGGGCCGGATTTCCCACTAGGCCACATAGGCTGTGGCCTAGGGTGGCAGAGTTGCTAGGGGTGGCACAAAAATGTGCAGGCATCATTGGCTCCCCTTGTAACTGGTGGTCCAGTGTAAGGTACTGAATTACAAGTTCCATTCAGATCGCAGTTCAGTACCTGCATTAAAGGGTATGTCCACCCCACAAACTGATTTTTAATATGCTGCTCCCCCATGTCCCCCAGCCCCAACCGCATAAATATTTTTTTCAGAAAGCCCCCCAAACTCTTACTTACCTCCCCTCGTTTCTCCGCCGCACTGCCGGCCCTCTGCTTGCGAGAATGCAAGCAGAGGGGCGGGACCGGCAGTCGCGTCTGTGATTGGCTGAGCGGCAGCCAATCACGGACGCGGCTGCCGGTCATTCAGTGCAGCGGAGGAAAGCGGAGAGGTAAGTAAGAGTTTGGGGCTGGGGGACATGGGGGAGCAGCATATTAAGGGGGTTTTGCGCTAGGGGGAGGGATAGTAGAACGGGAGGGAGAGGGAGGGAGAGGGAGGGGGAGGGAGGGGGGAGAAGGGCTGCAGTACGCATGGCAAATATCTACCGGAGGCAAGATAGCAGGCAGAGCCCTGCTATCCTCCTGGTGGACAGTTTTTGGGACTTTGGGGGGGTCTACAGGAGAACCCTATGGAGCTGGGATGTGAGGTAAGGATTACACTACACTACATGGTGGGGCCAGTAGTTGGGGGGATTATAGTTTTGGGGGTGGACATGCCCTTTAATAAGCTGTCACAATGGCAGCTTACTATAGTATTGATAAATGGATGAAAGAGATCCATTCACAAATAGAGATTTTTCTAAGTCTTTGTTAGTTAAAGGCACAGATCAATTTAAAGGCACGGATCAATATTAGGTGATCAGTTTGCCCATTTCGGGCGAGAATCGTCCGTGTGAATGCGTTCGGTCAGGGGACGTTCGATGATATGCCAGGCTGAACTCGGAATTGGAGCGTGTGTACGAGCCTTAAGAGAAGCTACACCGTTTTATTTAGCTGAAACCAGTTGTAACATGGGTGCCTGTGATTTCCTCCTATTGTGTGAGACAGAAGTCCTGGGGCATTCATCTTAGAATGAATGAGTTGAGGAAATCTAAAGGATCTTTAATTATGACCATGTTAAAGGGCATGTCCCCCCCACTACTGGCCCCACCATGTAGTGTATTTTAATCCTTACCTCACATCCCAGCTCCATATGGTTCTCCTGTAGTCCCCCCCCCCCCCAAAGTCCCAAAAACTGCCACCAGGAGGATGCAGAGTCCATATAGGACTCTGCCTCCTACCTGGCCTCCGGGAGAAGTTTGGCATGCGTACTGCAGCCCTTCTCCCCCTCCCTCCCCCTCCCTCCCCCTCCCTCTCCTCCCGTTTTGCGATCCCTCCCCTACCATAAAACGCCTTGCCCATATAATAAAATATGTTCCCCCAGCCCCAATCCGCAAAAAAAGAATTTTAAGAAAGTCCCGAGAACTGTATTTACCTTCCCTCTCTCCACCGGTTTTCTGAGAAGCCGGCAGCCGTGTCCGTGATTGGCTGCCCCTCAGCCAATCACAGACGCGGCTGCTGGTCCCACCCCCTGCTTGCAGTGTCCGCGTCCGAGATAGTTCGAGAAGTCCGGGTCCGTTCGAACTCGAACTTTAATAGTTACACTTATAGAAATAACAGAGTACAGAGCTGCATGGGGAAGATAATGAAGTGAACCTGATCTTAGCACAGCCCTGTGTAATGTATTTCTCAATATCACAATTTATATAGTTACACTTCTAGAAATAACATAGTACAGAGCTGCAGGGGGAGGATAAGGAAGTGAACCTGATCTTAGCACAGCCCTGTGTAATGTATTTCTCAATATCACAACTTTAATAGTTACACTTTAGAAATAACATAGTACAGAGCTGCAGGGGGAGGATAATAAAGTGAACCTGGTCTTAGCACAGCCCTGTGTAATGTATTTCTCAATATCACAACTTTAATAGTTATAGAAATAACATAGCACAGAGCGGCAGGGGGAGGATAATGAAGTAAACCTGATCATAGCACAGCTCTGTGTAATGTATTTCTCAATATCACAACTTTAATAGTTACACTTATAGAAATAACACAGTACAGAGCTGCAGGGGGTAATGAAGTGAACCTGAGCTTAGCACAGCCCTGTGTAATGTATTTCTCAATATCACAACTTTAATAGTTACACTTATAGAAATAACATAGTACAGAGCTGCAGGGAGAGGATAATGAAGTGAACCTGATCTTAGCACAGCTCTGTGTAAGTGATTTCTCAATATCACAACTTAATAGTTACACTTATAGAATAACATAGTACAGAGCTGCAGGGGAGGATAATGAAGTGAACCTGATCTTAGCACAGCTCGTTAATGTATTCTCAATATCACAACTTCAATAGTTACACTTATAGAATACATAGTACAGCGATGCAGGGAGGGATAATGAAGTGAACCTGATCTTAGCACAGCGCTGTGTAATTATTTTCCAATATCACAAACTTTAATAGTTACACTATAGAAATAACTAGTACAGAGCTGCGGGGAGGATAATGAAGTGAACCTGATCTTAGCACAGCCTTGTAATGTATTTCTCAATATCACAACTTAATAGTTACACTTATAGAAAAACATAGTACAGAGCTGCAGGGAGAGGATAATGAAGTGAACCTGATCTTAGCACAGCCGTGTAATGTATTTCTCAATATCAACTTTAATAGTTACACTTATGAATAACATAGTACAGAGCTGCAGGGGGAGGATAATGAAGTGAACCTGATCTTAGCACAGCTCTGTGTAATGTATTTCTCAATATCACAACTTTAATAGTTACACTATAGAAATACATAGTAAAGAGCTGCAGGGGGAGGATAATGAAGTGAACTGATCTTAGCACAGCCTGTGTAATGTATTTCTCAATATCACAACTTTAATAGTTACACTTATAGAAATAACATAGTACAGAGCTGCAGGGAGAGGATAATGAAGTGAACCTGATCTTACACAGCCTGTGTAATGTATTTCAATATATCACACTTTAATAGTTACACTTATAGAAAAACATAGTACAGAGCTGCAGGGGAGGTAATGAAGTGAACCTGATCTTAGCAAGCCCTGTAATGTATTTCTCAATATCACACTTTAATAGTTACACTTATAGAAATAACAAAGTACAGAGCTGCAGGGGAGGATAATGAAGTGAACCTGATCTTAGCACAGCGTGTCTAATATATTTCTCAATATCACAACTTTAATAGTTACATTATAGAAATAACATGTACAGAGCTGCAGGGAGGATAATGAAGGGAACCTGATCTTAGCACAGCCCTTGTAATGTATTTCTCAATATCACAAACTTAATAGTTACACTTATAGAAATAACATAGTACAGAGCTGCAGGGGAGGATAATGAAGTGAACCTGATCTTAGCACAGCCTGTGTAATGTATTTCTCAATATCACAACTTTAATAGTTACACTTATAGAAATAACATAGTACAGAGCTGCAGGGGGAGGATAATGAAGTGAACCTGATCTTAGCACAGCTCTGTGTAATGTATTTCAATATCACAACTTTAATAGTTACACTATAGAAATAACATAGTACAAGAGCTGCAGGGGGAGGATAATGAAGTGAACCTGATCTTAGCAACATCTGTAATGTATTTCTCAATATCACAACTTTAATAGTTACACTTAAGAAATAACATAGTACAGAGCTGCAGGGGAGGATAATGAAGTGAACCTGATCTTACACAGCCCTGTGTAATGTATTTCTCAATATCACTACTTTAATAGTTACACTTATAGAAAAAACATAGTACAGAGCTGCAGGGGGAGGATAATGAAGTGAACCTGATCTTAGCACAGCCTGTGTAATGTATTTCTCAAATCACACTTTAAGTTACCATAGAATAACATAGTACAGAGCTGCAGGGAGAGGATAATGAAGTGAACCTGATCTTAGCACAGCCCTGTGTAATGTATTTCTCAATATCACAACTTTAATAGTTACACTTATAGAAATAACATAGTACAGAGCTGCAGGGGGAGGATAATGAAGTGAACCTGATCTTAGCACAGCCTGTGTAATGTATTTCTCAATAATACAACTTGTGTTTTTTTTTCACTTTTTAAAAAAATCGTTACCTTATAGAAATAACATAGTACAGAGCTGCAAGGGGAGGATAATGAAGTGAACCTGATCTTAGCACAGCCCTGTGTAATGTATTTCTCAATATCACTACTTTAATAGTTACACTTATAGAAATAACATAGTACAGAGCTGCAAGGGGAGGATAATGCAGTGAACCTGATCTTAGCACAGCTCTGTGTAATGTATTTCTCAATATCACTACTTTAATAGTTACACTTATAGAAATAACGTAGTACAGAGCTGCAAGGGGAGGATAATGCAGTGAACCTGATCTTAGCACAGCTCTGTGTAATGTATTTCTCAATATCCCAACTTTAATAGTTACACTTATAGAAATAACACAGTACAGAGCTGCAGGGGGAGGATAATGAAGTGAACCTGATCTTAGCACAGCTCTGTGTAATGTATTTCTCAATATCACAACTTTAATAGTTACACTTATAGAAATAACATAGTACAGAGCTGCTGGAGAGGATATGAAGTGAACCTGATCTTAGCACAGCCCTGTGTAATGTATTTCAATATCACAACTTTAATAGTTACACTTATAGAAATAACTAGTACAGAGCTGCAGGGGGGGATAATGAAGTGAACGATTTAGCACAGCTCTGTGTAATGTATTTCTCAATATCACAACTTAATAGTTACAATTATAGAAATAACATAGTACAGAGCTGAGGGGAGGATAATGAAGTGAACCTGATTTACACAGCCTGTGTAATGTATTTTCAATATCACAACTTTAATAGTAACTTATAGAATAACATATACAGAGCTGCAGGGGGGATAATGAAGTGAACCTGATCTTAGCACAGCCCTGTGTAATGTATTTCTCAATATCACACTTAATAGTTACACTTATAGAAATAACATAGTACAGAGCTGCAGGGGGAGGATAATGAAGTGAACCTGATCTTAGCACAGCTCTGTGTAATGTATTTCTCAATATCACAACTTTAATAGTTATACTTATAGAAATAACATAGTACAGAGCTGCAGGGAGAGGATAATGAAGTGACTCTGATCTTAGCACAGCATTGTGTAATGTATTTCTCAATATCACAACTTTAATAGTTACACTTATAGAAATAACATAGTACAGAGCTGCAGGTAGAGGATAATGAAGTGAACCTGATCTTAGCACAGCTCTGTGTAATGTATTTCTCAATATCACAACGTTAATAGTTACACTTATAGAAATAACATAGTACAGAGCTGCAGGGGGGGAGGATAATGAAGTGACTCTGATCTTAGCACAGCATTGTGTAATGTATTTCTCAATATCACAACTTTAATAGATACACTTATAGAAATAACATAGTACAGAGCTGCAGGGAGAGGATAATGAAGTGAACTTGATCTTAGCACAGCACTGTGTAATGTATTTCTCAATATCACAACTTTAATAGTTACACTTATAGAAATAACATAGTACAGAGCTGCAGGGGAGGATAATGAAGTGAACCTGATCTTAGCACATCTCTGTGTAATGTATTTCTCAATATCACAACTTTAATAGTTATACTTATAGAAATAACATAGTACAGAGCTGCAGGGAGAGGATAATGAAGTGACTCTGATCTTAGCACAGCTCTGTACAATGTATTTCTCAATATCACAACTTTAATAGTTACACTTATAGAAATAACATAGTACAGAGCTGCAGGGAGAGGATAATGAAGTGAACCTGATCTTAGCACAGCCCTGTTTAATGCATTTCTCAATATCACAACTTTAATAGTTACACTTATAGAAATAACATAGTACAGAGCTGCAGGGGGAGGATAATGAAGTGAACCTGATCTTAGCACAGCCCTGTGTAATGTATTTCTCAATATCACAACTTTAATAGTTACACTTATAGAAATAACATAGTACAGAGCTGCAGGGGGAGGATAATGAAGTGAACCTGATCTTAGTACAGCCCTGTTTAATGCATTTCTCATTATCACAACTTTAATAGTTACACTTATAGAAATAACATAGTACAGAGCTGCAGGGGGAGGATAATGAAGTGAACCTGATCTTAGCAAAGCCCTGTGTAATGTATTTCTCAATATCACAACTTTAATAGTTTACACTTATAGAATAACATAGTACAGAGCTGCAGGGGGAGGATTAAGTGAACCTGATCTTAGCACAGCTCTGTAAAATTTTTCTCAATATCACAACTTTAATAGTTACACTTATAGAAATAACATAGTACAGAGCTGCAGGGAGGATAAAAGTGAACCTTTCTTAGCACAGCCCTGTGTATGTATTTCTCAATATCACAACTTATAGTTACACTTATAGAAATACACTAGTACAGAGCTGCAGGGGAGGATAATGAAGTGAACCTGATCTTAGCACAGCCCGTGTAATGTATTTCTCATACACAACTTTAATAGTTACACTTATAGAAATAACATGTACAGAGCTGCAGGGGAGGATAATGAAGTGAACCTGATCTAAGCACAGCTCTGTAATGTATTTCTCAATATCACAACTTTAATAGTTACACTTATAGAAATAACATAGTACAGAGCTGCAGGGAGGATATGAAGTGAACCTGCTTAACACAGCCCTGTGTAATGTATTTCTCAATATCACAACTTTAATAGTTACACTTATGAAATAACTAGTACAGAGCTGCAGGAGGATAATGAAGTGAACCTGATCTTAGCAAGCCCTGTGTAATGTATTTCTCAATATCACACTTTAATAGTTACACTTATAGAAATAACATAGTACAGAGCTGCAGGGGGAGGATAATGAAGTGAACCTGATCTTAGCACAGCTCTGTGTAATGTATTTCTCAATATCACAACTTAATAGTTACACTTATAGAATACATAGTACAGAGCTGCAGGGGGAGGATAATGAAGTGACCCTGATCTTAGCACAGCTCTGTAATGTATTTCTCAATATCACAACTTTAATAGTTCACTTATAGAAATAACATAGTACAGAGCTGCAGGGAGAGGATAATGAAGTGAACCTGATCTTACACAGCCCTGTGTAATGTATTTCTCAATATCACAACTTATAGTTACACTTATAGAATAACATAGTACAGAGCTGCAGGGGGAGGATAATGAGTGAACCTGATCTTAGCACAGCCCTGTGTAATGTATTTCTCAATATCACACTTTAATAGTTACACTATAGAAATAACATAGTACAGAGTGCAGGGGAGGATATGAAGTGAACCTGATCTTAGCACAGCTCTGTACATGTATTTCTCATATCACAACTTTACTATTTACACTTATAGAAATAAATAGTACAGAGCTGCAGGGAGAGGATAATGAAGTGAACCTGATCTTAGCACAGCCCTGTGTAATGTATTTCTCAATATCACAACTTTAATAGTTACACTTATAGAATAACATAGTACAGAGCTGCAGGGGGGGGTAATGAAGTGAACCTGATCTTAGCACAGCTCTGTACAATGTATTTCTCAATATCACAACTTTAATAGTTACACTTAGAATAACATAGTACAGAGCTGCAGGGAGAGGATAATGAAGTGAACCTGATCTTAGCACGCCCTGTTTAATGATTTCTCAATATCACAACTTTAATAGTTACACTTATAGAAATAACATAGTACAGAGCTGCAGGGGAGGATAATGAAGTGAACCTGATCTTAGCACAGCCCTGTGTAATGTATTTCTCAATATCACAACTTTAATAGTTACATTATAGAAATAACATAGTACAGACTGCAGGGGAGGATAATGAAGTGAACCTGATCTTAGTACAGCCTGTTTTAATGCATTTCTCATATCACAACTTTAATAGTTACCTTATAAAATAAACCTAGTACAGAGCTGCAGGGGGAGGATAATGAAGTGAACCTGATCTTAGCAAAGCCCTGTGTAATGTATTTCTCAATAGCAGTAAATTAAACCTTCTCTATCTGAAGGTGAATGAAACCTTGAGCAGATCAACCTGGCTCTATTACAGTAAATTTAATTAAGTGCACGTCGGAATGTATGCGGCATGACATCACACCAAGCGCCAGGTAATCGATCCACACAACGTCATTCACATGAATTTCAATAGCCCTTGTATTGAGGGGGCTTGTATGGGGAAAAGCAAAGGAAGATTTGACTGAGATGCACTTTAAAAGCGGATTACTCCGTTTATTATGTGAGCCATATACTCTACATTTCTAGGATCACCTTGTCCCCTTCATCAGGTAATGAAGGGGGCAAGGTGATCCCAAGTAGAGATGTAATGTGGGTTCGAATAGAACCTGGTTTCAAATCGAATCTGAGGGTTTCGAAGTCCCAACGAAACTTTCGGAACTCACGGATTTTTCGGAACTTCTCGAATTTTCGATTTTTAGCAAAAATCTAAAGTAGACGATTATAAAAATCAAAAATCAAAATTTCGGTAACCCTCGAAAGTAATGATCGATTTCGGTAACCCTAGAAAGTAATGATCGATTTCGGTAACCCTCGAAAGTAATGATCGATTTCGGTAACCCTAGAAAGTAATGATCGATTTCGGTAACCCTAGAAAGTAATGATCGATTTCGGTAACCCTAGAAAGTAATGATCGACTTCGGTAACCCTAGAAAGTAATGATACGTTCTAGGTTACCGAAATCGATCATTACTTTCAGGGTTACCGAAATCGATCATTACTTCTCTAGGGTTACCGAAATCGATCATTACTTTCTAGGTTACCGAAATCGATCATTACTTTTAGGGTTACCGAAATCGATCCATTACTTTTCGATAGGGTTACCGAAATCGATCATTACTTTCGAGGGTTTCCGCAATTCGATCATTACTTCGGGGTTACCGAAATCGATCATTACTTTCAGGGTTACCGAAATCGATCATTACTTTCTAGGGTTACCGAATCGACATTACGTGCCTAGGGTTTACCGAAATCGATCATTACTTTCTAGGGTTACCGAAATCGATCATTACTTTCGAGGTTACCGAATTCGATCATAGTCTACTTTAGTTTCGCGGTTTCCATAATCGTCTAGTTTCGAGATCATCAAATCTGGGTTCTGTGAACTCCGGGAGTTTTCAGAGAGTTTCGTCGGGACTTCCAAACTGGTTTTGTTCGAACCCACATTACAACCTCTAGAAATAGCACTGGTTCAGTCTCATACATATACCTGGTTTTCATTTACTTTAGTCACAGCGCCACCTCCTGGTATTAATTGGTTTTATTTTGTTACCTGTGCCCATGCGATGAGTCAAGACAGACTACAACCGGCTATACTAGAGGCACCGAGGACCTGTTCTATAGATTCCCCCTGAGTCTCGGCCATGGAGTCCCTCTAATGAAACCTAGCAAATAACTGGAGAAGATAGAGATTTCCTGGCCAGACCTGAGACTTCTCATTGCCACTTATCCAAGCTGTACAATTCCTTACTTTATAATCATCCTGCTTCTGATTATCTTAATACCCACCAGCACTGGCCCTGTGCCTATACGCTCACCCAGTAAGCTTGGGTTGCTTTGTCTTCCTCTTATTGGACAGTTTCCACAGCAGACACAATGTGACAATCATCCGTCCATGAGTTCCTGTGCATGTGGCCACCTGACAATCTTCTCTTAACTTAGGGAGATGATCCAGGAACCAGTATTGTAAAGAATCTGCCTGTGATCTGCCACCCATTGGTTCTGTGATTGGTTCCAGATTGACTACACCATTGTTTTATCCTACGAGTATGACCGACGGGGGTCTCACACTCTGGTTCCCTATAGGTACCACCTGGATGCAAGAGATTGTAGATTTCATCATACCTTATGGAGACCTGGAATCGCCAAACTGTGCTCCGACCTATGTCCGCTTCGCCATTCCTGTACATCTCTTCTCCTTCTCTTCTCCTCCCCCCTCCCGTCTGGTGAGTTTGAAATTCTCTCATCAACAAAACAAACCGCCAGTTTGATGGACTTAAACACTGACAATTGTCTCCTTTTGTCCAATATGAGAGACGTTTCTAGAAACACGCCGTCTCCGCGGATGATTAAACCGCAGCTGCAATATAACTGGTTCCCAAGTCTTTTCTGGAAAAAATGCAAGTGAACGAAAGCGCTACAGGGTACCATGTCATACTCATGCATACACTATACAAACAACCATTTATTTGTACAGACACACATATACTATACAAACCAATTTAATATAAGACTCACTGATCACACAAAACCAATTTTAATATACAGACACCTGAATCAACACTATCCACAGAACCATTTTCATATACACACACAAAGACTATAACAAAACCAATTTATATACAGACTCACGAATACCCTATAAGACAATTTAATAGCAGACTCACTAATCCCCTATCCAACAATTAATCTACAGACCACTATCACTATACCAACCAATTTAAGTACCTACACGATACCTATACACCCAATTTAATATACAGACCACTGATACAACATACAACCAATTTAATATACAACTCACTGATACACTATACACCACTTTTAATATACAGACACCCTGATACACTATCCCACCACTTTATAGACAGACTCACTGATACACGATACAACCATTTCAATAATACAGACTCCTGATACACTATACAAACCATTTTCATATACAGACACACTGTACACTATCCACCCAATTTAATATTAGCAGACTCACTGATACCTATACTATACAAACCATTTAATAACAGACACACTGATCCACATACACCAAATTTAATATACATACTCACTGATACATCTATACACCATTTAATATACAGACTCCACTGATACACTATACACCAATTTATATAACAGATCCCCTGATACACATACACCAATTTAATAACCTAGCCACACCATGATTACACTATACAACCGATTTAATATACGACAATCATTGATACACTATACAACGATTTTAATATACAGACTCACGATACCCTATCAACCGTTTAATATACAGACAACACTGATCACTATACAACCGATTTTAATAGACAGCTCACGATAACACTATACACCACTTTAATATACATACCACTGATACACTATACAACCGATTTATATACAGACAACACTGAATACACTATAAACAACGATGTTAATATACAGACTCACTGATACCCCTATACAACCGTTTTAATATACAGACTCACTGATACATATACAACCAATTTAATATACAGACTCCTGATACACTATAACAACAATTTAATATACATACTCTCTGATACACTATACAACCATTTAATATACAGACTCACTGATCACCTAATCACCACTTTAATATACATACACACTGATACACTAATACACCCAATTTAATATACAGACACACTAATCCCTAATACCACACCAATTCTATAAGACAACACTGAAACACTATACAACCAATTTTAATATACCAGACACACTGATACAACTAACAACCAGTTAATTACAGACAACACTGATCACTATACAACCAATTTAAATATAAAGACTCCACTGGTACTCTATACAACCAATTTAATACGACACCGATAACATATACAACCAATTAATATACAGACTGATACACATACAACCAATTTATATACAGACACTGATAATACTATACACACCAATTATATACACACACCTGCATACACTATACACAACCACTTTAATTACAGACACACTGATACACTAACAATACAACCAATTTAATAGACAGACAACACTGATACACTATACAAACAATTTTAATATACAGACTCACTGATACACTATACAACCAATTTAAATATAACAGCCCTCACTGATACCACGATCAACCATTTACTATACATACACACTGAAACACTCCCAACTCACTTTACTATACAGACCTCACTGATACACTATACACCCCAATTATTACAGACTCACTGATACACTATACAAACCAATTTAATATACAGACCACTGATACACTATACAAAACCAATTTTATATACAACACCTGAAACACTAATACAACCAATTAATTACAGACTCACTGATACACTATACACCAATTAATTACAGACGCAACAGACTCCACTGATACACTATACAAAACCAATTTTAATATACAGACTCACGGATAACACTATACAACCAAATTTAATATACCGACTCACTGATTACCTATCAACCATTTAATCTTCAACAGACTCCCGATACACTATACAACCAATTTAATAATATACAGCTCACTGATTAAACACTAGACAACCATTTCATATACAGACTCACTGATACATCTATACCACCAATTTATATACAGACACACTGATTACCTATACAAAACCAATTTATATACATATACAGACCACTGGATACACATAAGAACAACCATTTAAATATACAGACCTCTCCTGATACATTAATACACCCAATTTAATATACAGACACACTTGATACACTATAAACACCATTTAATAGACAGACACACTGATACACTCATACACCAATTTAAATTATAAAAGACTCACTGATACACTATAACACCCAAGTTAATATAAAGACACACGGATACACTAATACAACCAATTTAAATCAGAGCACTGTAACACTATACAACCAATTTATATACCATGACCTGATCACTATAACAAACAAGTTTAATATACAGACTCACTGATACACTATACCACAATTTAATATCAAGACTCACTGATACACGATCAACCAATTTTATATAAGACACCTGATACCTATACAAACAATTAATATCCAGACACTGATACACTATACAACCAATTTAATTATACAGCACTGGTACACATACACAATTTAATATACCAGCACAACTGATCCACTATACCACCAATTTAATATACCAGAACACACTGATACACCTATACAACCAATTTAATATACACCTGATACACTATACAAACCAATTTAATATACAGTCCCACACTGATCACTATACAACCACTTATAGACAGACACACTGATCCACTATACACCCACTTTATATACAGACCATCTGATAACACGATTACAACCCAATTTAATATACAGACTCATGATACACTATAACCAATTATTACCTCACGGATACACTATCCAACCTTTAATAGACAGCACACTGATACACTATACAACCACATTTAAATATACAGACTCACTGATCCCTATACAACCGATTTATATACAGACTCACTGATACAAGACCCCAAATAATATACAACTCACTGATACCCTATACAACAATTTTAATATACGACAACACTGATACCCTATCTCAACCATTTATAGAACAGACTCCCTGATACACTATCCCCCATTTCAATATACATACCACCACTGATCCCTATACAACCAATTTAATATACAGACTCACTTGAGCCACGAGACAACCAATTTAATATACGACGCACTGATACACTATACAACCACATTTAATATACCGACACACTGATACACTATACAACCATTTAATATACAGACTCACTGATACACTATACAACCACTTAATATACAACACACTTGATTACACATACAACCATTTTAATATACAGACTCCACTGATACCCCTATACACCAATTTAATAAACAGACGCCTGATACACTATACACCAATTTAATATACGCACAAAACAACTGATACACTAATACAACCAATTACTTTACAGAACACAAACTGATACACTATACAAACCGATTTAAATATCCGAACACATTGATACCTAACACCCAATAATATACGACCAACGATACACTATAACACCATTTACTATAAGACACTCTGGATCCACTATACAAACCAATTGAATATACAGACTCACTGATACACTAATATACAAACCAGATTTAATATACATACTCACTTATACACTATACAACCATTTTTAAGATAAGACTCCAACTGATACCTCATGACAACCAAAAAAAAAATTGTTTATATACAGCCACTGATACCTATGACACCAGGTTTAATATACAGACAACTGATCGACTATACAAGCAATTTACTATACAACCTGCTTACACTATACAACCAATTTAATATACAGACCACTGATGACGCTATACAACCGAATTTATTATACAGACCGATCCGAACACCAGTTTCCTATACGACACTGATCACAGAGACCAGTAAATATACCGGTCACCCAGGGGGAATTACCTAGTGGATCCGACCAGTAGTGGAGCCGGAACTTTTTGGGTGGACAGCTTACAGGCAGTGAACACTAATTAGTACCTCTCACTCTACAATTCTCCCGTTCCGCTGTGGGCCCGTGTGCTTCGAACATAAGGGAATATACAACTCACGGATACACATACACCAGTTAATACAGAACACTGATCCACAGACACCAAGGTAAGACAGAAACACGAGACAACGGACACCAAGTGAGAGACAGACCACTAGACGACAGATCAACCATGGTCCAGTTATATACAACTCACGATACCTAGACACAATGTAATATAAACTCACGGATCACGATACAATAACACCAATTTAATATCCATACCACGGAGACAACTATACACAATGTAATATAAGACCACTGATACATATAGATCACAACCGATTTAATCTACCAGACCACTGATACACTATACACCCATTTAATATACCAGACTCCTATACACTTACAACCCTTTACTAGACAGACACACTGATACAAACTATACACCCATTTAATATACAGACTCACTGATACACATACCACCAATTTAATATACAGACACACGATCCCTAATAAAACAAACCAATTATATCACACCACTGATACACATACCACCGATTTAATATACAGACTCACTGAATACACTATACAACCGATTTAATATACATACTCACGTACACTCTACAAACCGATTTAATCTCCCGACTCACTGATCCACTATACAACCAATTAATATACAGACTCCCTGGATACACATACAAAACCAATTTAAATATACAGAACTCACCTGTACACTATACAACCAATTTAATATACAGACCACTGATACCCATACAACCAATTAATATCCAGACACACTAATACACTATAGAACCCAATTTTAATATAGACAACACTGATACACTATACAACCATTTAATATACAGAAACACACTGATACACTAATAGCAAACAATTAATATACAGACACACTGATACACTATACAACCATTTAATATACGACACACTTATACACTACAACCATTTAATCTAACAACTCACTGATACACTACAACCAATTACTATACAGACTTTAACTGTCATGTACTTTTTAAGACTTCTTAACAAAATGTCTACTCCTCACTGATAACCAACTAACTTATGATACACTCTTATAACCTCTACTATCTCTAAAACTACTATTACTATCAACATTTTAATATATACAAAAGAGACTACTCACTGATACACTATACAATAACAACCAACTTTAATATAACAACTCACTTATACCACCTATATCCTAATAAAACCATGGGAAATTATACAGACTCACTGTAACACTATACAACATATTTAATATAGACTCACTGATAACACTATACACCAATTTAAATCAGACTCACTGATACACTATTACAAAAACCATTTACTATCCAGACTCAACTGATACACTATAACAACCAATTGTTAATATATATCAGACACACTGATAACCACCTACAAAACCCTTTATATAAAGACGCACTGATACAACTATACAAACCAAATTTTAAATATACAGACACACGATACACTATACAACCAATTTAATATAAAGCTCACTGATACACTATACAACCAATTTAATACATTAAAACTATACAGACACAACTGATAACACTATACAACCAATAAAGATACAGACACTGATACAACACTATACAAACCCATTTCCAATATACGACACACTAGACAACACTAATGACAACCTCATTATATTTACGACACACTGAACAACTATACCACCAATTTAATATGACCGACAACACTGATACACTATACAGCCAATTTAATAATAATACAGACAACACCTGATACAACTATACCAAACAAACCCTTGAATTATACAGACACTGTCAACTATACAACCAATTTAATATAGCAGTCACAACTGATACATCCACTATACAACCAAGTTAATATACAAAGAGCACACTGATACACTATACAACCCATTTAATAATAATAACAGACACTGATACACTTGTCCACCCCCATGGTGTATTATAACTGAATCAAGTGAAGGTAAAAACACCCTAGATATGGGACGTCCCATATAAACTACCTGTTACAGGTCCATCCACCCACTTACCCATCATTCTATGTGAATGTGTCAATGGTATATACTGAATCAGTGAAGGTAAAAACCCCCTAGATATGGGAACGTCCCATATAATACCTGTTACAGGTCTCACCCACTACCCATCATTCTATGTGAATGTGTCACAATGGTATAAATAAAATCAGTGAAGGTAAAACACCCTAGATATGGGAACGTCCCATATAAACTACCTGTTACAGGTCTCACCCACTTACATCATTCTATGTGAATGTGTCACATGGTATAACTGATCAGTGAAGGTAAGGTAAAACAACCCTAGATATGGGAACGTCCCATATAACTACCTGTTACAGGTCTCGCCACTTACCCATCATTCTATGTGAACGTGTCACATGGTTATAAATGAATCAGGGAAGGTAAAACACCCCTAGATAGGGAACGTTCCATATAAACTACCTGGTAAGGTTGGCCCACTTACCCATCATTCTATGTGAAGTGTCACATGGTATAACTGAATCAGTGAAGGTTAAAACACCCCTAGAATGGGAACGTCCCATATAAACTACCTGTTACAGGTCTCGCCCACTTACCCATCATTCTTCTATGTGAATGTGTCACACTGTATAACTGGAATCAGTGAAGGTAAAACACCCCTAGATATGGGAACGTCCCATATAAACTACCTGTTACAGGTCTCCGCCCAATTACCCATCTTCTATGTGAATGTCACATGGTATACTGAATCAGTGAAGGTTAAACACCCTAGATATGGGAACGTCCCAATAAACACCTGTTACAGGTCTCACCCACTTACCCATCATTCTATGTGAATGTCACATGGTATAACTGGATCAGTGAAGGTTAAACCCCTAGATATAAGGAACGTCCCATATAAAACTACCTGTTACAGGTCTCCTTACTTACCCATCATTCTAGTGAATGTGTCACATGGTATAACTGAATCAGTGAAGGTAAAACACCCCTAGATATAAGGAACGTCCCAATAAACTACCTGTTACAGGTCTCCCCACTTACCATCATTATGTGAATGTGTCACATGGTATAACTGAATCAGTGAAGGTAAAAAAACCCCTAGATATGGGAACGTCCCATATAAACTACCTGTTACAGGTCTCACCACTTACCCATCATTTATGTGAATGTGTCACATGGTATAACTGAATCAGTGAAGGTTAAAACACCCCTAGATATGGGAAACGTCCCATATAAACTACCTGTTACGGTCTCGCCCACTTACCCATTCATCTATGTGAATGTCACATGGTTATAACTGGATCAGTGAAGGTATAAACACCCCTAGATATGGGAACGTCCCATATAAACTACCTGTTACAGGTCTCGCCCCATTACCCATCATTCTATGTGAAGTGTCACATGGTATAACTGATCAGTGAAGGTAAAAACACCCCTAGATATGGAACGTCCCATATAAACTACCTGTTACAGGTCTCGCCCACTTACCCATCATTCTATGTGAATGTGTCACATGGTATAACTGAATCAGTGAAGGTAAAACACCCCTAGATATGGGAACGTACCATATAAACTACCTGTTACAGGTATCGCCCACTTAACCATCATTCTATGTGGATGTGTCACATGGTATAACTGAATCAGTGAAGTGTAAAAACACCCTAGATACGGGAAGTCCCATATAAACTACCTGTTACAGGTCTCGCCCACTTACCCGTCATTCTATGTGAACGTGTCACATGGTATAACTGAATCAGTGAAGGTAAAACACCCTAGATACGGGAACGTCCCATATAACTACCGTGTTACAGGTCTCGCCCACTTACCCATCATTCTATGTGAACGTGTCACATGGTATAACTGAATCAGTGAGAGTAAAACACCCCTGATATGGGAACGTCCCATATAAACTACCTGTTACAGTCTCGCCCACTTAACCATCATTCTATGTGAACGTGTCACATGGTATAACTGAATCAGTGAAGGTAAAACATCCCTAGATATGGGAACGTCCATATTATAACTAACTGTTACAGGTCTCGCCCACTTACCCATCATTCTATGTGACGTGTCCATGGTATAACTGAATCAGTGAAGGTAAAACACCCCTAGTAGGGGAACGTCCCATTATAAACTACCTGTACAGGTGTCACCCACTTACCATCATTTATGGAAGTGGCACATGGTATGGTATAACGAAATCAGTGAAGGTAAATAAAACACCCCTAGATATGGGAACGTCCCATATAAACTACCTGTACAGGTGTCACCCACTTACCCATCATTCTATTTGAACGTGTCACATGGTATAACTGAATCAGTGAAGGAAAAAACACCCCTAGATATGGGAACGTCCCATATAAACTACCTGTTACAGGTCTCGCCCACTTACCCATCATTCTATGTGAATGTGGTCACATGGTATAAACTGAATCAGTGAAGGTAAAACACCCCTAGATATGGGAACGTCCCATATAAAACCGTTACAGGTCTCCCCACTTACCCATCATTCTATGTGAATGTGTCACATGGTATAACTGAATCAGTGAAGGTTAAAAACACCCCTAGATATAAGGAACGTCCCACTATAAACTACCTGTTACAGGTCTCCCCACTTACCCATCTTCTATGTGAAGTGTCACATGGGATAACTGAATCAGTGAAGGTAAAACACCCTAGATATAAAGGAACGTCCCATATATAAACTACCTGTTACAGGTCTCCCCACTTACCCATCATTCTATGTGAACGTGTCACATGTATAACTGAATCAGTGAAGGTAAACACCCCTAGATATGGGAACGTCCCATATAAACTACCTGTTACAGGTCTCCCCACTTACCCATCATTCTATGTGAATGTCACATGGTATAACACTGAACAGTGAAGGTAAAACACCCCTAGATATGGGAACGTCCCCATATAAACTACCTGTTACAGGTCTCGCCACTTACCATCATTCTATGTGAATGTCACATGGTATAACTGAATCAGTGAAGGTAATAAAACACCCCTTAGATATAGGAACGTCCTATATAAACTACCTGTTACGGTGTCCCCACTACCCATCAGTCTATGTGAATGTGTCACATGGTATAACTGGATCAGTGAAGTATAAAACACCCCTAGATTGGGAACGTCCCATATAAACTACTGTTACAGGTCTCGCCCACTTACCCATATTCTATGTGAACGTGTCACATGTTATACTGATCAGTGAAGGTAAAACACCCCTAGATATAGGAACGTCCTATATAAACTACCTGTTACAGGTGTCACCCACTTACCCATCATCTATGTGAATGTGTCACATGGTATAACTGAATCAGTGAGGTAAAAACACCCCTAGATATGGGAACGTCCCATATAAACTTACCTGTTACAGGCTCGCCCACTTACCCATCATTCTATGTGAATGTGTCACAGGTATATAAGAATCAGTGAGTAAAACACCTTAGATATGGGAACGTCCCATATAACTACCTGTTACAGGTCTCGCCCACTTACCATCATTCTATGTGTGGTCACATGGATATAACTGAATCATTTGGCAGAACCCAGTGAAGTTAAATGAAAGGGTTAAGACGAGGAGAATTTTCAGTGACAGGCTAGGAGCCTTTAAGGGGGGGGGGGGTGACCTTTCTGTCTCTCTAACATAAGGTTACCGGTACCAAGAATATCAATGAATTCAATGGTCCTGAAGATTTGGCAGAGTGAACCTTCTCCCGAGAAGAAAAGACACAGAGAGGAAGGGAGCAGCTGGTGTCACTTGCGCTCCCGCCATATTAAAGACCCTCGTAGGGGTGAAAGGTCACACCCGTAACAATGCATCGGGTCCACCAATCAGACACGAGGGCTCACCCCGTCCTTCTCAACATTAACGAACTGAGCCACTGCGGATTATTTAATCTCCCAGATTCATTAAACTAAGTGACCATAAGGTTAAATGGCAAAATTGAGTCCCCCCCTTCTCATAACCGAGTCTCTCCCAGATGCTCTTCCTCCATGTTTGGGGCTTTAAATAGATTTTATTTATTGCTGGGAGATATTTCTACAAATCTTAAATGGGCTTTTTGTTGTGGTTTAAAAAACCAACAATATAGTCCCTTAAGAAAAATATATGTCATATTCTAAGTCCCTTTAAGAAAACATATATTGTCATATTTCTAAAGTCCTTTAAGAAACGTATATTGTCATATTTATAAAAGACATTATTAAAAAAATTATATTATAAACATCCCTAGGGGAAAAAAATCTTATAATATGTCTGATGTCCCTTTAAATGAATGTATACTGAATATTTGTGATGTAACCGATAAAAATAATGGAATATCTTTTATGTCCCTTTAAGAAAAGTATATTGTAATATTTGTGATGTCACTATAATAAAATACTGTAATACCTTTTATGACCCTTAAGAAAAGTATATTTTAATATTTGTGATGTCACCATAATAAAATACTGTAATACCTTTTATGACCCTTTAAGAAAAGTATATTTTAATATTTGTGATGTCACTATAATAAAAACTGTAATACCTTTTATGACCCTTTAAGAAAAGTTTATTTTAATATTTGTGATGTCACTATAATTAAAATACTGTAATACTTATGACCCTTTAAGAAAATATATTTTATATTTGTGTTTCACTATAATAAAAATAATGGAATTCTTTTATGACCCTTAAGAAAAGTATATTTTAATATTTGTGATGTCACTATAATAATGTTATATCTTTTATGTCCCTTAAGAAGGATAATATAACGTGCTAGTGTTTGACGTTATCTTGCATACAAGATGTCTGCCAATAACTCGTTTTTACCGCAGTGTTAATAGACTGCAGCCCGTAAAGGACTTGTCCGAGAGGCAACGTTTATTTTAAAGCCATTTCTGGGCCTCTGTCGAATTAAGCTTCCTCAGCTGTTTTAGAGCAGAGAAATTCGCCACTTAAATCAGAGGGAAAAAGCAATAAACAACCATTTATTTTATTTTAGACCGTCTCTCCGCTCGCGGAGGATGGCAAATATTTTATCTCCTTGCGCAAGACGGACCTTACACACCTCCATCTCGCTCTGAAATCTGACCCAATGACAAATTCTTGGTATTCACCAGTCTTCGGTTTTTTTTAAAATGAACGAATGTTGTGCACTAAACAATACCTGGTGTTCAACTATAAGGGACATCATATTCAGTTCATTCCTCATGGAATTGTTGGACTGGCGATTTAGTAACTTGTTGGATACTAGGAGATGCTGGGAGTTGTAGTTTAGCACAGATTTCGCAAAATAAACAGTACATTGTATCGTATTGCTTTTAGGTTAATAATCCATGCTGTAATTTATCAATGAAATTTCACAAAAATCAATCCTGAATTTCATTGCCATTCAAGTAGTAAATCCCTGACAGCCAACCAGATTTCTGCTTTTAATGATGTTATATTACACATATTTTATTGATGCTGTGAAGGATTAACATGTTACCACAATTTCTGTTTTTTTCTTTATCAGTGGCATGACTACTGTATATAGTTTAACATACTGCAAAATAATACGTGCTGTATCTGGAAATGGAGCTGCCATACTGAAACACTGCGGTGCATTGAACTTTATATCTTACTATCTCCATTTTGATCAATGTCTCTAACACAAATGATACTTTGTCACCCTTTAACAATGGTTAATACTAAGGGTGAAATGTAAGGGTTAGCATGCAGAATTTTTTCTATGTGCTGCTGTGCGTTATATAAGAGGGTTATTGAATAAAAGTTTATTGTTAAAAATGGTGCCCCAACCCAATCAGATGTCAGCTTTCAAATGTTAAGATGGTGCATCGCGGTCGTAAAAATGAACCAAAAAGCTACAGAAAAAATTCTACCAGTTCGATTATCCTCAGTGATGAATATTCTTCCCAATCTCCGATCCATCACCACCGTACACACATCCCATGGCAGAGTTGGTCCATCGCTCCTATCAGGGCGCAGGTCTCTTACTGGCAGGTAATTAGTATTCGGACATTGTCGGTATGAAAATGTTAAAATATGTCCAACTGACCAAACATCCCGTCCCTGGGGGGAGATCACAACTGGGATTGCCATTTGGTCATTATACACGCCCCAATAATTAATTTAAACATTCCCCTATTATTATTATTTTATTCTATTCAGTACATTGTAACGTTTGTAAAACAACACATAAAAAATGTCACAATTGTCCTTTCATCAGCTGAGAGCTCAGGAAAGAGAACATTCCATTCACAAGGTTCAGGATTAATCACTATAAACCCCGGGTTGTATAATGTCCTTTGCTGATATCATTTTCTCTGTAATGTTCACATTCCATTCATTACTTTTATCTATAAAACAAGACGTCAGTAATATAGATAACACCAGGTAAAGTCAATTCCCTCCTCAAATACCATCAGTCCATATTGTATTGTATCGCAGGGATGAGCCATAATAACAGTTAAATTGCAGTATATTGTATTGTACACTTCCCGAGAAAACATATTATTTACGACCAGAGAAATAACGTGACATAGATGGGCTCCTGACATCGCCATAAAGGTGACCATAGACTAGACATTGATGTTGTTCAATTCACAGGGACTATGTAAAGGGAAAGTTCAGTGGAAAATATCATTATTTGAAAATATATTACGCATACCTAGTTATTTTACATTGTCTTCCATTCTGAAAAATCAGTTGATTCATACCCTTGATGTTCCCTGCTGTTGACATTAGCTGCCATTTCAGGTTCTGTACACGGTCCCTTCTTCTTCCCAGAATGCACTCTACCTTGGAATGTCCTAACAGTAATTTCTACTGATTGGCTGTTGGATGGATCAAACATGCTCAGATCTCTACTGAGCAACTGAATCAACCCAGGAGCTGAGTCAAGGGCAAGACATAAACAGTCTCTATTAGGGGTCCTGCAAACAGGAAGTCAGTATTTCGGTTGCATTTATTTATACACAGACACAATGCTGGATGGGCAGGGTTAAGGTCATTAGGATGGAAAATACTGCTTTTTTTCTGAAAAGTCTATGTATTTACACTGAACTTCCCCTTTAAGGCTATGTGATTAAAGGACCGACACAGGGATCAGATTTTCAGTTTTTTTTTATTGAAAGTTCAGTCATGACCTGATCCGGGAATGAATGTTAATGGGGTCCCGTCTGTTATTTGGTCGATCAGTCAATTTTTGCCAATTAGCAAATTAGCAACTCGCTAATAGTAGCAGCAAAACAAATATTGTAACGCTTGTGCCGGTTGCCCAGGTGTGTTTGCGATACCAGCACCCAAGGAGTAAAGGGCCATGTTTCTAAAGTCGCGGTATCGATTTTTACAAATACGCGATCTTTAACGATCGGGATCGTAAATTTACTTTCGTTAAACCGGTCTGAGATTAACGATCGGTTTAACAATCAGAAAATTTACGATACTGATAGGAAATTTACGATAAAGAAAATCGTAGATTTACGATCCCCATAGAATACCATTCGGGTAGTTTAACTATGCACGGTATTCTACGATCGAACGTTCGTTAATTAACAATTAGCAATCGTAAATTAACGAGCCCACGGTATAGCTAAAAAGCGATACTGCAGCTTATAATTTTGCGCCATAGATTCAATATCGGTTAGCCCGACTTTAACTCCTGAAATTAGCAGAGCGGCTTGGGGTAAATGAGCCTGACAGTGATCTGTGTCCTTTATTCAGTGGTTACTCCTTGGGATGATGATTAACATATACTCTTTAGTTCCCCTTTAAACACAGCCTTTAAAAGGGAGTAAACGCAATGTAGGAAAATCACTTGACTTCCAATGCGTGCCAGCAGATGTTGACACAGAAACGCACTACCTCTTTAAGTAGGGACCCCATAGGAAGAAATCGTGTTATTTGTGTGTTATATAAAGGTCGAGGCCCTTTATATTGTAACGGTGTCAGCTATTGTCTCCACGACAGACATTTCCACTAAGCCCAGAGCTTCGGTGACCTCTAGTCATTGTTCTTTATTTTAAAGGTCGAGGTTTATAAAAATTAAGCTCCAGCCTCTGTGCAGTAACTTGTGTATACACGCTGCGAGGAAATCGGGTCCAAACAATATATCGCTCTCCGGTCTTCACAAAGAGGGGAGGCGGTGAGATTAAAATAAACACCGTGGGGCTGTGCTTATGGATGCAAAGCTCTGCCGACCCCGCGCAAAAGGCCCTGACCTCTGTTTATTTACAGAACGTGCGCCGTGGAAATCGCCAGGTTGTGTAATAACATCGTACAGTCGATCTTTGACTCTTTTCTGATTGGGTTTGCATGGGTTGATGATGATGATGTGATGAAGGGAGATTTGATATGGGGTGCTCTCATTTTAAGGAAAATTAAACAAGTACTGATAATAATGCAAAGATACTGTAGGTGCAAAAGTTTGCCTGTGCTATTCATTTGCAGAAGAAACCAATCAGATTCGAGCCTTTTGCCGGGGGACTGCAGTCTGATTGGTTGTTCTATATCATGTTCTGTAAATGTTTGGAGATGATTTGCGCGCCATGTTTGTGTCTTGAATTATTCATTACGTCTTTAACACATTACAAAATAAGCAGCCATCTTTTTCAGATACAATGTCTATTTGGAGGTGTAGCTTCCCTTTAAATATCTTTCTTTTTGCCATTTGCTGCCATATAATAAAGGTGATGGATTCTGACGCGGCGATGCCCCCGTTTGAGGTCTCCAGCCTATTTGGAAATTTAATTTGCCGTTCCATTTTGATAAATACGAGAACACAGACCAGCCTTAGTCTCCTGACATTAAGATGGGTTCTTGATAGTCTCCCTGTGATTGAGTGGGAAGGAGAGGAGCAACGTGATTGACAGATCATAAATAGGAATTACTTGTAGCGGTGATTTCTAGATATGCCCAGACTGGACCACATGGATATCTTGTCCTGTCAGAAGCTCTCCCTTTCCACATAAACTCATAAATCAGGATTAATCAATGTTCCTTCAGCACAAGCAACAATTCCCTGTAGACGCCCTTTGTCTACCTTACACGTCAATCTGTCATGTTATTTCCACTATATGAAACTTGGGTTGGATTCCCGTGTGACGTTTGCTGATTGGAGATGAAACTCCCAGACAGAAGCCGGACAGACCTTTTATCTGGTTCAGTAAGATCCAACCGGCCCCGACAGAACCCCCAGGAACGATTAGGGGATTTAGGGAAGGGTACTTTGGAAATTTCAAGGTGTTCTCCAGTCTAAGTAATGGGAAAAAATACAATGAAATTGAAATATATAAAAATATAATTTGTACTACATGTCCCAATGTCTGTGCTGGTTAACAATGGCTCAAAATCATAAACTTTACTATTATTATCCATATTAATCTCTGCAGAGGGGAATGAGCTATTTCAGTGCTTCATTTAAAATTCCCTGGTCACTAGGGATGACTAGAACTCGAACTCGAGCCCAAGGCGAACTTTATGAGTTCGAACGGACTCGGACTATCCCGGACCCGGATTTCTCAGACTTTCGATGTTTCCGGACTTTCGATCGTAAATTCGATAATTATCGAATTTACAGGCCGTCACTACCCCTAGAATGTACTGGATAGTGTACTGGTTAAAGGCACTGCCTTTGACATGGGAGACCAGGGTTCGAATCCTGGCTAGGGACAGCTATACAAATGTTTGGGTTGTTATAATACCCTAGTAATATAATAGCCATATAATACCCTAGTTATATAATAACCTAGTATATGATACCTAGTAATATAATAAAAAGTATTATTATATACTAGGGTATTATAATAATCCAAACATTTGATAAATGCCCCTAGCCAGGATTCAAACCCTGGTTCCCATGTCAAAGGCGGGTACCTTTAACCAGTACACTATCCAAGCCTTGAATGTGTGCTATTCGCTAGCCTAGGAAGGACGTCGCAACAGGAAGGATCGTTCTTTCAAGCGATAATCCTCGAAATGTATCATCGAATGTAGCTTGTGCAAAACCGACAATTGCCCGCCTGACTTCAGGAAGTGTTTTTTTAACAAGTTTTGGTGACAGTGACATGTTCCCAGACCATTTCCAGGTGCCACAGCCATTTACAGTAAGTTAGTTTATCTGTAAATCACTCGGACTTTTCGAACTATCACTCTCCCATAGACTTGAATGGGTCCGAATTGAACTCTCGAACTTTCGAACTTTCTCTGAAGTTCGAAAGTTCGAAAACAGACCAAACTTTATTAGTTCAGCCATCTCTACTGGTCACACCTATTCACCCTCCTGCCCCTTGGGTAGAGAAGTAAATGACAAATGACAGAAGGGCACCCCTTAATGGGGAATTACACCTTCCAAATTACACCTCTCCCTTTTAATGTACCATGGTTGAGGACTTTAAACACTAGGGCCATATTTAAAAGGTGGGCTATTTTGAAGTTTTTTTTTAAAGGGCATGTCCCTTTTTCCCGTGTGGTGCACATGGGTTGCTGTACTGCTGGTTCGAACTCTGGAACTAGTTATTATAAGGACACCATTACCAAAGATATTTATGTATGGGCAGGGGTATGTGAGGGGGTATGGGGATATTTATGTGGTATGTGTACAGTCTATATACATATTATTACGTTATATGATTGGGGTTGTGTTTGTATTACTGAACTGGACTAAGCATTTTATTACAGTTGCACAACAACCAAGAACTCCCCTCCCCTACCACAGTGCAACTTAAATGCTATCAATTAGCTGGCGTTAAATAGTCACACTGTTATATGTGTGAAGAAACACATTGAATAGTTGTACCAGCTGAGCTGGTGTCTTGGGAGGAGATATATTTAATATTAGCTAGCGTAACTCCTTTAAATACCAGACATGGGGACAATCAGGGAGATTCAATAAAAGTTCTTATCGATTAAAATGGTAAGGATAATTAACTGAATTTTCCCTAACCAATCAGATGTTAGCTTTCAAATGTTAAATAATATCTGATTGGTTGGGGCAAAATTAGCACCATTTTAAACAATAAGAACTTTTATGAATCTCCCTGTATGTTATTAAATTTTTTATTAAAGTATCTGTGATTGTATTCAGTTAGATCAACTGGACTTTTAGTTGGAGTTTTAGTTCTTGAAGACGTTTTCGCTCTCAATTCAGATTGACTTGTACAAGAATCTGTGGCAATTATGTACCCTGGAAAATCCCAATTGCATATCACAGCCAGGTGTTAGGGACCTTCTGAAGATTCGAAAACGGACCCATGAAAGTCTATGGGAGAAAAAAATGTGAACGTTTCTGTCCATGTGAGGGACAAATAGTAATAGTCGGTTACTGTAAATGACACCGAGACCTGGGGAATGGTCTGGGAACCAGTAAATAGAACCAAAACTTATTTTATCTTTCCTCTCGATCGGGCTGTTTCCGAGCTTCCGCATTCTATTTTCTAGGGTTACCGAAATCGAGTCATTACTTTCTGGGGTTACCGAAAACGAACATTACTTTCTAGGGTTACCGAAGTCGATCATTACTTTCGAGGGTTACCGAAGTCGATCATTACTTTTGAGGGTTACCGAAATCGATCATTACTTTCTAGGGTTACCGAAACGATCATATTTCTAGGGTTACCGAAGTCGATCATTACTTTTGAGGGTTACCGTAATCGATCATTACTTTCTAGGGTTACCGAAGTCAATCATTACTTTAGAGGGTTAAGAATCGATCAGTTACTTTCTAGAGTTACCGAAATCGATTCATTATTTCTAGGGTTACCAAAATCGCACATTACTTTCTAGGGTTACCGAAGTCAGTCGATCATTATTTCGAGGGTTACCGAAATCGAACATTACTTTTAGGGTTACCGAAATCGAAATTACTTTCTAGGGTTACCGAAGTCGATCATTACTTCGAGGGTTAACGAAGTCGATCATTACTTTGAGGGTTACCGAAATCGATCATTATTTCTAGGGTTACCGAAATCGATCATTACTTTCTAGGGTTACCGAAGTCGATCATACTTTTGAGGGTTACCGAAATCGATCATTACTTTCTAGGGTTACCGAAGTCAATCATTACTTTTGAGGGTTAACGAAATCGATAATACTTTCTAGGGTTACCGAAGTCGATCATTACTTTTGAGGGTTACCGAAATCGAACATTACTTTCTAGGGTTACCGAAGTGCGATCATTACTTCTAGGTTACCGAGTCGATCATTATTTCTAGGGTTACCGAATCGATCATTACTTTCTAGGGTTACCGAAATCGATCATTACTTCAGGGTTACCAATCGATCATTACTTTTGAGGGTACCGAAATCGATCATTACTTTTAGGGGTTTACCGAAGTCAATCATTACTTTTGAGGGTTACCGAAATCGATCATTACTTTATAGGGTTACGAAGCGATCGTACTTTTGGGTTACCGAAAATCGAACATTACTTCTAGGGTTACCGAAGTCGATCATTACTTTCGAGGGTTAACGAAGTCGATCATTCTTCGAGGGTTACCGAAACGATCATTACTTTCTAGGGTTACCGAAATCGATCATTACTTTCGAGGGTTACCGAAATCGATCATTACTTTCTAGGGTTACCGAATATCGATCATATTTCTAGGTTACCGAAACGATCATACTTTCTAGGGTTACCGAAATCGATCATTACTTTCGAGGGTTACCGAAATCGATCATTACTTTCTGGGATACCGAAGTCCATCATTACTTTCTTGGGTTACCGAAGTCGCTCATTACTTTCTAGGGTTACCGAAATCGATCATTACTATTCTAGGGTTACCGAACGACAATCGATCATTACTTTCTAGGGTTACCGAAATCGATCATTACTCTAGGGTTACCGAAATCGATCATTACTTTCGAGGTTACCGAAATAGATCATTACTTCTAGGGTACCGAAGTCGAAGCAATGATCGATTTCGGTAACCCTCGAAAGTAATGATCGATTTCGGTAACCCTAGAAAGTAATGATCGATTTCGGTAACCCTCGAAAGTAATGATCGATTTCGGTAACCCTCGAAAGTAATGATCGATTTCGGTAACCCTCGAAAGTAATGATCGATTTCGGTAACCCTAGAAAGTAATGATCGATTTCGGTAACCCTCGAAAGTAATGATCGATTTCGGTAACTCTCGAAATTGTAATATTGGTAACCCTCGAATTTGTGTCTCCCTCTGAATCTCAAACAAATGTTTCTGCCTCCACTTTAAGCTCTCCGAATTATTTACAAGCTTGCACATGTGCAGAGGAGGCAGCTAGGGGAATAGCAATCAGTCATTGTCTGTGATGTCATCGCTTATATCCGTGACAGGTAAACACCAGGAAGTTTTGGGGGTTGATTTTCCATATACAATTTTTCATTTGAGGGTGCATTTCCCCTTTTAAAGCTTTATTGCCCTTTAAACCGGTAGAAAACATGTTAACTCTGCACAGAATATAGGGGGATTGCGACTGCATTTTCCAGAGTTGTTGTCCCTAAACCCAGTTCCCTCCCCCTCTTCCAACAACTTATCCTTGCTCACTCACATTTAGGGGTCCGTGTGGTTCCTGTAGTTTTCTCAGTAATGTTCCAGCAACCGAGCGTCCTGTGTTCATAGAGATTAACTATATAAGGGTCAGCGTCAGAGAGGCTGCGGTGGGAGATAGAGGGCAGGGTCTCTCCAAACCTTCAGCAGAAACACCCACACTCATAAACACACAACACATATTACACACAATAACGCTGACATAAACATACATTATAAACACACAACACATTATTACAACACAATAACGCTGACATAAACATACATTATAAACACAACACATATTACACACAATAACGCTGACATAAACATACATTATAAACACAACACATATTACACACAATAACGCTGACATAAACATACATTATAAACGGGTGTTAATTATAACATCAACACTCTATAGTGTAATACATATGGAACGCTAGTAGGACCAGGGTTAATCAGTCCAACACTTCTATAGTGTATGACTTATGGAACCGAGCAGACAGAGTTTATATTAGCACAACCTCTATAGTGTTATATACATATGGTACCCAGCAGGCATAGCTAAATATACACAAGGCAACCCCTTAATGGTATATCCATATGAACCAGTAGACAGGTGTAATATAGCATATCACCCTATCAGTGGTAATATACATCGGGAACCAGCATGACGAGGGTAATATCTTCAACGTCTATAGTGTATATACATATGGAACCAGCAGGACAGAGGTTAATATACATAACACTCTATAGTGTATATACATATGGAACCATCAGGACAGGGGTTAATATATAGGGCCCACACTGGCTATAGTGTTATATACATAGGTACCCAGGCTAGCGGTTAATAGACATAACCCTCTATAGTGCTATATGATGCATATGGAACAAGCAGACAGGATTATATACACAACTAACACGCTATAGTGTATATACATATGGAACCAGCAGGACAGAGGTTAATACACACAAGCTCGACCTCTATAGTGTACTATACCGATGGAACCAGCAGGGCCAGGCGGTTACTATACACAACCCCGCTATATGCTATATCTATGGAACCAGCAGTAACATAGTAATACACAGCAACCCTCTATAGTGTATTAGCATATGAACCAGCAGGACAGGTTAATGTAAATAAGCACTCTTAGGTCATTGTATATACATATGCCAGCGTACAGGGTTAATATACACATACACCTCCTATAGTTTATATACTATGGAACCAGCATGATCAGAGGTTAATACACACAACCCTCTATAGTGTCTATACCTAGGAACCAGCAGACAGAGTTAATACACCGCCAACCCTTCCTATAGAGGTGTATATACTTATGGTACCAGCAGGACAGAGGTTAATACACACAACCCTCTATAGTGTATATACATATGGAACCAGCAGACATGGTTAATATACATCACCTCTATATTTCTATAATACATATGGAACGGGCCAGCAAGGAGCAGTGGTTAATATACACAACCCTCTATACGTGTTATTACATATGGGAACCACATGACGGGTGGCTAATATACATAGCACTCTATATTATATACTTATGGTACCCAGCAGGACAGGGGTAAATTAGGCACAACCATTCATAGCTGTATATACATCTTGGAACCAGCAGTACGCGGGTTGAATATACACAACCCTCTATCGTGTATATCATATGGGAACAGTAGGACAGGGGTTAATATCATACACGGTCTATAGTGTATATACATATGGAACCAGCAGGACAGGGGTTAATGTAGCATGCCTCTAACAAATAAAGTTGTCCGGGACAAAACAAAAAACAAACAAACATAATTCAAATAACAAAAAAAAAAAATGGGCGGAAAAACCAGGCAGACAGAGGTTTATATACATAACACTCTATAGTGTATATACATATGGAACCAGCAGGACAGAGTGAATATACACAACCCTCTATAGTGTATATACTTATGGTACCAGTAGGACAGGGGTTAATATACATACACTCTATAGTGTATATACTTATGGTACCATAGGAACAGAGGTGTTAATATACCACACCCCTCCTATAATTGTATAATTACATAACTGGAACCAGCAGGACGGCTGGTCTTAATCACACCACCCTCTATAGTGTACATACTTATGTACCAGCAGGACAGAGGTAATACACACAAACGCCTCTATAGTGCTATACCATCGGTACCCGAGTCAGCAGCAACAGGGGTTAATATACCAACCTCTAATAGTGTATTACATAATGGAACCATAGGACAAGGTTATATACACCCCCTCTATAAGTGTATATACATATGGAACCAGTAGGACAGTGGATAATATACATAACACTCTATAGTGTATATACTTATGGTACCAGCAGAACCGAGTTAAAATACACAACCCTCTATAGTGTATCTACATATGGTAACCAGCAGACGGGGTTTAATACACACAACCCTCTATAGTGTATATAAATAGGAACCAGTAAGGGACAGAGGTTAATATACACAACCCTCTATAGTGTATATACATATTTTTTTTGGGAAAAAACACCAGTATGGACAGAGGTTAATATACACAACAACCCTCTATAGTGTATAACATATGGAACCAGCAGACAGATTGAATCTACATAACACTCTAATATGTATATAATATGGAACCATAGGACAGAGGTTAATTACACAACCCTCGTAGTGTAATACATATGGAACAGCCGGACAGAGGTTATAACATAACACTCTATAGTGTATATACATATGGTACCAGCAGGACAGGGGTTTACTATTCAATAGCACTCTATAGTGTTATATACATTGGTACCATCAGGACAGAGTTAATATCCAAAACTCTAATAGTGTATATACATAGGACCAGCCGGACAGAGGTTAATATGCAATAGCACTCTAATAGTGTATATATATGGTACCACAGGCCAGGGTTAATATACTACACTCTAAATAGTGTATCTCTTATGGTCCAGCATGGACAGAGGTTTAATATACACAAAACACTCTATAGTGTAATTACATATGGAACCAGCATGACATGGGTTATTACATAGCACTCTATAGTGGATTACATATGGAACCAGTAGGACAAGAGTTATATACATAACACTCTATAGTGTATATACATATGGAAACCAACCAGCGGGACAAGGTGTAATATACATAACCTCTATATGGTAAATATCATATGGTACCAAGCAGACGAGGTTATACACACACACTCTATAGTGTATATACATATGGAACCAGCAGGATAGAGGTTAATATACACAACAACTCTAATAGTGTATATACATATGGAACCCAGCGGACAGGGGTTTTATACATGCACTCTAATATGTATATACATATGGACCAGCCAGGACAGGGGTAATATACATAGCACTCATGTGTTAATATACATCTGGAACCAGCAGGACAGAGGTAATATACAGAACACTCTATAGTGTATAACATAATGGAACCACAGGACATAGTTTAATATACATACAACACTCTATAGTGTATATACATATGGAACCAGCGGGACCGAGGTTAATTACCTAACCCTCTATAGTGTATATACATAGTGGTACCATCAGGACAGAGGTTCATACACACATAACACTCTATAAGTGTATCTCCCTATGAACCAGCAGGACAGAGTTATAATATACACAACACTCTATCGTGTCTATCCATATGAACCAGCAGAACAGAGTTAATATACAAAAAACCCTCATAGTGTATATACATATGGAACCAGCCGGGACAGAGGGTTATATACACAACCCTCTATAGTTGTATTACTTTAGGTAACAGCATGACATAGGTTATACACACACCCTCTATAGTGTATATACATATGAATCAGCGCAGGCGTTAATATACATAGCACTCTATCGTGTTAACTTATGGTACCAGCAGGACGAGTTTATATCCATACCACTCTATAGTGTATGAGCCTATGGAACCAGCAAGACAGATGTTAATATACATAGCACTCTATATGTATATACATATGGAACAACAGACAGAGTTAATATACATAAACACTCTATAGTGTATTACTTATGGTCCCACAGGAATAGTTGTATATACAATAAACACTCTATAGTTATATACATTGAACAAGCGGACAGAGGTTAATATACATAGCACTCTAAGTGTATTACATATGGAACCACAAGCCAGAGGTTTATAATACTAACCTCTATAGTGTAATAATAATGGACCCAGCAGGACAGAGGTTAATTACATAACCTCTATAGTGTATATCCATATGGAACCATCAGAGAGTTTTTATATACATAACACTCTATAGTGTTATACATCATGGAACCACAGGACAGGGGTTAATATACATAACACTCTATAGTGTATATACAATGGAACCAGCAGGACAGAGGTTATATACATAACACTCTATCGTGTATATACATAGGAACCAGCAGGACAGAGGTTAGATACATACCACCTATAGTGTATATACATATGGAACCAGCAGGACAGAGGTTAATATACATAACACTCTATAGTGTATATACATATGGAACCAGCAGGATAGAGGTTAATATACATAACACTCTATAGTGTATATACATATGGAACCAGCAGGATAGAGGTTAATATACATAACACTCTATAGATGTTTACATATGGAACCGCAGGACAGGGGTTAATATACACAACACTCTATAGTGTATATACTTATGGTACCAGCAGGACAGATGGTTAAATAACCCAACCTCTATAGTGTATATACCTATGGACCAGCATGGACAGGTGGTTAATATACATAGCACTCTATAGTGTAATATATATGGAAACCAGCAAGACAGGGTTAATATACTCGCAACTCTATAGTGGTATATACTATGAACACCAGGACCAGGGGTTAATATACACAACACTCTATAGTGTATATACATATGGAACCAGCAGGATAGAGGTTAAATACACAACCCTCTATCGTGTATAGACATATGGACCTAGCAGGAACAGGGTTAATATACATAGCACTCTATAGTGTATCTACATATGAAACCAGCAGCCAGAGGTTAATATACATAACACTCTATAGTGTTAATACTTATATGGTACAGCAGGACAGAGGTTAATACCACAACCTCTATAGTGTTATATAACATAATGGACCAGCAGACAGGGTTATATACATGCACTAGTGTTATATACTATGAACCCGCAGGGACAGAGGTTAATATACATAACCTCTATAGGGTTATATACATTGGACCAGCAGGGCACAGGGGGTAATATTACACAACCCCTCTATAGTGTATATACATATGGAACCAGCAGGACAGGGGTTAATATACACAACACTCTATAGTGTAATCATATGTGAACCAGCAGGACAGAGGTTAATAACATAACCTTCTAGAATTGTATATATACTTATGGTACCAGCAGGACAGAGGTTATACACACAACCCTCTATAGTGTATATACATATGGAACCAGCAGGACAGGGGTTAATACACACAACCCTCTATAGTGTATATACATATGGAACCAGCAGGACAGAGGTTAATATACACAACACTCTTAGGTGGTATATTACTATGGTACCAGCGGACAGAGGTTTAATACAACACAACCCTCATAGTGTATATACATATGGAACCAGCAGGACAGGGTTAATATACATAGCACTCTATTTGGTATATACATATGGAACCAGCAGGACAGGGGTTAATATACATAGCACTCTATAGTGTATATACTTATGGAACCAGCAGGACAGGGGTTAATATACATAACACTCTATAGTTTATATACATATGGAACCAGCAGGACAGGGGTTACTATACATAGCACTCTATAGTGTATATATTAGGGACATCAGGACAGAGGTTCAGATACATAGCACTCTATAGTGTAATACATAAGGAACCAGCAGACATTGTTTAATATACTAAACTCTATAGTGTAATATACATTATGGAACCATCAGACAGGTTAATATACATAACACTCTATAGTGTATATACATATGATACCAGCAGGAAACAGGGGTCCTATACATAACACTCTATAGTGTATATACTTATGGAACCAGCAGGACAGGGGTTAATATACATAACACTCTATAGTGTATATACTTATGGTACCTCTGGGTCGCACACAATTTTACACTAGTTTGGCTACATCAACTGGGTCACTAGTGTACGCTTAAAAGCCCATCAGTGTAGTCTAACCCTTAATACACAGGTGGACTGGCTTTTCGGAGGTTAAAATTTAGTGGCCCAAAATTGTTTCTTTTGTGTGTTTATAGCTATGTGTGTTAGTGCTGTGTTAAAGCATGTGAGTGGTAATTTATATTAAGTGTGTGTATTTCACTCTGCCACTAATTCAATGTGTTTTATTGTACACGTGTTAATGTGTTACAGTAACATGCCTGTTTACACGTGTTAAGGCGTGTTATTGTGTTAACATTTGTCAGTTACTGTTTGTGTAATAATGTGTTGTTTGTCAGTGTTTATATGTGTGTTAATAGTGTTGTTGTTTAGTTAAGCGTTGTGTGTTTGAAATATGTTAGATGTTTATATGTGTTTGTTGTCCTGCGTTGGGGTGTGTAATTGTTGTGTTTATTTGTGTTTTACATTTATATCAGAGGTATTGTGGTGTGTAATAATAGTAAGTGTTTACATTTAATGTCATTGTTATTGTGTGTAATGGTGTGTGTTGTTTAATAATGTCTGTTTATTTCAGGCGTTAGTGTGTTTAATGTGTTTTTGTGTTATATGAGTTTATGTCAGCGTTATTGTGTGGTAATATGGGTGTTTTATTTTTATAATGTATGTTTTATGTCAACGTTATTGTGTGTAAATCTGTGTTTGTGTGTTTAGTGGTATGTTTATGTCAGCGTATTGTGTGTATATGTGTTTTTGTTTTATAGTAATGTTTAAGGTCAATGTTATTGTGTGTAATATGTGTTTGGTGTGTTTATACTGTTATGCTTATGTCAGCGTTATTGTGTGGTATGTGTTTTTGTGTTTAGAATGTATGTTTTCTGTCAGCGTTATTGTGTGGTAAATATGTGTTGTGTGTTTTTATCATGTATGTTTATGTCAGCGTTATTGTAAGATGTTTGTGTGTTTAAATGTATGTTATGGCAACGTTATTTTGTGTAATATGTGTTTTTGTGTTATAATGTAATGTTTATGTCCCGTTATTTTGTGTAATATGTGTTGTGTGTTTATAATTGTAGTTTTATGTCATCGTTATTGTGTGTAATATGTGTTATTTGTTTTATAATGTATGTTTTTATTCAGTGTTTATGTGTGTATCTGTGTTTTGGTTTTTAATAATTATGTTCTTTCAGCGTTATTGTTTGTAATATGTGTTGTGGGTGTTTATAATGTCTTTTTTATATGTCACGTTATTGTGGGTGTATGTGGTGTTTTGTGTTTATCATGTATGTTCTGTCACGTATTGTGTGTATTTTTGTTTGGTGTGTTTATAATTATGTTTTTGTTTCAAGCCGTTATTGTGTGTAATATGTGGTTGTGTGTTTATAATTATGTTATGTTCAGCGTTATTGTGGTGTAATATTGTTTTGTGTTTATAATGTATGTTTAATGTCACGTTATTGTGTGTAATATGTGTTGTGTTGCTTATAATGTTGTTTTGTCACGTATTGTGTGTAATTGTGTTTTGTATTTATCATGTAATATTTAATGTCAGCTTTATTGTGTGTAATAATTGTTTTTGTGTTTAGAATGTATTTTATGTCAGCGTTATTGTGTGTCAATATGTGTTGTTGTGTTTATAATGTATGTTATGTCAGCGTATTGTGGTGGTAATATGGCTGTGTGTTTAATAATTGTATTTTTTTCAGCGTTAGTGTTGAATATGTGTTTGTGTGTTTATGATGTTATGTTTATTTCAGCGTTACTTGTGTGTAAATATTGTTTTTGTGTTTATAATGTATGTTTATGTCAGCGTTAATTGTGTGGTAATATGTGTTGTGTGCTTCTAATGTAGTTTTATAGTCAGCGTTATTGTGTGTATATGTGTTTGTGTTTAATATGTCATTTAATGTCAGCTTTTTATTGTGGTGTAATTGTGTTTTGTGTTTAGAATTATGTTTAATGTCAGCGTATATTGTGTTGTAATAAATTTGTTGTGTGGTTATAATTTATGTTTAAATATAAGTATTCAGCGTTATTGTGTGAAATAATGTGTTTTGTGTTTTATACTGTATGTTTATGTCACGTTATTGTTTAATATTTGTTTGTGTTTTATAATTTATGTTTACTTCAAGCTTTTATTGTAATAATTTGTTGGTAGTGTTATATGTATGTTTCTGTCCGTTATTGTGTTAATAGGTGGTTTTGTGTTTATCTTTTTGTTTCTGTCAGACTGTTATTGTGTTAATTGGTGTTGTGTGTTTTTTTAATGTATGTTTTAGGTCACATTAATTGTAATATGTGGTTGTGTGTTTATAATGTATGTATTATGTCAGCGTTTATTTTGTTACTATGGTGGTTGTGTGTTTCTAATGTCATGTTTATTGTCAGCGTTGGGTTGTGTGTGGGTAATATGTGTTGGTGTTTCCATAATGTATGTTTATGTCCAGCGTTATTGTGTGTATATGTGTTTTTGTGTTTTATAATGTCTGTTTAGGTCCGCGTTATTGTGTGTCATATGTGTTGTTGTTTATAATGTATGTTTACTGCAGTGTTCTTGTGTCTGTGTTTTGTGTGTTTAATAATGTTATGGTTAATGTCAGTGTTATTGATGTGTAATGTTTTGTGTTTATAAATGTATGTTTATGATCAGCGTTATTGTTAATCTTGTTGTTGTGTTTTAATGTTATGTTTATGTCAGCGTTATTGTGTGTATATTGTTTTGTTTTCTATGTCATGTTTCTGTCAGCGTTATTGTGTGTAATCTGTGTTTTTGTTTATAATGTTATGTTTTTATTCAGTGTTATTGGTGGTGTAATATGTGTTTTGTTTTAATAATGTATGTTTTATGTCCAGGTGGTATTGTGGTTATATGTGTTTTATGTTTAATCATGTATGTTTAAATGTCAGCGTTATTGTGTGTAATATGTGGTTTTATGTTTATAATTAATGTTTATGTCAGCGTTATTGTGTGGTATAATGTGTTGTGTTTTTGATCTGTATGTTTAATGTCAGCGTGTATTGTGTTTTTAATGTGTTTGGTTTATAATGGTATGTTTATGTCAGCCGTTATTGTGTGTAAATGGTGTGTGTTTTATCATGTATGTTTTATGTCATCGTTATTGGTGTTGTAAAAATATTGGGGTTTTTTTTGTATTTGTTTATAATGTAAAAATGTTATAAATGTCAAGCGTTATTGTGTTGTAATATGTGTTGTTGTTTTATAATATGTTAATGTCAGCGTTATTGTGTGTATCTGTGTTTTGTGTTTTGGTTTTTAGACCTTCCAGATTCAGTTATACACATGTGACACTTCACTAGAATGATGGGTAAGTGGGTGAGCCCTGTAACAGGTAGTTTATATGACGTTCCCATATCTAGGGGTTTTACCTTCACTGATCCAGTTAATAACCATGTGACACGTTCACATAGAATGATGGGTAAGTTGGCTCCTGTAACAGGGAGTTTATATGGGACGTTCCCATATCTAGGGTGTTTTACCTTCCTGATCCATTCATACCATGTGACACATTCACATAGAATGGGGTAATGTGGGCGACCTGTAACATGGTATTTATATGGGACGTTCCCATATCTAGGGTTTTTTACCTTCATGATTCAGGTATAACCATGTGACACAGTTCAAAATGATGAATGGGTAATGGGGGAGACCTGTAACCGGTAGTTTTATATGGGACGTTCCCATATCTAGGGTTGTTTTACCTTCACTGATCCATTTACCATGTGACCATCACATAGAATGATGGTAAGTGGGCGAGTCCTGTACAGTAGTTTATATGGGACGTTCCCTATCTAGGGGTGTTTTACCTTCACTGATCAGTTATACATGTGAACATTCACATCGAATGCGACGGTGTGGGACTGAACGCAGCCTGTAACGGAGTACTGTTATACGTAGTGGGACGATTCCCATAATCTAAGGGATGTTTTACCACATACCGGGATTACTGAGATTGAGAGGAGAGAGGGAAAAAAATTTCCCCACAGGGTACACATCACATAGAATGATGGGTAAGTGGCGGACTGTAACAGGTATTATATGGGACTTCCATATCTGGGGGTGTTTTACCTTCACTGATCAGTTATACCATGTGACACATTCATAGAATGATGGGTAGTGGGGAGACCTGTAACAGGTATTTTATAGGACGTTCCATATCTAGGGGTGTTTTACCTTCACTGATTCAGTTATACCATGTGACACATTCACATAGAATGATGGGTAATTTGGATGAGTGTCCTTACCAGTAACATGATCCATTCCAGGTGTTGGTCACTCCGGTGATGTTTCCAGAGGTTGTCGTTGTTGAAGGGGTTTTGATTTTGGTAAAATTCCAACATTTGTTTCAGGAACAGATTGGGAATGAACTGGACATGGAAAGAAACAGGATCGTTAATTCCAGGGTATTGGAATGAGCCCCCTATTATCTCACAATGGGAAGGTAAAAGTGTAACATTCCTGGTGACCAGAGTCCAAAGTTTCCTTCTGGATCCGTAAAAAGGGTTAAAGGTCACCAGAGATGAAATGTTTTACGGAGGTTCCGGATGATGTTCCTATCAATATCATTGGGATTCAGCAGAGATTTGAATGAAGGACAGAAGAAAAAATAAAAATTATATATATATTATATAAACATTCCACGTGATTCATTAAGAAAATACTCCACAGTCTCTCTGGGTAGCAGCAGTGATGGAGGAAGCCACTTCGAAGCATAACTATGAACATAGATAGATACTGGAAGGGAGAAAGGAGAGGATTAGCCGATTACCAGGGCCACTACCAGTAATAGAACACTAATGCACCATAATACACACTACACAATCTTTCCTCCGACTGAGGCTTTGACCGGTCGGCCAGAGAAAGGACTGTCGGCCGCGTCCAACAGTAGACGCGGCCATCGTGTGGTCCAAGAGGAGCGCTCGATCGTTGTGATTTTCCGACCTGTCTAATCATTCGTTTGTCCTATTTGGCCGAACAAATGGTCAGCAATTGGTCGCGGCCGCAAAAAATGCCATACAATCGGTCCAATTATTGCATCGTGTGTACCTAGCTTTAGGATCTACTTACAGTAATTCTAATAAATTACTATGTCTAACATAAGAGAAGTAGAAGATTTATATACTGTAGTGTTTGTGTTGTGTGTTGTTTTTATTCTAGTTTACAGTGAAATTTTTAAAGTCAAATTCACATACATATAATATTGTAATATACACACACACACACACACAAACTCCTCAATGACTCTAATATCCTTATAATTTACAGTAGGGATACATTATCCTTAAATCATGAGTGGTACCCAGGGTTCCCTGTAAACTCAGTCTGTGTCCTTGACCTTTATATGACACAGAACTCCTCAGTGACTCTAATATCCTTATAATTTACAGTAGGGGATACATTATCCTTTATAAATACATGACTGGTACCCAGAGTTCCCTGTAAACTCAGTCTGTTCCTTGTACCTTTATATAGACCAGACACCTCGTGACTTCTAATATCCTTATAATTTACAGTAGGGGATACATTATCCCTTATAATACATGAGTGGTACCCGAGTTCCCTGTAAAACTCAGTCTGTGTCCTTGTACCTTTATATACCAGAACTCCTCTATCCTTTAATTGACAGTAGGGGATACATTATGAGATCTAGCCCTGAATCAGACAGACCTACATAACTTCCCCATTAAAATCCTCCTGTTTGATTTCAGGATACCGACTATTCCTATAAAGCCAAAAAAAAAGCAGAATCCGGTGAATAGTCCAATCCAGGCCGCACCAAGATATCGTCATTGTCAGTGGCTTCCAGCAGGGGATAGAGACCATTTTGATCCGATATAAAAAGATCACTCGGCAGTCAGGCCAATCCAGACAGCTGGTAGAGGAGAGATCAGTGTCCATTACATTCTAATTGGTTTTTTTTGAATCATGCAAATAAGCCCCACCCTGGCCAGATTTACATCATGTCTGGTGCCCCCCACCCGCCCCTCAACACAGACCACACCCCAAACCACACCCATTTTCTAAATTTTCGGATATTAACCATAAAGCAGGTGGATGTCAGAAGCTTTAAAAACTTATGGGGGCGAGGCAATTATTTGCGCAAATGCCCAAGTCAGTGTAAAACTCACGGTATCCGATGTATTGTCGGGTTAGCGTGGGTTTTAAACTGACTTTGCATTGCCTCGCCATTTCCGAGAATGGTTGTAAAAAGCGTGGCGCAGGCGATGCAAAACCAAAGTTTTGCGCTACTATGTAGCGTAAACTTTACGGCACTGAATAGGAGGCATTAGCCGGTGCACTTACCTGCAGAGATCCCGCAATGTACAAAATCTCGCACAGGGATTTTTGCAACTTCCTTCCTGCTCTTTTTTTGCAGCACCGCCCCTGCTTATTGCACTGCCCCTGCTTATAATGAACTGGCAGCATGGTGTTGCGGCTGTAAAAGGACATTTAAAGCAATGTCACCTGGGACTCTATAAAGGATAACTACTATGGCAATTCTATACTTTATCCAAATATACTCCCAGGTAGTATTTTAATCATGAACATGAGCAGCAGAAACTGGAAAATGCTGGAAGAAATTAGATCACCTCCCCCTTACAACCGTCATTGGAGAATCTGTGAATCAGCCAATCACCAGTAAGGAAAACTGTACTGACCAGCCAAGTGTCTTTCTTGTCAGGGTGGGGTTGGTCAGAACATGGGGTTGGGTCTGGTCTCCCATTGAGTGTCCCGTCACTGACTGGTTGGGCACCCCTGGTCTATATCTCCCCCTAGTGGTCACTTTCACACATTTCTTACCCCAATGACGACATTGCCCAAGATCAGAATAACCTGGAAAAAGCGAACACCAGAAATCTTCCTTCATTTCTAAACCTCCCACGTCATCTATTTAAAGGGTAAAAGAAAAAACCTCAATTAAACCAACACATATGGCAATGTATGTACCTGTGTCTCTACATTTCTATTGGTTGCAGAAAGTTCTTGAAACATGGGTTAAAATGATCACAGATCTTAGTGAAAGAACAGGTATTATTTTACCAAAACTGTCTGTCAATCAATGATGTAACTGTAATTAAAGTGAACTTGAAGGTCTTTTTACACTGCGTGTCAACATTAGGATACGTCTCTGACAACAATACACAGGGAATAAAAATACTTCTGTAAGAAAGGGAAAATAAATGGCAACTCAGCAATAGAACAATGACCCAAGGTTACTCTACTGTATAGTGTACCAGCCCAGGTAATCATACCATATTCTGCACATGTGTGACCATTCTCAGGTGGCACATACATTCAACACCGGCCTGTACATTATTATTAAACAGAAACACACACATTAGCCCCCAGTGTTCCAAACAGACTGGTCACATTCCTTTATTCTGGACTTTCCAACTCACATTCCGTCTACTGGTTTAGCAAGTCATGAAAGGATTGTTTAAAGGATAATCCCACCTTTACACATTTACCCCTATTAAGGGTCAGAAGCTGCTGGATACAATGAAGCATCACTTCTCTGTGGATTCTGACGAGATAAACGGTTTACTTAAACTCTCTCGTAGAATGTGAAGTTTTTCTTTTCAGTTTTGCTCTCAATCCCTTATCAGAGGGAGATACAAAGTAAATGATTGGAGAACTCCTCTCTCTCTCTCTCTCTCTCTCTCCCAGGGTGAATCCCACTGAGCATGTCAGAGCTCACTAAGCTGAGGGGATGGGCAGTACCTGCAGCGATTTCTAGATTGGGAATCATTGGTTAGGGGTTACATAGGAAATGCTGTGTCACGAAATTCGTGTATATCACTGTAAATTCCATCTCGTTACCAAGAACGTCATGGTCTGTACACGTGTGATCTCTGAAAGGAGTTTTGACCTACTATCGATTTGTGCATTGATGGCCCTGCGATTGCAACTGGAGGAGCCCAGAAATTAATATTCTACTAGGAGCACCTGACAACACTGATCTACTGAATAAGGGATTGAGTTGCAGTGATGTCAGCTGCTAGATTATTTGCTGAAGTTTCTTTAAAGGTTTGAAAATCTGCACATTTCTTCCCCTGAAATATTTAACATTTGTTTTGTGTGTGTGTGTGTGTGTGTGTGTGTGTGTGTTGTACCCCCAACCATAGCTCCCTGTACCCATAATGCGCCTAAAATGCCGACAATCATAGCGGGAACTTTTTATCTCGGATTATAAATTCGTGTTAACTAGAGTCACCACCCAATGTAAAAGACTGCCCCATTCATCAAAACAACATTTGGAGCTTTAGCCATGTTGGGTGTTTAGTTACAGAACACCAAAGAAAGTTGCTTTCCACCACATTTTGTTTCACCGGCAAACACTTTATTTGGCGTCAGAACCACAGCCCAGAAAGAGACACTTCAATGAGCCATTTATCTCCCTCTCTACTAGGATAAGACAAAGTGGTGCCTATGTAATAATCTGCAGTAACCAATCAATGTTCTCGACCGCAGAACCACATAAAAAGCCAACATCTGATTGTTTGCAGCAAATTAACAGCAAGGCTACATTAATATTACCCACTGCACAGAGTTTACAGGCACATCATAGGCTGGATATTATTTATTATTATTATGTTCTGCCCACCCTACACTCGGTCAGTGGGATATTCTAAAAACAATTACAGTGTTTATAAGTTGCTTATTTTGAAATAATGGCCATAGGTTCACATTGCCCCACACCTTCCAATCTGATTGTACAATCTTCATATACTATTGACTGCGGTGTATTACAAAGACCCAAATTTAATGGACACAAGATGAAACAATGGTGTTTTTACATTCTAAGTGCTCCAACACAGAGATTCACAAGGCAACAACAGAAAAACCGAATTCTAATCAATTGAACCACTGCAGCTAGTCCAGGAAGGCCGAGGACGCTCTACGCTGGACTGGCGCATGCATCTCACGAGCAATGCGATCACACATTAGTCCATTACCGGCGTGCATGCTTCTGCAAATAAATGGTGGTCGCATCTGCTCCGAGAACGGAATGGATGTGCCACCCACATTGGCATGCACGGAGTATTGTAATAGGACATGGCTAGGGATCACGCAGGGAAGGATTTTCCTGTCTACGCACTGCTGGATCTGAACATGACTATCTCTATCACACTAATACAAGCAGAATGTCTAGTACAACAGAGAGGTTTTTTCTCATGAGGCCTGGGGCTAAATAAGCTTCACTTTTGTTATACAAGTCAGGGCTGCCAACTTTTAAGGATAGACCATGAATCTTTAGAACAACCAAAATGTTACCATTCCAATATTCTATATACTTGCCACACTCCCCTCCCCATCCCGAAAGGGTTAAACTTCAATACGTGTGCTACACAACAATAGCCGAGCACCCAGTATGTGTGGCCATACATATAATAGCTAAATAACCAACAAAACCCCTCCACACAAGGAACAATTTAAATTCCTTTCAATTTATCTGGAGGAAACGGGATCAGGTGGGGTTACGATTACCAGATGGTTATAGTTTATCACCAAGACATGGTCTGGGGCAGCCAGTAATGAAAACAAAAAATGCCATTGTCTATGCAGGTTCCAGTTTCTGGGGATCAGGTGCAGAGGGAAAGATACTGAATACTGATCCCACAGTCACATAACATGTTACATTGTATCCACATCACACCGTCTATGGGTCAATACATAAGGAATGATACTGATCCCTGAAGTCACATACATGTTACTTTGTATCCACATCACACTGTCTATGGGTCAGATACATAAGGAAAAGATACTGAATACTGATGCCTACAGTCACATAACATGTTACATTGTATCCACTTCACACTGTCTATGGTCGATACACAGAAGGAAAGATACTGATCCCTACAGTCACATACATGTTACATTGTATCCACTTCACACTGTCTATGGGTCAATACACGAAGGAAAGATACTGATCCCTACGTCACATAACATGTTACATTGTATCCACTTCACACTGTCTATGGGTCAGATACACAGAAGGAAAGATACTGATCCCTACAGTCACATAACATGTTAACATTGTATCCACTTCACACTGTCTATGGTCAGATACCCAGAAGGAAATCTGATCCCTACAGTCACATAACATGTTCACTGTTCCACTTCACACCTGTCTATGGTTCAAATACACAGAAGGAAAGATACTGATCCCTACAGTCCACATAACATGTTACATTGTATCCATTCACACTGTCTATGGGTCAAATCACAGGGGAAAGATCGATCCCTACATCACATAACATGTTCATTGTATCCAAATCACACTGTCTATGGGTCAGATACACAGAGGAAAGATACTGATCCCTACAGTCACATAACATTACATTGTATCCACTCACACTGTCTATGGGTCAAATACACAGAGGGAAAGATACTGATCCCTACAGTCACATAACATGTTACATTGTATCCAAATCACTGTCTATGGTCAGATACACGAGGGAAGATACTATCCCTACAGTCCATAATGTACATTGTATCCACTTCACACTGTCTCCTTCAATGATCTTCACTGTAGTACAGGTAGAATCTTTCTCTACCAGGAGGTTGAGCCCCATATCATGTGCCAGGAATGGCCATTTACCATAACATGTACCAGATTATGGACACAACAACAACAACACCAGGATCCAACCGGTGAAATAAAACCAGGACAATCCCATGAATTGATATCAGTGTCCCCCAATCACCATGATCTGGTACCCCCTTATCACCATGGATATGCCTATATATAAATACTATCAGGTTTCATTGGGCTGTACCTACCCCATTTACACTTACCAAATCCTCCTGTCCTCCCTGAAAGATAGGAAACACCTGTTCTGCCTGATCACCCACAAACCCTTTAAAGATCTATCAGCTCTGCCCCACATGGCATTCCCATTGGGGATGGACAGTCACATGGTCTGTGGACCTGGTTAAACCTGTTCCAGATTTGGGCAGGTTACCAGTATCTCTGTTATGTTTTATTATCATCAGGAATTACTGGGGCCCATAACCATCACAGGGCAGTTAAATTCCATCTCATTAGTGTGACCACGTCCCAGGTATATCCCTTTAACTAAAATAGAGCAACCAACCAGATGCTGATCTCACACTACAACTCCCAGCAGCCCCTGAGAGATATTTTGGAAACTTCTTCAGCATGACCTCTTGGACCTCACACCTTTTAAAAGGGACAGCATACCCCCAAACACTATCCCTTTAACATGTACAACGTGTACATGTTAAAGGGATAGTGTTTGGAGGGTATGTGTTTCTATAGGTGTACATGTTAAAGGGATAGTGTTTGTATCTAGGGGTGTTTACCCTCACTGATTCAGTTTATACCATGTGACACTTCCCATAGAAATGATGGTAAGTGGGCGAGGCACTGTAACAGGTAGTTTATTGGGACGTTCCCATATCAGGGTGTTTTACCTTCACTGATCCAGTTATACCATTGACAGCACATAGAATGATGGGTAAGTGGGTGGGACCTGTAACGGTAGTTTATATGGACGTTCCCATATCTAGGGGTGTTTTACCTCACTGATCCAGTTATACCATGTGACATTCACATAGAATGATGGGTAAGTGGGCGAGATGTAACAGGTAGTTTATATGGGACGTTCCCATATCTAGGGTGTTTTACCTTCACTGATCCAGTTATACCATGTGACATTCCACTAGAATGATGGTAAGTGGGCGAGACCTGTTAACAGGTAGTTTATATGGGACGTTCCCATATCTAGGTGTGTTTACCTTCACTGACCAGTTATAAACCATGTGACATTCCATAGAATGATGGGTAAGTGGGGGCATGTAACAGGTATTTATATGGACGTTCCCATATCTAGGGTGTTTTAACTTCACTGATTCAGTTATACCATGTGACATTCACATGAAAGACGGGTAAGGGGTAGACCTGTAACAGGTAGTTTATATGGGACGTTCCCATATCTAGGGGTTGTTTACCTTCACTGCTTCAGTTATACCATGTGACATTCACATAGAAGGACGGGTAAGTGGGCGAGACCTGTAACAGGTATTTATATGGGACGTTCCCTATCTAGGTTGTTTTAACCTTCACTGATTCAGTTAAACCATGTGACACATTCACATAGAATGATGGGTAATGGGAGACCTTGTAACAGGTAGTTTATATGGGGACTTCCATATCTAGGGGTGTTTTACCTTCACTGATTCAGTTATACCATGTGACACATTCACATAGAATGATGGTATGGGGAGACTGTAACAGTAGTTTATATGGAACGTTCCCATATCTAGGGGTGTTTTACCTTCACTGATTCAGTTAACCATGTGACACACATTCAATATAGAATGATGGGTAAGTGGGGGGACCTGTAAAGTAGTTTATATGGGACGTTCCCATATCTAGAGGGTGTTTTACCTTCACTGATTCAGTTATACCATGTGACACATTCCACATAGAATGAATGGTAAGTGGGGAGAGACCTGTAACAGGTAGTTTATATGGGACGTTCCCATATCTAGGGGTGTTTTACCTTCACTGATCAGTTATACCATGTGACACTTCACATAGAATGATGGTAGTGGCGAGACCTGTAACAGGTAGTTTATATGGGACGTTCCCATATCTGGGGTGTTTTACCTTCACTGATTCAGTTATAACCATGTGACACATTCACATAGAATGAGGGTAAGTGGGCGAGACCTGTAACAGGTGTTTATAATGGGACGTTCCCGTATCTAGGGGTGTTTTAACCATCACATTCATTTATACCATGTGACATTCACATAGAATGATGGGTAAGTGGGCGGGAACCTGTACAGGTATTTATATGGGACGTTCCCATATCTAGGGGTGTTTTACATTCACTGATTCAGTTATACCATTGTGACACTTCACATAGAATGATGGGTAAGTGGGCGAGACCTGTACAGGTAGTTTATATGGGACGTTCCCATATCTAGGGGTGTTTTACCTTCACTGATTCAGTTAACCATGTGACACATTCACATAGAATGATGGGTAAGTGGGGAACCTGTAAACGGTAGTTTATATGGGACGTTCCCATATCTAGGGGTGTTTTACCTTCACGGATTCAGTTATACACATGTGAACACATTCACATAGAATGATGGGTAAGTGGGCGAGACCTGTAACAGGTATTTATATGGGGACGTTCCCATATCTAGGGGTGTTTTACCTTCACTGATTCAGTTATAACCATGTGACACATTCACATAGAATGATGGGTAAGTGGGCGAGACCTGTAACAGGTAGTTTATATGGGAGTTCCATCTAGGGGTGTTTACCTTCACTGATTCAGTTATACCATGTGACACATTCCATAGAGGATGGGATAAGTGGGGCGAGACCTGTAACAGGTAGTTTATATGGGACATTCCCATATCTAGGGGTGTTTTACCTTCACTGATTCAGTTTATACCATGTGACACATTCACATAGATGATGGGTAAGTGGGCGGACCTGTAACAGGTGTTTTATGGGACAGTTCCCATATCTAGGGGTGTTTTCCTTCACTGATTCAGTTATACCATGTGACACTTCACATAGAATGATGGGTAAGTGGCGGACCTGTAACAGGTAGTTTATATGGGACGTTCCCATTCTAGGGGTGTTTAACCTTCACTGATTCAGTTATACCATGTAACATTCACATAGAATGATGGGTAAGTGGCGGACCTGTAACAGGTGTTTATATGGGACGTTCCCATATCTAGGGGGTGTTTTACCTTCACTGATTCAGTTTATACCATGTGACCATTCACATAGAATGATGGGTAAGGGGCGGACCTGTAACAGGTAGTTTATATGGGACGTTCCCATATCTAGGGGTTTTTACCTTTCACTGATTCAGTTATCCATGTGCACATTCACATAGAATGAGGGTAAGTGGCGAGACCTGTAACAGGTAGTTTTATATGGGACGTTCCCATATCTAGGTTGTTTTACATTCACTGATCCAGTTATACTCATGTGACATTCACATAGAATGATGGGTAGTGGGTGGGACCTGTAACAGGTAGTTTTATGGGACGTTCCCTCATATCTAGGGGTGTTTTAACCTTCACTGATTCAGTTATAACCATGTGACACATTCACATAGAATGATGGTAGTGGGTGGGACCTGTAACAGGTAGTTTATATGGGACGTTCCCATATCTAGGGGTGTTTTTACATTCACTGATTCAGTTATACCATGTGACACATTCACATAGAATGATGGGTAGTGGGTGGGACCTGAACAGGTAGTTTATATGGGAGGTTCCCATATCTAGGGGTGTTTTACCTTCACTGATTCAGTTTATACATGTGACACTTCACATAGAATGATGGGTAAGTGGGTGAGACCTGTAACAGTAGTTTATATGGGACGTTCCCATATCTAGGGGTGTTTTATCCTTCACTGATCCAGTTAAACCATGTGACACATTCACATAGAATGATGGGTAAGTGGGCGAGTGCCTGTACAGGTAGTTTATATGGGACGTTCCCATATCTAAGGGGTGTTTTACCTTCACTGATTCAGTTATACCATGTGACACATTCACATGAATGATGGTAAGTGGGTGAGACCTGTAACAGGTAGTTTATATGGGACGTTCCCATATCTAGGGTTGTTTACCTTCACTGATTCAGTTATACCATGTGACACGTTCACATAGAATGATGGTAGGTGGGAGACCTGTAACGGTAGTTTATATGGGACGTTCCCATATCTAGGGGTGTTTTACCTTCACTGATCCCGTTATACCATGTGACACATCACATAGAATGATGGGTAAGTGGGCGAGTCCTGTACAGTAGTTTATATGGGACGTTCCCATATCTAGGGGTGTTTTACCTTCACTGATCCAGTTATACCATGTGACACATTCACATAGAATGACGGGTAAGTGGGCGAGACCTGTAACAGGTAGTTTATATGGGACGTTCCCATATCTAGGGGTGTTTTAACCTTCACTGATTCAGTTATACCATGTGACACATTCACATAGAATGATGGGTAATGGCGAGACCTGTAACAGGTAGTTTATAGGGACGTTCCCTATCTAGGGGTGTTTTACCTTCACTGATCCAGTTATACCATGTGACACATTCACATAGAATGATGGTATAGTGGGCGAGCCTGTAACAGGTAGTTTATATGGGACGTTCCCATATCTAGGGTGTTTTACCTTCACTGATTCAGTTATACCATGTGACACATTCACATAGAATGATGGGTAAGTGGGCGGACCTGTAACAGGTAGTTTATATGGGACTTCCTAATCTAGGGTGTTTTTACCTTCACTGATTCAGTTATACCTGTGACACATTCACATAGAATGATGGGTAAGTGGGCGAGACCTGTACAGGTAGTTTTATATGGGACGTTCCCATATCTAGGGGTGTTTTACCTTCACTGATCAGTTATACCATGTGACACATTCACATAGAATGATGGGTAAGTGGGGAGACCTGTAACAGGTAGTTATATGGGACGTTCCCATATCTAGGGGTGTTTTACCTTCACTGATTCAGTTTACCATTGACCATTCACATAAATGATGGGTAATTTGGATAGTGTCCTTACCAGTACATGATCCGATTCCAGGTGTTTGTCACTCCGGTGATTTTCCAGAGGTTGTCGTTGTTGAAGGGGTTTTGATTTTGGTAAAATTCCAACATTGTTTTCAGGAACAGATTGGGAATGAACTGACAATGGAAAGAAACAGGATCGTTAATTCCAGGGTATTGGAATGAGCCCCCTATTATCTCTACAATGGGAAGGTAAAAGTGTAACATTCCTGGTGACCAGAGTCCAGAATTCCTTCTGATCCGTAAAAAGGGTTAAAGGTCACCAGGAATGAGAATGGTTTACGGAGGTTCCGGATGATGTTCCTATCATATCATTTGGGATTCAGCAGAATTTGAATAAGGACAGAAGAAAAAATAAATAAAATTATATATATATTATATAAACATTCCACGTGATTCATTAAAGAAAATACTCACAAGTCTCTCTGGGTAGCAGCAGTGATAGGAGGAAGCCACTCGAAGCAATAAACTATGAACATGAGGATGAGATACTGGAAGGGAGAAAAGGAGAGGATTAGCCGATTACCAGGGCCACTACCAGTAATAGAACACTAATGCACCATAATACACACTACACAATCTTTCCTCCGACTGAGGCTTTTGACCGGTCGCCAGGAGAAAGACTGTCGGCCGCGTCCACAGTTAGACGCGGCCATCGTGTGGTCCATAGAGGACGCCCGACTGTTTGTGATTTTCCGGACCTTTCTAATCATTCGTTTGTCCTATTTGGCCGAACAAATGGTCAGCAATTGGTCGCGGCCGCAAAAAACTGCATACAATCGGTCCAATTTTGCATCGTGTGTACCTGCTTTAGGATCTACTTACAGTAATTCATATAAATTACTATGTCTAACTAAGAGGAAGTAGAAGATTTATATACTGTAGTGTTTGGTGTGTGTGTGTGTTTTTTACTAGTTTACAGTGAAATTGTTAAGTCAGATTCACATCATAATATTGTATATATATACACACACACAACAATACTCTCAATGACTTCTAATATCCTTATATTTACATAGGGATACATTATCCTTAAATACATGAGTGGTACCCAGGTTCCCTGTATATCAGTCTGTGTCCTTGTACTTTAATAGCACAGAACTCCTCAGTACTTCTAATATCCTTATAATTTACAGTAGGGATACATTATCCTTTATATTACATGACTGGTACCCAGAGTTCCCTGTATACCTCAGTCTGTTCCTTGTACCTTTATATAGACGCAGAACACCTCAGTGACTTTCTAATATCCTTATAATACAGTAGGGAACATTATCCTTATATACATAGTGGTACCCGAGTTCCCTGTAAAACTCAGTCTGTGTCTTGTACCTTATATGACGAGACTTCAGAACTCCTCTATCCTTATAATGACAGTAGGGATACATTATAGCAAGTCTAGCCCGAATCAGACAGACCTACATACTTACCGCCATAAAATCCTCCTGTTTGATTTCATGATACCGACTATTCCTATAAAGCCAAAACAAAAAAGCAGAATCCGTTGAATAGTCCAATCCAGGCCGCACCAAAGATATCGTCATTGTCAGTGGCTTCCAGCAGGGGATAGAGACCATTTTGAATCCGATATAAAGAAGATGCACTCGGCAGTCAGGGCCAATCCAGACAGCTGGTAGAGGAGAGATCAGTGTCCATTACATTCTAATTGGTTTTTTTGAAATGCAAATAAGCCCCACCCAGTGCCAGATTTACATCATGTCTGGTGCCCCCCACCCGCCCCTCAACACGACACACCCCCACCCACACCCATTTTCTAAATTTTGGATATTAACCATAAAGCAGGTGGATGTCAGAAGCTTTAAAAACTTATGGGGGCGAGGCAATATTTGGCGCAAAATGCCCAAGTCAGTGTAAAACTCACGGTATCCATGTATTGTCGGGTTAGCGTGGGTTTTAAACTGACTTTGCATTGCCTCGCCATTTCCGAAATGGTTTAAAAAGCGTGCGCAGGCGATGCAAAACCAAAGTTTTGCGCTACTATGTAGCGTGAAACTTTACGCACTGAATAGGAGGCATTAGCCGGTGCACTTACCTGGCAGAGATCCCGCAATGTACAAAATCTCGCACAGGGATTTTTGCAACTTCCTTCCTGCTCTTTTTTTGCAGCACCCGCCCCGCTTAAGTGCACTGCCCCTGCTTATATAGACTGGGCAGCATGGTGTTAGCGGCTGTAAAAGGACATTTAAAGCAATGTCACCTGGGACTCTATATTAAAGGATAACTATGGCAATTCTATACATTATCCAGAAATATAGCTCCCAGGTATTATTTTAATCATGAACATGAGCAGCAAACTGGAAAAATGCTGGAAGAAATTAATCACCTCCCCCTTACAACACCGTCATTGGAGAATCTGTGAATCACCAATCACCAGTAAGGAAAACTGTACTGACCAGGCCAAGTGTCTTTCTTGTCAGGGGTGGTTGGTGGTCAGAACATGGGGTTGGGTCTGGTCCCCCATTGAGTGTCCCAGTCACTGACTGGTTGGGCACCCCTGGTCTATATCTCCCCCTAGTGGTCACTTTCACACATTTCTTACCCCAATGACGACATTGCCCAGATCAGAATAACCTGGAAAAAGCGAACACCAGAATCTTCCTTCATTTCTAACCTCCCACGTCATCTATTTAAGGGATAAAGAAATAAAACCTCAAAACCAACACATATGGCAATGTATGTACCTGTGTCTCTTACATTTCTATTGGTTGCAGAAAGTTCTTTGTAATGGGTTAAAGACACAGATCTAGTGAAAGAACGGTATCTATTTATACCAAACTGTCTGTCATCAAAGATGTAACTGTAAATTAAAGTGAACTTGAAGGTCTTTTTACACTGCGTGTCAACATTAGGATACTTCTCTGACATACAGATACACAGGGATAAAAAATACTTCTGTACAAGAAGGGAAATAAAATGGCAACTCAGCAATAGAACAATGACCCAAGGTTAACTCTACTGTATAGTGTAACCAGCCCAGGTATCATACAGACATATATTCTGCACATGTGTACCGATCTCAGGTGGCACATACATTCAACACCGGCCTGTACATTTTTTAAACAGAAACACACACATTAGCCCCCAGTGTTCCAAACTGACTGGTCACATTCCTTTATTCTGGACATTCCAACTCACATCCCGTCTACTGGTTTAGCAAGTCAATGAAAGGATTGTTTAAAGGATAAATCCCACTTTACACATTTACCCCTATTAAAGGGTCAGAAGCTGCTGGATACAATGAAGCATCACTTCTCTGTGTGATTCTGACGAAAGATAACGGTTAACTAGTAACTCTCTCGCACAATGTAGTTTTTCTTTCAGTTTTGCTCTCAATCCCTTATCAAGGGAGATACAAAGTAAATGATTGGAGAACTCCTCTCTCTCTCTCTCTCTCTCTCTCCCGGGTGAATCCCACTGAGCATGTCAAGCTCACTAGCTGAGGGATGGGCATACCTGCAGCGATTTCTAGATTGGGATCATTGGTTAGGGGTTACATAGGAAATGCTAGTGTCACGGAAATTCGTGTATATCACTGTAAATTCCATCTCGTTACCAAGATACAGTCATGGTCTGTACACGTGTGATCTCTGAAAGGAGGTTTTGACCTACTATCGATTTGTGCATTGATGGCCCTGCGATTGCAACTGGAGAGCCCAGAAATTAATATTCTACTAGGACACTACAACACTGATCTACTGAATAAGGGATTGAGTTGCAGTGATGTCAGCTGCTAGATTATTTGCTGGAAGTTTCTTAAAGGTTTGAAAATGCACATTTCTTCCCCTGAAATATTTAACATTTGTTTTGTGTGTGTGTGTGTGTGTGTGTGGTGTGTGTGTTGTACCCCCAACCAAGCTCCCTGTACCCATAATGCGCCTAAAAGCCGACAATTCAGTAGCGGGGAACTTTTTATCTCGATTATAATTCGTGTTTACTAGAGTCACCACCCCAATGTAAAAAGAGACGGCCCCATTCATCAAAACAACATTTGGAGCTTTAGCCATGTGGTGTTGTAGTTACAGAACACCAAAGAAAGTTGCTTTCCACCACAATTTGTTTCACCCGCAAACACATTTATTTGGCGTCAGAACCACGCCCAGAAAGAGACACTTCAATGAGCCATTTATCTCCTCTCTACTAGGGATAAACAAAGTGGTGCCTATGTATAATCTGCAGTAACCAATCAGATGTTCTCGACCTGCAGAACCACATAAAACCAACATCTGATTGGTTGCAGCAATAAACACAAAGGCTACATTAATATTACCCCTCTGCACAGAGTTTACAGGCACATCATAGGCTGGATTTATTTATTATTATTATGTTTCTGCCCACCCACTACACTCGGTCAGTGGGATATTCTAAAAACAATTACAGTGTATTATAAGTTGCTTATTTTGAAATAATGGCCATAGGTTCAACATTGCCCCACACCTTCCAATCTGATTGTACAATCTTCATATACTATTGACTGCGGTGTATTACAAAGACCCAAATTTAATGGGACACAGATTGAAACAATGGGTTGTTTACATTTCTAAGTGCTTCCAACACAGAGATTCAACAAGGCAACAACAGAAAAACCGAATTACTAATCAGATTGAACCACTGCAGCTAGTCCAGGAAGGCCGAGGACCTCTACGCTGGACTGGCGCATGCATCTCACGAGCAATCGATCACACATTAGTCCATTACCGGCGTGCATGCTATCTGCAAATAAATGGTGGTCGCACTCGCTCCGAGAACGAATGGATGTGGCCACCCACATTGCATGCACGGAGTATTGTAATAGGACATGGCTAGGGGGATCACTGCAGGGAAGGATTTTCCTGTCTACGCACTGCTGGATCTGAACATGACTATCTCTATCACACTAATACAAGCAGAATGTCTAGTACAACAGAGAGGTTGTTCTCATAGCCTGGGGCTAAATAAGCTTCACGTTGGTTATACAAGTCAGGGTGCCCAACTTTTAAAGGGATAGACCATAATCTTTAGAACAACCAAAAATGTTACCATCCATATTCTATATACTTTCGCCACCCTCCCTCCCCATCCCGAAAAGGTTTAAACTTCAATACTGTGCTACACAACAATAGCCGAGCACCCAGTATTTGTGGCCATACATATAATAGCTAATAACACAAACAACCCCTCCACACAGGAACAATTTAATTCCTTTCAATTTATAGGAGGAAACGGGATCAGGTGGGTTACGATTACCAGATGGTTATAGGTTATCACCAAGACATGTCTGGGGCAGCCAGTAATGAAAACAAAAATGCCATTGTCTATGCAGGTTCCAGTTTCTGGGGATCAGTGGCAGAGGGAAAGATACTGAATACTGATCCCTACAGTCACATAACATGTTACATTGTATCCACATCACACCGTCTATGGGTCGATACATAAAGGAATGATACTGATCCCTGAAGTCAATACATGTACTTTGTATCCACACATCACTGTCTATGGGTCAATACATAAAGGAAAAGATACTGAATACTGATGCCTACAGTCACATAACATGTTACATTGTATCCACTTCACACTGTCTATGGGTCAGATACACAGAAGGAAGATACTGATCCCTACAGTCACATAACATGTTACATTGTATCCACTTCACACTGTCTATGGGTCAGATACACAAAGGAAAGATACTGATCCCTACAGTCACATAACATGTTACATTGTATCCACTTCACACTGTCTATGGGTCAGATACACAGAAGGAAAGATACTGATCCCTACAGTCACATAACATGTTACATTGTATCCACTTCACACGTCTAGGGTCAGATACCCAGAAGGAAAGATACTGATCCCTACAGTCACATAACATGTTACATTGTATCCACTTCACACTGTCTATGGGTCAATACACAGAAGGAAAGATACTGATCCCTACAGTCACATAACATGTTACATTGTATCCACTTCACACGGTCTATGGGTCAAATACACAGAGAAAGATACTGATCCCTACAGTCACATAACATGTTCATTGTATCCAATCACACTGTCTATGGGTCAATACACAAGGAAAGATACTGATCCCTACAGTCACATAACATGTTACATTGTATCCACTTCACACTGTCTATGGGTCAAATACACAGAGGGAAAGATACTGATCCCTACAGTCACAACATGTTACATTGTATCCAAATCACACTGTCTATGGGTCAATACACAGAGGGAAAGATACTGATCCCTACAGTCACATAACATGTTACTTGTATCACTTCACACTGTCTCCTTTCAATGATCTTCACTGTAGTACAGGTAGAATCTTTCTCTACCAGGAGGGTTGAGCCCCATATCATGTGCCGGAATTGGCCATTTACCATAACTGTACCAGATTAATGGACACAAACCAACAAACAGCCAGGATCCAACCGGTGAAATAAAACCAGGACAATCCCATGAATTGATATCAGTGTCCCCCAATCACCAGTGTCTGGTAACCCCTTATTCACCATGGATATGCCTATATATATACTACAGGTTTCATGGGCTGTACCTACCCCAGTTACACTTACCAAATCCTCCTGTCCTCCCTGAAAGATAGGAAACACCATGTTCTGCCTGATCACCCAGCAAACCCTTTAAAGATCTATCAGCTCTGCCCCACAGTGCATTCCCATTGGTGGATGGACAGTCACATGTCTGTGGACCTGGTTAACACCTGTTCCAGATTTGGGCAGTTACCAGGTATCTCTGTTATGTTTTATATATCATGCAGGAATGTGACTGGGGCCCATAGACCTCACAGGGCAGTTAAATCCATCTCATTAGTGTGACCACGTCCCAGGTATTCCCTTTAACTAAAATAAGCAACCAACCAGATGCTGATCTCACACTACAACTCCCAGCAGCCCCTGAGAGATATTTGGAAACTTCTTGCATGACCTCTTGGGACCTCACACCTTTTAAAAGGGACAGCAATAACCTCGGGTGGTTACCGAAATCGATCATTACTTTTAGGGTTACGAAGCGATCGTTACTTTTGGGGTTACCGAAAATCGAACATTCTTTCTAGGGTTACCGGTCGATCATTACTTTCGAGGGTTAACGAAGTCGATCATTACTTTCGAGGGTTACCGAAACGATCATTACTTTCTAGGGTTACCGAAATCGATCATTACTTTCGAGGGTTACCGAAATCGATCATTACTTTCTAGGGTTACCGAAATCGATCATATTTCTAGGTTACCGAAACGATCATTACTTTCTAGGGTTACCGAAATCGATCATTACTTTCGAGGGTTACCGAAATCGATCATTACTTTCTAGGGATACCGAAGTCCATCATTACTTTCTGGGTTACCGAAGTCGTCATTACTTTCTAGGGTTACCGAAATCGATCATTACTTCTAGGGTTCCGACGAAATCGTCATTACTTTCTAGGGTTACCGAAATCGATCATTACTCTAGGGTTACCGAAATCGATCATATTTCGAGGTACGAAATGATCATTACTTCTAGGGTACCGAAGTCGATCATTACTTTCTAGGGTTACCGAAGTCGATATTACTTTCTAGGGTTACCGAAAACGACATTACTTTCTAGGGTTACGAAATCGATCATTACTTTCTAGGGTTACCGAAATCGATCATACTTTCGAGGGTTACCGAAATCGATCATTACTTTCTAGGGTTACCGAAATCGATCATTACTTTTCGAGGGTTTACCGAAATTTTGATTTTTGATTTTATAATCGTCTCTTTAGATTTTTGCTAAAAATCGAAAATTCGAGAAGTTCCGAAAAATCGTGAGTTCCGAAAGTTTCGTTGGGACTTCGAAACCCTCAGATTCGATTTGAAACCAGGTTCTTTCGAACCACATACATCTCTACTTGGGATCACCTTGCCCCCTTCTACCTGAGAAGGGGACAGGTGATCTAGAAATGTAGAGTATATGGCTCACATAATAAACGGAGTAATCCGCTTTTAAAGTGCATCTCAGTCAAATCTTCCTTTGCTTTTCCCCATACAAGCCCCCTCAATACAAGGGCTATTGAAATTCATGTAATGACGTTGGTGGATCGATTACCTGGCGCTTGGGTTGATGTCATGCCATACATCCGACGTCACTTAATTAATTTACTGTATAGAGCCAGGTTGATCTGCCAAGGTTCATTCACCTTCAGATAGAGAAGGTTTAATTACTGCTTTGAGAAATACATACACAGGCTTTGCTAAGATCAGGTTCACTTATTATCCTCCCCCCTGCAGCTCTGTACTATGTTTTCTTAAGTGTAACATTAAAGTGTGTGATAATGAGAAATGCATTAAACGGGCTGTACTAAGATCAGGTTCACTTCATTATCCTCCCCCTGCAGCTCTTGTACTATGTATTTCTATAAGTGTAACTATTAAGTTGTGATATGAGAAATACATTACACAGGGCTGTGCTATGTATTGATCAGGTTCATTCACATCCCCCCTGCAGCCTCTGACTATGTTATTTTATAAGTGTAACTATTAAAGTTGTGATATTGAGAAAAGCATTATAAACAGGGCTGTGCTAAGATCAGGTTCACTTCATTATCCTCTCCCTGCAGCTCTGTACTATGTTATTTCTATAAGTGTAAACTTAAAGTTGTGATATTGAGAAATACATTGTAACAGAGCTGTGCTAAGATCAGGTTCACTTCATTACCTCCCCCTGCAGCTCGTACATGTTATTTCTATAAGTGTAACTATTAAAGTTGTGATATTGAGAAATACATTACACAGGGCGTGCTAAGATCAGGTTCACTCATTATCTCCCTGAGCTCTGTACTATGTTATTTCTATAAGTGTAACATTAAAGTTGTATTGTATGAGAAATACATTGTACAGAGCTGTGCTAAGATCAGGTTCACTTCATTATCCTCCCCCTGCAGCTCTGTACTATGTTATTTCTATAAGTGTAACTATTAAAGTAGTGATATTGAGAAATACATTACACAGGGCTGTGCTAAGATCAGGTTCACTTCATTATCCTCCCCCTGCAGCTCTGTACTATGTTATTTCTATAAGTGTAACTATTAACGTTGTGATATTGAGAAATACATTACACAGGGCTGTGTTAAGATCAGGTTCACTTCATTATCCTCTCCCTGCAGCTCTGTACTATGTTATTTCTATAAGTGTAACTATTAAAGTTGTGATATTGAGAAATACATTGTACAGAGCTGTGCTAAGATCAGGTTCACTTCATTATCCTCCCCCTGCAGCTCTGTACTTGTTATTTCTATAAGTGTAACATATTAAGTGTGATATTGAGAAATACATTACACAGAGCTGTGCTAAGATCAGGTTCACTTCATTATCTCCCCCTGCAGCTCTGTACTATGTTATTTCTATAAGTGGAACTATTAAAGTAGTGATATTGAGAAATACATTACACAGGGCTGTGCTAAGATCAGGTTCACTTCATTATCCTCCCCTGCAGCTCTGTACTATGTTATTTCTATAGTGTAACTATTAAAGTTGTGATATTGAGAAATACATTACACAGGCTGTGTTAAGATCAGGTTCACTTCATTATCCTCTCCCTGCAGCCTGTACTATGTTATTTCTATAATGTGTAACTATTAAAGTTGTGATATTGAGAAATACATTGTACAGAGCGTGGCTAAGATCAGGTTCACTTCATTATCCTCCCCCTGCAGCTCTGTACTATGTTATTTCTATAAGTGTAACTATTAAGTTGTGATATTGAGAAATACATTACACAGGGCTGTGCTAAGATCAGGTTCACTTATTATCCTCTCCCTGCAGCTCCGTACTATGTATTTCTATAAGTGTAAATATTGAAGTTGTGATATTGAGAAATACATTACACAGGGCTGTGCTAAGATCAGGTTCACTTCATTATCTCTCCCTGCAGCTCTGCACTATGTTATTTCTAAAGTGTAAACTATTAAAGTTGTGATATTGAGAAATACATTGTACAGAGCTGTGCTAAGATCAGGTTCACTTCATTATCCTCCCCTGCAGCTCTGTACTAGTTATTTCATAAGTGTAAACTATTAAAGTTGATATGAGAAATACATTACACAGGGCTGTGCTAAGATCAGGTTCACTTCATTATCCTCCCCTGCAGCTCTGTACTATGTATTTCTATAAGTGTAACTATTAAAGTTGTGATATTGAGAATACATTACACAGGGCTGTGCTAAGATCAGGTTCACTTCATTATCCTCTCCCTGCAGCTCTGTACTATGTTTTTCTATATAAGTGTAACTATTAAAGTAGTGATATTGAGAAATACATTACACAGGGCTTTGCTAAGATCAGGTTCACTTCATTATCCTCCCCCTGCAGCTCTGTACTATGTTATTTCTATAAGTGTAACTATTAAAGTAGTGATATTGAGAAATACATTACACAGGGTGTGTTAAGATCAGTTCACTTTATCCTTCCGCAGCTCTGTACTATGTTATTTCTATAAGTGTAACTATTAAAGTTGTGATATTGAGAATACATGTACAGAGCTGTGCTAAGATCAGGTTCACTTCATTATCCTCCCCCTGCAGCTCTGTACTATGTTATTTCTATAAGTGTACTATTAAGTTGTGATATTGAGAAATACATTACACAGAGCTGTGCTAAGATCAGGTTCACTTCATTATCCTCCCCCTGCCGCTCTGTGTATTGTTATTTCTATAAGTGTAAATATAAAGTTGTGATATTGAGAAATACATTACACAGGGCTGTGCAAGATCAGGTGGTCACTTCATTATCCTCTCCTGCAGCTCTGTACTTGTTATTTCTATAAGTGTAACTATTGAAGTTGTGTGATATTGAGAAATACATTACATAGGGCTGTGCTAGATCAGGTTACTTCATTATCCTCTCCCTGCAGCTCTGTACTATGTTATTTTATAAGTGTAACTATTAAAGTGTGATATTGAGAAAATATATAGACGCTGTGTAAGATCAGGTTCACTTCATATCCTCCCCTGCAGCTCTGTACTTTGTTATTTCTATAAGTGTAACTATTAAAGTAGTGATATTGAGAATACATAACAGGGCTGTGCTAAGAATCAGGTTCACTTCATTATCCCCCCCTGCAGCTCTGTACTATGTTATTTCTATAAGTGTAACTATTAAAGTTGTGATATTGAGAAATACATACACAGGGCTGTGTTAAGATCAGGTTCATTCATTCATCCTCCCTGCAGCTCTGTACTATGTTATTTCTATAGTGAACTATTAAAGTTGTGATATTGAGAAATACATTCACAGAGCTGTGCTAAGATCAGGTTCACTTCATTATCCTCCCCCTGCAGCTCTGTACTATGTTATTTCTATAAGGGTAACTATTAAAGTTGTGATATTGAAATACATTACAAAGAGCTGTGCTAAGATCAGGTTCACTTCATTATCCTCCCCTGCAGCTCTGTACTTAGTTATTTCTATAAGTGTAACTATTAAATTGTGATATTGAGAAATACATTAACACGGGCTGTTCTAAGATCAGGTTCACTTCATTATCCTCTCCCTGCAGCTCTGTTACTATGTTATTTCTATAAGGTAACTATTGAAGTTGTGATATTGAGAAATACATTACATAGGCTGTGCTAAGATCAGGTTCACTTCATTATCCTCTCCCTGAGCTTGTACTATGTTATTTCTATGAGTGTAACTATTAAAGTTGTGATATTGAGAAATATATTACACAGACGCTGTGCTAAGATCAGGTTACTTCTATTCCTCTCCCTGCAGCTCTGGACTATGTTATTTCTATAAGTGTAACTATTGAAGTTGTGATATGAGAAATACATTATACAGAGCTGTGCTAAGATCAGGTTCACTTCATTATCCTCTCCCTGCAGCTTGTACTATGTTATTTCTATAAGTGTAAACTATTGAAGTTGTGATATTGAGAAATACATTACACAGAGCTGTGCTAAGATCAGGTTCACTTCATTATCCTCCTCCGCTAGCTCTGTACTATGTTATTTCTATAAGTGTAATATTAAAGTTGTGATATGAGAAATGAATTACACAGGGCTGTGCTAAGCCAGGTTCACTTCATTACCCCCTGCAGCTCTGTACTGGTTATTTCTATAAGTGTAACTATTAAGTTGATTGATTGAAAATACATTACACAGAGCTGTGCTATATGATCAGGTTTACTCATTATCCTCCCCTGCCGCTCTGTGCTATTTATTTCTATAACTATTATAAAGTTGTGATATTTGAGAAATACATTACACAGGGCTGTGCTAAGACCAGGTTCACTTTATTATCCTCCCCCGCAGCTCTGTACTATGTTATTTCTAAAGTGTAACTATTAAAGTTGTGATATTGAGAAATACATTACACAGGGCTGTGCTAAGATCAGGTTCACTTCCTATCCTCCCTGAGATCTGTACTATGTTATTTCTAGAAGTGTAACTATATAAATTGTGATATTGAGAAATACATTACAAAGGGCTGTGCTAAGATCAGGTTCACTTCATTATCTTCCCCATGCAGCTCTGTACTCTGTATTTCTATAAGTGTAAACTATTAAAGTTCGAGTTCAACGGGACCGCGAGCTTCTCTCGAACTATCTCGGACGGGCGCTCAACACCTGCAAGCAGGGGGTGGGGACCAGCAGCCGCGTCTGTGATTGGCTGAGGGGCAGCCAATCACGGACACGGCTGCCGGCTTCTCAGAAAACGGTGGAGAGAGGGAGGTAAATACAGTTCAGGGACTTTCTTTAAAATCTTTTTTTTGCGGATTGGGGCTGGGGGAACATTTTTTATTTATGGGCCAAGGCGTTTTATGGTAGGGGAGGGATCGCAAACGGGAGGGAGAGGGAGGGGGAGGGAGGGGGAGGGAGGGGGAGAAGGGTGCAGTACGCATGCCAAACTTTCTCCCGGAGGCCAGGTAGGAGGCAGAGTCTATATGGATCTGTATCCTCCTGGGGGGCAGTTTTTGGGACTTTGGGGGGGGGGGGGGGGGGGACTACAGGAGAACCATAGAGTGGGATGTGAGGTAAGGATTAAAATACATATACATGGTGGGGCCAGTGAGGGGGGGGACTTGCCCTTTAACATGGTCATAATTAAAGATCCTTTAGATTTCCTCAACTCTATTCATTCTAAGATGAATGCCCCACGGACTTCTGTTCAACACATAAGGAGGAATCACAGGCACCCATGTTACAACTGGTTCAGCTAAATAAAACGGGTAGCTTATCTTAAGGCTCTAGACACAGCTCCTCAATTCGAGTTTCGCCTGGCATATCATCGAACGTCCCCCTCCCGACGACCGAACGCATTCACAGGACGATTCTCGCCCGCGACGAAATGGGAACTGATCACCTAATATTGATCCTGCCGTGCCTTTAAATTGATCTGTGCCTTAACTAACAAAGACTTAGAAAAATCTCTATTGTGGAATGGATCTACTTTCTCATATTATCAATACTATAGTAAGCTGCCATTGTGACAGCTTTTAAAGGGGATAGTCCACCCCCAAAAACTATAATCCCCCCAACTACTGATGGGCCCCACACGTATGTAGTGTAATCCTTACCTCACATCCAGCTCCATAGGTTCTCCTGTAGACCCCCCCAAAAGTCCCAAAAACTGTACACCAGGAGGGTAGCAGGGCTCTGCTGCTATTTGCCTCCGGTAGATATTGCATGAGTTCTGGAGCGCCTTTCTCCCCCCCCCACCCCTCGCACTTACCTCTCTCCTCAGTTCTACTATCCCCCCCTAGGCAAAACCCCCTTAATATGCTGCTCCCCCATGCTCCCCCAGCCCCAAAACTCTTACTTAACTCTCGCTTTCCTCCGCTGCACTGAATGACCGGCCAGCGCGTCCGTGATTGGCTGCCGCTCAGCCAACACAGACGCGACCCGGTCCCGCCCCTCTGCTTGCATTCTCGCAAGCAGAGGGCCGCGCAGTGCGCGGACAAAGAGAGAGAAGAACGAGGGAGGTGGAGGTAAGAGTAAGAGTTTGGGGGGCTTTCTGAAAAAATATTTATGCGGTTGGGGCTGGGGGAACTGGGGGAGCAGCATATTAAAATCAGTTTGTGGGGTGGACATACCCTTTAATGCAGGTACTGAACTGCGATCTGAATGGAACTTGAGTCAGTACCTACACTGGACCACCAGTTAACGGGGAGCCAATGATGCCTGCACATTTTTGTGCCACCCTAGCAACTCTGCCACCCTAGGCCACAGCCTATGTGGCCTAGTGGGAAATCCGGCCCTGTTAACATCATAATACATTCAATTATAGATAAGGAATGTACTGTACATACAATTAGTTATAAAATTATATACCTTTTATACACCTTCATTTCCAAGAGATACTGTATGGCAGCCTTCTTCCATAAATTCTTAATTCAAATATACAGAGAATGAATGTTGGGAAATAAACCATACCATCAATGCAACTGCCCTGGGAAACTGCACGGCAGATCCACCCATATATATAAAGTTTCAGTAAGATATACACTTAAATGTTACACTATACTGAAAAAAATGACTTTGCCCATCGTAATCTATATTGAATACATGTAAGTAGCATTATTCTGAGGTTGTTGTGTTGATGCACTTCAATCCAGCACACATTTTGTTTAGGAGCAGTATCCCCCCCTCCCTCTTTTAACCACTCCCACTTCCATCCGACCGACTTTTTCCCCACAAACCAACGTCAAGCCTGCACACAGCATACAGCATTCAACTGTCAAATCTCTGTCACCATTCCAGCTACAGTAAAACTACTCACAGAAGATGTTTATATGTGATATCTAAAGAAATAGGGGGCAGAGCAACAAAAAAATGATACAGGGGTGATTAGGAGGAATTTAGTTTGGTCAATTTAAAAAAAATTTTTTTTCAGTATAGATGCCCTTTAAAATGGAAGCTCCTACCCAATGGGTATGAGAAAATGGATGCAAAATCTGCGCAAATGGCTTCGTTTACAAATTTACACCGACATTGCGCCCTGGTGACACTTTAAGACCCTATTAATATTTTCCACAAAACCTTTGGTGAATATGGTTCTTAGGGTTCAGCCATCTAAATTTGATGAATGACCCCCTCTAAGAAAGTTGGTTTATTAGTTAATCAGAACAATAATATGCCTTTACGATAATCTATTAATACTCACCTCCTGATTACTTAAAAAGCAATGTCCACCCCAAAGATTCAATATTCTGATAGAGAAGCCCCCAAAAGCTGGAATGTATGATGTCCACGGCCATTGTCTAATGAGTTACCTAGAGGCTTGCCCACTGAGGTCTGTAGAAAGCTTCTAGAGAGTGTGAAAGCTCTGAGCTCTTTGCACCCAGCAAATTGCCTGCAAGATTTGGTGCAGAATAATAGCATTGTTGTTTGCAGTTCTGGGCAGTGTGAGTGTAACGATCTAAAGATTTGGGGGCTTCTCTATCAGAATATCAATGTCATTTTGGGGGTGGACCTTTAAACAAGGACAGCAAAGGACACCGCACTGCACTTGCGTGTTTCATAGTTCGATAAATGTTACTTAATGAGTAAGTTTGTCCTACTATAGTATTATTCACATTTAGTGATTCCTAACCAAAGACTACACCTGACAAAATCCAGATCCAGGTGATTATAAACCCCTCCTCCATACCTACTGCCCCTGACTCAGACATGCTAGTGGGCTTCAGCCATGGAGAAGGAGAGAAGCTGTCAAAATTACCATTTTACTAAGCGAAGGAGGAGAGGAGTAAAGAAAGTAACTTTGGCACTTGCGTTGAAAAATATTTGACTTAATTACCAGAGGGGCGTAACTGAAAATCATGGGCCCAGCAAAAAAATGATGAGCCCCCTATCCATGCTTATTCACAATGGTTTTCTGGGAGGTGGCTATATCCCCCCTGCTCCCCTCTAGTACGCCCTGTATCTTACACGTTTATCTGTAGCTAGGAATGTATCACGTCCCTGTGCCAAGTTAGGAAGAACCTTTCATACTATTGGATCTACCCTTCAACCTGGTGTGTAGAGGCACAAGTACATGACCTTACAAGGATAAGCAGGAGAGTGACTGACCATTCAAGTAAGTAGTTTGTAAGGTTTGTGGATCTACTTAGCCAGAACCTTTTCAGAAGATAATGAACATGTAATCCTGGTATATTTCTATCGCCCATCAATATGTATTAGGGCCTCTCTGTATTTATGTTGGGTTATCAAGCCACTGTGCGTCTTAATGGAAGAAAGTCCATTGTGATGGACGACAATAAGGTTTATTCTTCATATAGTGGGTTATACTTTCTTCCCATTCACACGTTTTATCAGGCAAAAAGTCCTTTAATACCCGAGCTACCTCTGTACTGGTATTCTTCTAGTTTTAATATTATTAACTCACACACTCTGATCTCTTGGGATCTCCAAGGATAAATAGAAGCAGAGTTTTTATTTATGACGGCTGTTCAAACAGCCATTCTTAAAACAGAAAGCCAAGTACATCAATAGCCCGGGATCAATTGAGGAAAAAAATCCCGACTGGTCCTGTTGTACCATCGAGAACACTGTCTGGGCTATGGGACAGAAATCGTTTTGCCTTGCTGGGAGACATATAGTTGATACAAGAAAACTATATTGTAAGGACCCACATTATATTTTAACAATAGATTCACACAACATTCCAAAATTACACGACCCCACAACCCAGTTACGGTACCTTATAACCAATAAATTAAAAAAGATTTCTAAGTACATAGTACTATGTACATCCATCTTAGTCCAATTTAATCCTTCATATTGTCCCTATACACTATTCATTATAACTTTAATATAACATGTAACTTAGTTGAAGGTTTACTTAAGAACATACAGTCTATTCTCAGTCCACCGTATACCCTTAACAAATGTCTGTCTAACAGTTACTAGTAACATGATATGAAGGTTGGTATAACGACATACTCCATCTATTCCACCTTATACCCTACCCAGTATGTCTGTAACAAGTCTACCTAGTAACATAGTATTTGAGGTTAAGGGTATATACACAAGAACATACGTTCCATCGTAGACCCAAAACCTTTATACCACTACCCATATTGTCTGTAGAACGTTACATGTACATAGTTATTTTGAGGGTTGTATATAAAAACTACGTCTATCTAGTCCAAACCTTTATACCCTAACCATAATGTCTGTCTAACAGGTAATAGTAACATAGTATTGAAGGTTGTCTAAAGAAGACTACGTCCATCTATTCACCTTTAATACCCTACCATACTGTTGTCTAAACAGTTACATAGAAACCTCGTATTGAAGGTTGTAACTTAAAACATTACGTTCATCTATTCCAACCGTGATCCTCGACCCATAATGCGTATAACAGTTACATCTCAAAAGTAATGATCGATTTCGGTAACCCTAGAAAGTAATGATCGATTTCGGTAACCCTAGAAAGTAATGATCGACTTCGGTAACCCTAGAAAGTAATGATCGACTTCGGTAACCCTAGAAAGTAATGTTCGATTTCGGTAACCCTCAAAAGTAATGATCGACTTCGGTAACCCTAGAAAGTAATGATCGATTTCGGTAACCCTCAAAAGTAATGATTGACTTCGGTAACCCTAGAAAGTAATGATCGATTTCGGTAACCCTCAAAAGTAATGATCGACTTCGGTAACCCTAGAAAGTAATGATCGATTTCGGTAACCCTAGAAAGTAATGATCGATTTCGGTAACCCTCAAAAGTAATGATCGACTTCGGTAACCCTCGAAAGTAATGATCGACTTCGGTAACCCTAGAAAGTAATGTTCGATTTCGGTAACCCTAGAAAGTAATGTTCGATTTCGGTAACCCTCGAAAATAATGATCGACTTCGGTAACCCTAGAAAGTAATGTTCGATTTTGGTAACCCTAGAAATTAATGATCGATTTCGGTAACTCTAGAAAGTAATGATCGATTTCGGTAACCCTCTAAAGTAATGATTGACTTCGGTAACCCTAGAAAGTAATGATCGATTACGGTAACCCTCAAAAGTAATGATCGACTTCGGTAACCCTAGAAAGTAATGATCGATTTCGGTAACCCTAGAAAGTAATGATCGATTTCGGTAACCCTCAAAAGTAATGATCGACTTCGGTAACCCTCGAAAGTAATGATCGACTTCGGTAACCCTAGAAAGTAATGTTCGATTTCGGTAACCCCAGAAAGTAATGATCGATTTCGGTAACCCTAGAAAATAGAATGCGGAAGCTCGGAAACAGCCCGATCGAGAGGAAAGATAAAATAAGTTTTGGTTCTATTTACTGGTTCCCCAGACCATTCCCCAGGTCTCGGTGTCATTTACAGTAACCGACTATTACTATTTGTCCCTCAACATGGACAGAAACGTTCACATTTTTTTCTCCCATAGACTTCATGGGTCCGTTTTCGAATCTTCAGAAGGTCCCTAACACCTGGCTGTGATATGCTAATTGGGATTTTCCAGGGTACATAATTGCCACAGATTCTTGTACAAGTCAATCTGAATTGAGAGCGAAAACGTCTTCAAGAACTAAACTCCAACTAAAAGTCCAGTTGATCTAACTGAATACAACAGATACTTTAATAAAAAATATTAATAAACATACAGGGAGATTCAATAAAAGTTCTTATTGTTTAAAATGGTGCTAATTTTGCCCCAACCAATCAGATATTATTTAACATTTGAAAGCTAACATCTGATTGGTTAGGGGAAAATTAGCATTTAATTATCCTTACCATTTTAATCGATAAGAACTTTTATTGAATCTCCCTGATTGTCCCCATGTCTGGTATTTAAAGGAGTTAAGCTAGCTAATATTAAATATCTCCTCCCAAGACACCAGCTCAGCTGGTACAACTAATTCAATGTGTTCTTCACACATATAACAGTGTGACTATTTAACGCCAGCTAATTGATAGCATTTAAGTTGCACTGTGGTAGGGGGAGGGGAGTTCTGCTGGTGTTGTGCAACTGTAATAAAATGCTTAGTCCAGTTCAGTAATACAAACACAACCCCAATCATAATAATCAGTAATAATATGTATATAGACTGTACACATACCCACATAAATATCCCCATACCCCCTCACATACCCCTGCCCATACATAAATATCTTTGGTAATGGTGTCTTATAATAACTAGTTCCAGAGTTCGAACCAGCAGTACAGGCAACCCATGTGCACCACAGCGGGAACAAAGGGACATGCCCTTTAAAAAAAAACTTTCAAAATAGCCCACCTTTTAAATATGGCCCTAGTGTTTAAAGTCCTCAACCATGGTACATTAAAAGGGAGAGGTGTAATTTGGAAGGTGTAATTCCCCATTAAGGGGTGCCTTCTGTCATTTGTCATTTACTTTCTACCCAAGGGGCAGGGAGGGTGAATAGGTGTGACCAGTAGAGATGGCTGAACTATATAAAGTTTGGTCTGTTTTCGAACTTTCGAACTTCAGAGAAAGTTCGAAAGTTCGAGAGTTCGAATTCGGACCCATTCAAGTCTATGGGAGAGTGATAGTTCGAAAAGTCTGAGTGATTTACAGATAAACTAACTTACTGTAAATGGCTGTGGCACCTGGGAAATGGTCTGGGGAACATGTCACTGTCACCAAAACTTGTTAAAACACTTCCTGAAGTCAGGCGGGCAATTGTCGGGTTTTGCACAAGCTACATTCGATGATACATTCGAGGATTATCGCTTGAAAGAACGATCCTTCCTGTTAGCGAACGGTCCTTCCTAGGCTTAGCGAATAGCACACATTCAAGGCTTGGATAGTGTACTGGTTAAAGGTACCGCCTTTGACATGGGAGACCAGGGTTTGAATCCTGGCTAGGGGCAGTTATACAAATGTTTGGATTATTATAATACCCTAGTAATATAATAATACATTTTTATTATATTACTAGGTTATCATATTACTAGGTTATTATATAACTAGGGTATTATATGGCTATTATATTACTAGGGTATTATAACAACCCAAACATTTGTATAGCTGTCCCTAGCCAGGATTCGAACCCTGGTCTCCCATGTCAAAGGCAGTGCCTTTAACCAGTACACTATCCAGTACATTCTAGGGGTAGTGAACGGCCTGTAAATTCGATAATTATCGAATTTACGATCGAAAGTCCGGAAACATCGAAAGTCTGAGAAATCCGGGTCCGGGATAGTCCGAGTCCGTTCGAACTCATAAAGTTCGCCTTGGGCTCGAGTTCGAGTTCTAGTCCATCCCTAGTGACCAGGGAATTTTAAATGAAGCACTGAAATAGCTCAGATCCCCTCTGCAGAGATTAATATGGATAAATAATAGTAAAGTTTATGATTTGAGCCATTGTTAACCAGCACAGAACATTGGGACATGTAGTACAAATTATATTTTATATATTTCAATTTCATTGTATTTTTTCCCATTACTTAGACTGGAGAACACGTGAAATTTCCAAAGTACCCTTCCCTAAATCCCCTATCGTTCCTGGGGTTCTGTCGGGGCCGTTGGATCTTACTGAACCAGATAAAAGGTCTGTCCGGGCTTCTGTCTGGGAGTTTCATCTCCAATCAGCAAACGTCACACGGGAATCCAACCCAAGTTTCATATAGTGAGAAATAACATGACGAGATTGACGTGTAAGGTAGACAAAGGGCGTCTACAGGGAATTGTTGGCTTGTGCTGAAGGAACATTGATTAATCCTGATTTATGAGATTTATGTGGAAAGGGAGAGCTTCTGACAGGACAAGATATCCATGTGGTCCAGTCTGGGCATATCTAGAAATCACCGCTACAAGTAATTCCTATTTTATGATCTGTCAATCACGTTGCTCCTCTCCTTCCCACTCTAATCACAGGGAGACTATCAAGAACCCATCTTAATGTCAGGAGACTAAGGCTGGTCTGTGTTCTCGTATTTATCAAAATGGAACGGCAAATTAAATTTCCAAATAGGCTGGAGACCTCAAACGGGGCATCGCCGCGTCAGAATCCATCACCTTTATTATGGCAGCAAATGGCAAAAAGAAAGATATTTAAAGGGAAGCTACACCTCCAAAATAGACATTGTATCTGAAAAAGATGGCTGCTTATTTTGTAATGATGTTAAAGACGTAATGAATAATTCAAAGACACAAACATGGCGCGCAAATCATCTCCAAACATTTACAGAACATGGATATAGAACAACCAATCAGACTGCAGTCACCCGGCAAAAAGCTCGAATCTGATTGGTTTCTGCAAATGAATAGCACAGGCAAACTTTTGCACCTACAGTATCTTTGCATTATTATCAGTACTTGTTTAATTTTCCTTAAAATGAGAGCACCCCATATCATAATCTCCCCTTCATCATCATCATCATCAACCCATGCAAACCCAATCAGAAAAAGGTCAAAGATCGACTGTACGATGGTTATTACACAACCTGGCGATTTCCACGGCGCACGTTCTGTAAATAAACAGAGGTCAGGGCCTTTTGCGCGGGGTCGGCAGAGCTTTGCATCCATAAGCACAGCCCCACGGTGTTTATTTAATCTCACCGCCTCCTCTTTGTGAAGACCGGAGAGCGATATATTGTTTGGACCGATGTCCTCGCAGCGTGTATACACAAAGTTACTGCACAGAGGCTGGAGCTTAATTTTTATAAACCTCGACCTTTAAAATAAAGAACAATGACTAGAGGTCACCGAAGCTCTGGGCTTAGTGGAAATGTCTGTCGTGGAGACAATAGCTGACACCGTTTACAATATAAAGGGCCTCGACCTTTATATAACACACAAATAACACAGATTTCTTCCTATGGGGTCCCTACTTAAAGAGGTAGTGCGTTTCTAGGTCAACATCTGCTGGCACGCATTGGAAGTCAAGTGAATTTTCCTACATTGCGTTTACGTCCCTTTTAAAGGCTGTGTTTAAAGGGGAACTAAAGAGTATATGTTAATCATCATCCCAGAGGAGTAACCAGCTGAATAAAGGACACAGATCACTGTCAGGCTCATTTACCCCAAGCCGCTCTGCTAATTTCAGGAGTTAAAGTCGGGCTAACCGATATTGAATCTATGGGCCAAATTTATAAAGCTGCAGTATCGCTTTTTAGCTATACCGTGGGCTCGTTAATTTACGATTGCTAATTGTTAATTAACGAACGTTCGATCGTAGAATACCGTGCAGTAGTAAACTACCCGAATGGTATTCTATGGGGATCGTAAATCTACGATTTCTTTATCGTAAATTTCCTATCAGTATCGTAAATTTCTGATTGTTAAACCGATCGTTAATCTCAGACCGGTTTAACGAAAGTAAATTTACGATCCCGATCGTTAAAGTCGCGGTATTGTTAAAAATCGATACCGCGACTTTAGAAACATGGCCCTTTACTCCTTGGTGCTGGTATCGCAAAACACACCTGGGCAACCGGCACAAGCGTTACAATATTTGTTTTGCGCTACTATTAGCGAGTTGCTAATTTGCTAATTGGCAAAAATTGACTGATCGACCAAAATACAGACGGGACCTCATTAACATTCATTCCCGGATCAGGTCATGACTGAACTTTCAATAAAAAAAAACTGAAAATCTGATCCCTGTGATCGGTCCTTTAATCACATAGCCTTAAAGGGGAAGTTCAGTGTAAATACATAGACTTTTCAGAAAAAAGAGCAGTATTTTCCATCCTAATGACCTTAACCTGCCCATCCAGCATTGTGTCTGTGTATAAATAAATGCAACCGAAATACTGACTTCCTGTTTGCAGGACCCCTAATAGAGACTGTTATGGTCTTGCCCTTGACTCAGCTCCTGGGTTGATTCAGTTGCTCAGTAGAGATCTGAGCATGTTTGATCCATCCAACAGCCAATCAGTAGAAATTACTGTTAGGGACATTCCAAGGTAGAGTGCATTCTGGGAAGAAGAAGGACCGTTACAGAACCTGAAATGGCAGCTAATGTCAACAGCAGGGAACATCAAGGGTATGAAATCAACTGATTTTTCAGAATGGAAGACAATATGTAAAATAACTAGGTATGCGTAATATAAATTTTCAAAATAATGATATTTTCCACTGAACTTTCCCTTTAACATTAGTCCCTGTGAATTGAACAACATCAATGTCTAGTCTATGGTCACCTTTATGGCGATGTCAGGAGCCCATCTATGTCACGTTATTTCTCTGGTCGTAAATAATAATGTTTTCCGGGAAGTGTACAATACAATATACTGCAATTTAACTGTTATTATGGCTCATCCCTGCGATACAATACAATATGGATCTGATGGTATTTGAGGAGGGAATTGACTTTACCTGGTGTTATCTATATTACTGACGTCTTGTTTTATAGATAAAAGTAATGAATGGAATGTGAACATTACAGAGAAAATGATATCAGCAAAGGACATTATACAACCCGGGGTTTATAGTGATTAATCCTGAACCTTGTGAATGGAATGTTCTCTTTCCTGAGCTCTCAGCTGATGAAAGGACAATTGTGACATATTTTTATGTTGTTGTTTTACAAACGTTACAATGTACTGAATAGAATAATAATAATAATAATAGGGGGAATGTTTAATTAATTATTGGGGCGTGTATAATGACCAAATGGCCAATCCCAGTTGTGATCTCCCCCCAGGGACGGGATGTTTGGTCAGTTGGACATATTTTAACATTTTCATACCGACAATGTCCGAATACTAATTACCTGCCAGTAAGAGACCTGCGCCCTGATAGGAGCGATGGACCAAACTCTGCCATGGGATGTGTGTACGGTGGTGATGGATCGGAGGATTGGGAAGAAGATTCATCACTGAGGATAATCGAACTGGATAGAATTTTTTCTGTAGCTTTTTGGTTCATTTTTACGACCGCGATTGCACCATCTTAACATTTGAAAGCTGACATCTGATTGGTTGGGGCACCATTTTTAACAATAAGAGCTTTTATTCAATAACCCTCTTATATAACGCACAGCAGCACATAGCAAAAATTCTGCATGCTAACCCTTACCATTTACCCTTAGTATTAACCATTGTTAAAGGGTGACAAAGTTATCATTTTGTTGTTAGAGACATTGATCAAAATGGAGATAGTAAGATATAAAGTTCAATGCACCGCAGTGTTTCAGTATGGCAGCTCCATTTCCAGATACAGCACGTATTATTTTGCAGTATGTTAAACTATATACAGTAGTCATGCCACTGATAAAGAAAAAAACAGAAATTGTGGTAACATGGTTAAATCCTTCACAGCCAATAAAAATATGTGTAATATAACATCATTAAAAGCAGAAATCTGGTTGGCTGTCAGGGATTACTACTTGAATGGCAATGAAAGATTCAGGATTGATTTTTGTGAAATTTCATTGATAAAATTACAAGCATGGATTATTAACCTAAAAGCAATACGATACAATGTACTGTTTATTTTAGCGAAATCTGTGCTAAACTACAACTCCCAGCATTCCCTAGTATCCAAACAAGTTACTAAATCAGCCAGTCCAACAATTCCATGAGGAATGAACTGAATATGATGTCCCTTATAGTTGCACCCAACAGGTATTGTTAGTGCACAACATTCGTTCATTTTAAAAAACCGAAGACTGGTGAATACACGAAGAATTGTCATTGGGTCAGATTTCAGAGCGAGATGGAGGTGTGTAAGGTCCGTCTTGCAGCAAGGAGATAAAATATTTGCCATCCTCACGCGAGCGGAGAGACGGTGCTAAAATAAAATAAATGGTTGTTTATTGCTTTTCCCTCTGATTTAAGTGGCGAATTTCTGCTCTTAAAACAGCTGAGGAAGCATTAATTCGACAGAGGCCCAGAAATGGCTTTAAAATAAACGTTGCCTCTCTGACAAGTCCTTTACGGGCTGCAGTCTATTAACACTGCGGTAAAACGAGTTATTGGCAGACACTTGTATGCAACGATAACGTCAAACACTAGCACGTTATATTATCCTTCTTAAAGGGACATAAAAGATATAACATTATTATAGTGACATCACAAATATTAAAATATACTTTTCTTAAAGGGTCATAAAAGATATTCCATTATTTTATTATAGTGAAATCACAAATATTAAAATATACTTTTCTTAAAGGGTCATATAAGGTATTACAGTATTTTATTATAGTGACATCACAAATATTAAAATATACTTTTCTTAAAGGGTCATAAAAGGTATTACAGTATTTTATTATAGTGACATCACAAATATTAAAATATACTTTTCTTAAAGGGTCATAAAAGGTATTACAGTATTTTATTATGGTGACATCACAAATATTAAAATATACTTTTCTTAAAGGGTCATAAAAGGTATTACAGTATTTTATTATAGTGACATCACAAATATTACAATATACTTTTCTTAAAGGGACATAAAAGATATTCCATTATTTTATTATGGTGACATCACAAATATTACAGTATACATTCATTTAAAGGGACATCAGACATATTATAAGATTTTTTTCCCCTAGGGATGTTTATAATATAATTTTTTTAATAATGTCTTTTAGAAATATGACAATATACGTTTTCTTAAAGGGACTTTAGAAATATGACAATATATGTTTTCTTAAAGGGACTTTAGAAATATGACAATATATGTTTTCTTAAAGGGACTATATATATGTTGGGTTTTTTTAAACCCACAAAAAAAGCCCATTTTAGATTTTGTAGAAATATCTCCCAGCAATAAAATAAAATCTATTTAAAGCCCCAAACATGGAGGAAGAGCATCTGGGAGAGACTCGGTTATGAGAAGGGGGGGACTCAATTTTGCCATTTAACCTTATGGTCACTTAGTTTAATGAATACTGGGAGATTAAATAATCCGCAGTGGCTCAGTTCGTTAATGTTGAGAAGGACGGGGTGAGCCCTCGTGTCTGATTGGTGGACCCGATGCATTGTTACGGGTGTGACCTTTCACCCCTACGAGGGTCTTTAATATGCGGGAGCGCAAGTGACACCAGCTGCTGCCTTCCTCTCTGTGTCTTTTCTCCGGGAGAAGGTTCACTCTGCCAAATCTTTCAGGACCATTTGAATTCATTGATATTCATTGGTAGCCGGTAACCTTATGTTATAGAGAGACAGAAAGGTCACCCCCCCCCCCTTAAAAGGCTCCTAGCCTGTCACTGAAAATTCTCCTCGTCTTAACCCTTTCAGTTTAACTTCACTGGGTTCTGCCAAATGATTCAGTTATACCATGTGACACATTCACATAGAATGATGGGTAAGTGGGCGAGACCTGTAACAGGTAGTTTATATGGGACGTTCCCATATCTAGGGGTGTTTTACCTTCACTGATTCAGTTATACCATGTGACACATTCACATAGAATGATGGGTAAGTGGGTGAGGCCTGTGACAAATATATTATTATTTCGGTTATAATTGACCTTTAGTTACCCTTTATGTTTGTGAATACAGTACTGTAAAGCTGTGAGCAATGCAATGAACTATATTACTTATGATCCGTGTTTATATGATACTGCACTGATAGATGGGCCATGTAGAAGGCTTGTAGCGTCATTGACAGGCAAACTCGGCCATTTGTAAGATTTTCCTCCCTGCTGGGAAATTTTCAGAACAATACGAAACGAATAATCTAAAAACAAAACACGGTGAAAACGCCTGAGTCTGCAAATTCCATTCTAGAACAAACCACCCCTCTTAGCACTGATATTTGGTGACTGCGATTCCACGCCAAGCCGCCATTACTGCAGCCAGATGCCTCTCGATAGTTCAGTAACGTTACTGGAATTTATGGTCATAAACAGGTAACTGACTGTAGGTATAACAATAGGTAGTAGGTTGGCGTTCGGTTAACCACCAGTGTAACTAATGATGGCCCGGTTCGCGAATCCGCGGCGGATTTCCCCTCGTTCGCGAACGGCGGATATCGTGGATTTTCCGGATTTCCGCCTTCTGAACTTTTGCTAACTGCGTTTTCGACAAATTAATACGAGAAATCCTCGTAAATTCGAAATTTTGCGGATTTTTCACATTTTTGGACAGAGCAAACCACATTTTCGGGTCCGTATTTCCGAAGAATCCTCGTATTTCCGAGGAATCCTCGTATTTTCGAATGCGGATTTTGCGTAATGGGTACGCTCGCGGATTTCTGAATTTTTGGGTTTTTTCGAAAATTTGCAGTTCCTCGAGCGGACCGGATTTTGCGAAGTTGGGACATCTCTAATTGTAACTATTTCCCCTTTCATCCGTGTTCATAACACATTAATTATTTACTTACACCCACCAATTTGTCAGACGCCAGTAATAAAAGTTTAAAGAACATAAATATTACAAAGGAAAATCCGATTGTATTGGCTTATTTACATTTGGGTCGCCCCAGAGACTGAGACATAAATAAAATATTATTTATTTGTTATTATGAGTCGTGGTGATCTCTCTCTCTCTCTCTCTCTCTCTCTCTCTCTCTCTCTCTCTCTCTCTCTCTCTCTCTCTCTCTCTCTCTATGAGTCTGGTATCTCTCTCTCTCTTCCTCTCTCTCTCGATCTCTCTCTCTCTCTCTCTCTCTCTCGCAGCGTCTCTCTCTCTCTCTCCTCTCTCTCCTCTCTCTCTCTCTCTCTCTCTCTCTTCTCTCTCTTCTCTCTCTCTCCTCTCTCTCCTCTCTCTTCTCTCTCTTATCTGACTCTCTCCTGTCTACTCTCTCTCTCTCATCGTCTCTCTATAATATATATATATATATATATATACAGTATATAAGCCTTGGAAGATTATAAAGACTATTGTATATAAGATATTCTATCCTTTCCCCTGGTAATGCAGTTAACACACACAAACCACGTGATGTACACAAATCCATTATGAAAAAGATCCACACACCACTCACATGTAACCATTAACCAATCAAAATTTCAGGAGACTTTTATGCCACATATTGCTAATTATAGCCACAGGTGGAAATAATTCAACTAGGGGCAATTGGGGCATTTTGGAGAGATTTTTTTTTTTTTGTTAGTTAAAAATGTTTCCTATTTATAAATACTCTCCCGTGTAGAGCAATACCTGGTATTGGGTAATAATATTGCTGCATCTGTGGCCACTATTAGATGTAAACGGACATCTAATAGTGGCCACAGATGCGCAATATTATTGTCCGAACCGGGTATTGCTTTACAGTGATAGCATTCCCAGTGTGAGACTGGATGAGTTTAGGACCAGCCTAGCCCATTCATTTTGCAATTGTTGTCGATTGCGAAGAAGATCTGGAAAGGCGGTTCCTGCAGATTATTGAATGTGGCGGAACTGGTCGGCAGGTAAGATCTAATGTATGGGCACCTTTACTCCTACGACTCCTATTGGTTTTCTTACTGTACCTTTGGCTCTGTATTTACATTTTAGCAGTTTTCCTGATTTCTTAATGACTAGACTGTGGGCCCATTGCACCAGACTGTCAATCAGAGGTTTAGAATGTATAAATGTGTTATTTTTAGAATCTTACAGGCCAATATTCTGAATGTATCAACTTCCAATGAGATTCACTGGAATTTTACAGGACAACACATTTTATGTGCAAACCAATCAGCAAATCATAATACTCTATAGCCAATAAGATGATAGGATTTATTGCACTGTCGACAGGCCTATAGCCATTCAGGGCATTACAATACTCATACAGCAAAGGGTCGATCAGATTAATACATTCATAAATTATGTATTACAGTGCTTTATAGTAATTGTTTCAACAATAAAAGGCTATCGAGCATGCTGGGAATGGTAGTTTGATAAAAGTGACAGAGTGCTATGTACCTCTTTTCAAGGGACAGTAAGGAATTGTTCCAATACTTTGATTTATGGAAGTTGCGATAGAAAGTGCTGATGTAAGTCCAAGACAGTATTAAGAAAATGAGAAATTGGTCTGTGTTTTCCTAAATAAAGGGGTCTAGAGGTTGAGGTGACCATTCGATCAATGACACTTTACTGATGAGCTAATCAGATTTTTCATTGGCTGAATATGTCAAATAGAACAGACAGAGGAAGCAGAACGCTACACGAGTATGTCAAATATATACAAGATATTCAGAGAAAACTGCCCCCCATCATCAAAGTAAATGAGTTTTTCTAGGAAACTATAGGCAAATCTTGGAGATTGACAGATGGGGTGTAACCTGCTAAGTCTGTAATTGAAGGTGGATAGAGGTGAGCAGATCAGCTTGATCTCAAAATCTTGAATTATTATAAGTCCTGGGGATGGAAAATAAACTTTCATTTGGGCTAATCTCTGTTCCCTCTGAGCTTCTCACACTCTCTGTCACACACTCATCACTGCGCATGGACAGTAGAATAGCAAACGCAAAAAAATCTGTCTGCAGTTTTAAGAACACCATCAGGGAGATTCAATGCTAATTTGCCCCAACCAATCAGATCTTATTTAACGTTTGAAAGCTAACATCTGATTGGTTAGGGCAAAATTAGCACCATTTTTACCACTAAGAACTTTTATTGAATCTCTAGATGAAATATGTCCATGCACACAAGAACAAAACATTACAGAGAACATTACAGCTATCATTGCAAATAAAAACAAATAATCAACATAATAAATATCCTTATTCTGTAAAGTCAAGCAAGTATTTTTCAGGTTTTATTAAACTCGAACCACTAGGGGGGGCTGGTTGTATCTATCGCATCTGGGTTATTTTCTATCCTCAACACAAGAGCTACCTAAATATACATTAAAACAAAACTACATTTAAAGGAGAATATATAACTATATATAGTACATGCAAAGTTTAGGGGAAAACAAACAGTTAAATGAAAAGTAGGATTGGTAATTCTTCAATATTATTTCTGCGAGGGGTTGCCATTTAGAAGAAAACTGCTTCTGCCGGCTTCCTCGGTGCTTCAGCACTATCTTTAACACAGAAAGTCCAGGACACAAACAACTGGCAGATGAAAACGGTACATGCTAATAGTAAAATTATTTAATCTTTGACAGAAAATAAAGTAGCAAATCAGCACCCTGCGTATCTCCCTCCATCTTGGCTACTTTTATATTTTCCTCAACTCTAAAAGAAACAAAATGAATCTGGGCAGGGCTGGAGAGTGATGTCACCCAGATATTACAACATTTAACCCTCTAACTGACAAAGGCCTGTCACAGAACCTAGAAAGACCCGTTTCCTTTATTCGACTGCCCTTTCATTTGGGTGTAAGAAACCTATTCACTACCAGAGATGGCGGAGTGTTATTAAACAAGCTATTATATTTTTTTCCCTGGGAACACCAAGCAAGAAACTCATTAAATATATATAAATAATCCTATTAATGTAGGTCCCCTTAGTCCCGATGACAGTTTTTCTATGTCTATTAAATCTAGGGTCCCTGTAATGACAGTTTTACAGATTATGTACATTCGACAGCAACATCAGTTCAGAGAGAAGCCAACCAACAAAATGATAAAATAAAATGTAACCACCTGTGCACTGTCTAGGAACATACCAACTCCCAATATACATTCCCTTCGAGGCATTTCTTATTTCATAGGGTTGGCTACTTCACACAAACTTTAATGTGATTTCCTCTGGGACAACATGGAATCCCAATTTAAATGCATGAACCTCTATACGATCCCCCATGTATATATAAAAACATATATATTTGACACTTCATCCAGGCTGGTGAATTTATGGTATGAATGAACGTAAAACCATTTGTATTATGTAATTTAAGAGGGTGTAGAATGGTGCTATTTTATCTTTATTATTAATAATTGTTATTATTATTACTATTAAGGTTTATTAGTCAATCAAGCGATATTTAAGAGCTAGTTAAAGGGCATGTTCACCCTTACAACAAAAAACTGATACTGCCTGCTACCACCAACTGCTATTTATACCAGTTTATTACTTTATTGTTAACCAGATATCGAATGATAATCTATTCCTTACGGGCTCCTCCTCTGTATAGGAGCTTTTTTTAGAAGCTTGAGCATGTGCAGAGGAGGCAGCAGGTGAAACAGCAGTTCAATCATTAGTTGTGATGTCAGCAGTTACAGCCTTGATTGACTGCATGGAGGGAGGAGCCAGCTTACTGTACCAGAATGGGGACAATAATTATCATTAAATATTTGGTTATGGTGGCCATAGATGCTACAATCTGATTTGTACGGCCCGTGGGTCATAAGATCGGCTTGCCCGGTTGGCCAAACAAATTTCACCTGGCCCGATGGGGGAAGATCATTCATACACGATCGACAATTGTACGATATCAGGATATCCCAATATAGTACATCTGCGATCTTAGCGTTTAGGCTACCATAGTAATGCATCTAATAATGTGGTGATTATGGTTGGGATCAAGAAACTGACAATTGACCATTTTTTGTTTTAAGGGTGGACAGGCCCTTTAAGCATAAACGTGCAAGCTTCCTATTAGGATTATTACTGTTCATTTGCAGTAACCAATCAGATGATCCCTTTTTTACTGGTCTAGTACAGTTAGAAATAATTTGATAACATCGATTGGTTGATGCAGATTAAGACCCCAGGCAACATTTTTTTTTATTTAATTCTAAAAGCTGCATTGTTGTGGATTCAATGGACACATTGGACACATCAGTGGGAGCTGTTATACTGCTTTATCTCAGACAGAGTTTGCATTCATTATTCATTTTTTATTTACGTTATTATGATGGCAGATAACACTGAAAGATAACACTGAAAACAGAATTAAACCCTTAAAAGATTAGACGCTCGTGCAAAATAACTAACAGAGGCGGGACAAACAAAGGCCAGACTAAGGTCAATTCCACCTTATGATTAAGGTTATTGAAGGAGTCTATGCATGCGCATTCAAATTTAGCTTGCTTTAGCACCTCTTTTGCGTTCATTATTAAGTTTTGCATGGTGTTAAAGGGAATGTCCACCCCCTTATAAAACAATTTAATAGTGAGGCAGGACCCCCCAAAACCTAATTTCCGTTTTGTTAAAATATAATAATTCTGCTTCCAACTTGCAAGCTCCTCAATCCACCGGCGCGGCTCTCGGCACTCTGGGTAAGGCAGTCGGTCTCGGCCGTGACAGTGATGTCATAGCCACTCACTGACTGCCGGTCCCAGACGAGCCTCCACTGTGGGCTGCACGGGAACACAAAAGAACAGAGCAGCTGCTGCCTGCAATGGAGAGGAGAGTGGAGAGACAGTGGAACTGTGATCTTGTAAGTATGATTCCTCTGGCTGGGAGCAGAATTTTATATTTTAACAGAACGGAACCTACTGTAGGTTTTGGGGGTCCTGTCTAATATATTAATAAGCAGTGGACATCCCTTTAACACGTTGCAACAATGATGCAAAATGTTTTCAATGTTTCTTAATGACTTTTTAGAACTCGGCTAGTTATATCTGGCAATAACAGGAGCAATATCTCTTTATTAAACAATCCACTGCATGTCTGCATTAGAATATCTATTGCTTGATGAAGATTAAAGGGCAGTTCTACCAAAAAACTACTACTTTTTCTGTGACAAACCACATCTCCCAGCTGTCGAAATTAAGCAATTGGGCACGTAACAGCTAATTAAGCTAATTGTCATGCAAGAATGACAACCCGTACCATGGAATTGCCCTGAAAGATAATGTGCGCGGAGAACACAAAGGGCCATTTTTATAAACCCGCAATATTGCTTTTTAGCGATACCACGGGTTAGTTATTTTACAAACCGCGATCGTAATTTACGACCGAACGTACGTTAATTAACGAACATAGATATCGTTGCGTTAATAAGATACCGCAATGGTATTCTATGGGATCGAATCTGCGGTTTCGTTATCGTAAATTTACGATCGGTATCATAGATTTACGATCGTTAAAGCGATATTAATCTCCATTCAGTTTAACGATCGTAAATTAGGATACCGATCGTTAAAGTCGCGGTATCGCTAAAAAGCGATACCGCACTTTATTAAAATTGGCCCCAAGTGAGGCTAATTATAAATTATAAACCATGGGACAAACAACAAAATTAACATTCAATGTGCTTATTGAATGTCAAGTTCTTTTGCCATTGCAGTGCAATCTTTGCAATTTTAGTTAAATTAAAAATTTGTATTAGGTATAGTACCCCCCTAACCCCAAACTGCAATAGTTAGAAATATGAAAGATGTAAGACTAACCCGAAATGCTGCCCATTCTCTTCTCTCTTTCTACTTATTGGTTCTTCCAGTTAGCAGCTGTCAGTCATGGATGTAACATGTGACATCATACAGTCAATGACTGAATACTATTCCCCTAGCTGACCCTGTTAAAGCTTGGAGAGGAGGCAGGAATCCTTTTGAAAATGTAAAGGGAAGGAGGAGAGGAACATGTTGCTATAATAACAGGTTAGTCATCTGTATTTCAACTATGTGATCTTAGGATGGGGAACTTCATAAAGTTCGGTCCGTTTTCGAACTTCAGTAAAAGTTTGAAAGTTCGAATTCAGACCCATTAAAGTCAATGGGAGTGATAGTTAGAAAATCCGGATGATTTACAGCTAAACTAACAATGGTAACTTACTGTAAATGGCAGTGGGACCTGGGAAATGGTCTGGGGAACATGTCACTGTCACCAAAACTTGTTTAAAACACTTCTTATTTACATGACTCGGGCAATTGTCGGTTTGCACAAGCTACGTTTAAAGGTTCGGCCAATTACAGGGTTACCGAATGATACTTTCAAAGGTTACCGAAAATCGAACCATAAATTCGAGGTTACCGAACATTGCAGGCTACATTCTAGGGTTAGCGAAAACAATCCTACATTCGAGGGTACCGAAAATGAACGATACTTTTGAGTGTTTATCAAACGTACATTCTAGGTTTTTCATGCTAATTATCGAAAATACAGCCGGGAGTGCGGAAAAACAACTAGGTCGAATAGTTCGAGTTCGTGGAACTCATAAAGTTCAAGTTCGGTTTTGAGTTCGGTTTTGTTGTCCATCTCAGTGGATCTGTATTAACATACATAGAGAATAACAGTGGAGTGCATGACAATCATAGCAGTGGGTGCACAGTGGACGCCGTCCTGTCTTGGGTTTTTCCATTTAAACAGGTGATAATGACACACCAGAGAAAATCTTATATCTTATATACTACACCAAACGGGGATAAAAAACTGATTCTGCACAATGATCACCTGATACAAACATTCAGGGAATCACATCCATTAGATGAGATGAACATTTGCTCTGGGTCCTGTATACCCCTATTATAGTCTATGGCACCCTCTCCTCCTAATGCCTGTCCCATATGAATCAAGCTAAATAATGATTTAAACTGATTACTAGCTAATCACTGATTATAACTGATGACATTAGCTAAACAGCTGATTATAACTGATAACATAGCTAAACACTGATAATACTTGATGCCATAGCTAAACACTGATTATAACTGGGGATACATAGCTTAAACACTGATAATACTGATGACATAGCTAAACTACTGATTTATACTGATAACATAGCTAAACACTGATTATAACTGAGACATGCTAAACACTGATTATAACTGATCACATAGCTTAAACACTGATTATAACTGTAACATAGCTAAACAACCTTGATTATAACTGATAACATAGCTAAACACTGAATTATAACTGTGACATCGCTAAACATGATTATAACTGATTACTAGCTAAAACACTGATTATAACTGAGTACATAGCTAATCACTGATTATAACTGATGACAATAGCTAAACACTGATTAAACTGATAACTGCTAAACACGATTATAACTGAAACATAGCTAACCTGATTATAACTGATGACATAGCTAAACACTGATTATAACTGATACATAGCTAAACACTGATTATAACTGTTTACATAGCTAATCACTGATTATAAACTGAAATCCATACAACACTGATTATAACTGATAACATAGCTAAACACTGATAATAGCTGGATGAAATAGCTAAACACTGATTAAACTGATAACATAGCTAAACACTGATTATAACTGATGACATAGCTAACACTGTATAAACTGATTACATAGCTAAACACTGATTATAACTGATTACATAGCTAATCACTGATTATACTGATGACATAGCTTAAACCACTGATTATAACTAATAACTAGCTAAACCTGATAATAAATGATGACATAGCTAAACGCTGATTATAACTGATAACATAGCTTAACACTGATTATAACTGATGGACATAGCTAAACACTGATGATTAACTGATGACTTGGCTACACTGTTAAACTATAACATAGCTAAACAATGTTATAGGTTGGACGTGACTGGACGATGTCTTTATTCAACCTTCATTACTTATGTTACTATGTTACTAGTTACATAACTGATGACATACGAGGAAATAGCTAAACACTGATAATAACTGATGACATAGCTAAACACTGATTATAACTGATGACATAGCTAACACACTGATTATAACTGACGTCATAGCTAAACACTGAATATAACTGACGACATAGCTAAACCTATTATAACGATGACATAGCTAACAACTGATTATAATTGATAACGTAGCTAAATACTGATTATACGGATGACGTACTAAACAACTGACTGTAACTGACGACATAGCTGAACACTGATTACAACTGATGACAAAGCTAAACACTGATTTATACTGATGCTAGCTAAACACTGAATTACCACTGATGATGTGCTAACACGGATTATAACTGATATACGGACTAAATACTGATTTAATAACTGACGACATAAGCTAAACACTGATTATAGTGATGACATAGCTAAACACTGATTATAACTGATACATAGCTAAACACTGCTTATAAGTGATGACAGCTACACACTGATTATACTGACACATAGCTACACATGATGTACTGACGACAATAGCTAAACACTGAATGTAACTGATGACAAGCTAAACCTGACAATAACTGACGACATAGCTAAACACTGATATAAACTTGATGAAATAGCTAAATACTGACTATAACTGTGAGATACTCTATATAATATGATCTGCAACTGATATAACTGATGACATAGCTAAACACTGATTACTACGTGATGACATAGCTAAACACGTTATGACTACAAGCCTGATTAACACGTTAGCTAAATTACTGATTATAACTGAACGACATAGCTAAATACTGATTATACGGAATGACTAGCTAACACTGACAATTACTGACGACATAGCTAAACAACTGATTATAGGTGATGACATCACACACCTGATTGACCTGATGACATGAGCATTAACACACTGATTATAACTGATAAACATCCCAGCCGATTAACTGTACTGGATCTATTTAAACGATGACATGCTTGAACACGATTATAACTGCTGACATAGCTGTAACGACTGAATATATCCTGATGACAGTTGCTAACACTGATTATAACTGAGATAGTAACGGATATTGACTACTAACATGATTATAACTGATAACATAGCTAAACACTGATTATACACTGATGCATAGCTAAACACTGATTATAAATAGACATAGCTAAACACTGATTAATACTGATGACATAGCTAAAACACTTGATTAATAACTGATAACCATAGCTAAACACTACACCCTGACAATACTTGAAAACAACGCCACATAGCTAAACACTGATTATCGGTGATAACATAGCCTTAAACACTGATTATAACTGAATAACAAAGCTAACACTTGCTTACTAAGTGATGGACATGCTAAACACTGATTATAACTGACAACATGCTAAAACACTGATTGTAAACTCGACATAGCTAACACTGAATTAACTGATGACATAGCTAAACACTGACACTAACTGACGACATGCTCAACCGGATTAATAACTGATGCATACTAAACACTGACTATAGACTTATGAGTAGCTAAATACTGATATAACTGATGACATAGCTAACACTGATTATAACTGATAACATAGCTAACCTGATACACCGATGACATAGCTACAAACACTGATTAATAACTGATAACGTAGCTAAATACTGATTATAACTGAGCGACCAAGCTAAATACTGATGTATAACTGGAATGACATAGCGTAAACAACTGACACTAACGAAACATAGCTAACACTGATTATAGGTGATGACATAGCTAACACTGATTATAACTGATGACATAAGCTAAACACTGATTTAAACTGATACTAGCTAAACCTAGACTGATAATATACATATCGATGACATAGCTGAACATGATTATACTGAATGACATAGCTTAACACTGATTTATAACTGATGACTCGGAACAGGTAGTTTATATGGGACGTTCCCATATCTAGGGGTGTTTTACCCCCCCCTTTCTTTTTTTTTTTTCCTCATAACGTTACAACTATAAAGGTCCCTTGCATTTACAGACTTCACCTGCCTCCGCCGTGGAGATTATAAAGACTATTGTATATAAGATATTCTATCCTTTCCCCTGGTAATGCAGTTAACACACACAAACCACGTGATGTACACAAATCCAATTATGAAAAAAGATCCACACACGCCCACTCACATGTAACCATTAACCAATCAAAATGTCAGGAGACTTTTATGCCACATATTGCCTAATTATAGCCACAGGTGGAAATAATTCAACTAGGGGGCAATTGGGGCATTTTGGAGAGATTTTTTTTTTTTTGTTAGTTAAAAATGTTTCCTATTTATAAATACTCTCCCGTGTAGAGCAATACCTGGTATTGGGTAATAATATTGCTGCATCTGTGGCCACTATTAGATGTAAACGGACATCTAATAGTGGCCACAGATGCAGCAATATTATTGTCCGATACCGGGTATTGCTTTACAGTGATAGCATTCCCAGTGTGAGACTGGATGAGTTTAGGACCAGCCTAGCCCATTCATTTTGCAATTGTATGTCGATTGCGAAGAAGATCTGGAAAGGCGGTTCCTGCAGAATTAATTGAATGTGGCGGAACTGGTCGGCAGGTAAGATCTAATGTATGGGCACCTTTACTCCTACTGACTCCTATTGGTTATTCTTACTGTACCTTTGGCTCTGTATTTACATTTTAGCAGTTTTCTGATTTCTTAATTGACTAGACTGTGGGCCCATTGCACCAGACTGTCAATCAGAGGTTTAGAATGTATAAATTGTTATTTTTAGAATCTTACAGGCCAATATTCTGAATGTATCAACTTCCAATGAGATCACTGGAATTTTACAGGGACAAACAATTTTATGTGCAAACCAATCAGCAAATCATAATACTCTATAGCCAATAAGATGATAGGATTTATTGCACTGTCGACAGGCCTATAGCCATTCAGGGCATTACAATACTCATACAGCAAAGGGTCGATCAGATTAATACATTCATAAATTATGTATTACAGTGCTTTATAGTAATTGTTTCAACAATAAAAGGCTATCGAGCATGCTGGGAATGGTAGTTTGATAAAAGGTGACAGAGTGCTGATGTACCTCTTTTCAAGGGACAGTAAGGAATTGTTCCAATACATTGATTTAATGGAAGTTGCGATAGAAAGTGCTGATGTAAGTCCAAGACAGTATTAAGAAAATGAGAAATTGGTCTTTGTGTTTTACCTAAATAAAGGGGTCTAGAGGTTGAGGTGACCATTCGATCAATGACACTTTACTGATGAGCTAATCAGATTTATTCATTGGCTGAATATGTCAAATAGAACAGACAGAGGAAGCAGAACGCTACACGAGTATGTCAAATATATACAAGATATTCAAGAAAACTGCCCCCCCATTCATCAAAGTAAATGAGTTTTTCTAGGAAACTATAGGCAAATCTTGGAGATTGACAGATGGGGTGTAACCTGCTAAGTCTGTAATTGAAGGTGGATAGAGGTGAGCAGATCAGCTTGAATCTCAAAATCTTGAATTATTATTAAGTCCTGGGGATGGAAAATAAACCTTTTCATTTGGGCTAATCTCTGTTCCCTCTGAGCTCTCACACTCTCTGTCACACACTCATCACTGCGCATGGACAGTAGAATAGCAAACGCAAAAAAATCTGTCTGCAGTTTTAAGAACACCATCAGGGAGATTCAATGCTAATTTGCCCCAACCAATCAGATCTTATTTAACGTTTGAAAGCTAACATCTGATTGGTTAGGGCAAAATTAGCACCATTTTTACCACTAAGAACTTTTATTGAATCTCTAGATGATATATGTCCATGCACACAAAAGACAAAACATTACAGAGAACATTACAGCTATCATTGCAAATAAAAACAAATAATCAACATAAATAAATATCCTTATTCTGTAAAGTCAAGCAAGTATTTTATCAGGTTTTATTAAACTCGAACCACTAGGGGGGGCTGGTTGTATCTATCGCATCTGGGTTATTTTTCTATCCTCAACACAAGAGCTACCTAAATATACATTAAAACAAAAAGCTACATTTAAAGGAGAATATATAACTATATATAGTACATGCAAAGTTTAGGGGAAAACAAACAGTTAAATGAAAAGTAGGATTGGTAATTCTTCAATATTATTTCTGCGAGGGGTGCCATTTAGAAGAAAACTGCTTCTGCCAGGCTTCCTCGGTGCTTCAGCACTATCTTTAACACAGGAAAGTCCAGGACACTAACCTGGCAGATGAAAACGGTACATGCTAATAGTAAAATTATTTAAATCTTTGACAGAAAATAAAGTAGCAAATCAGCACCCTGCGTATCTCCCTCCATCTTGGCTACATTTTATATTTTCCTCAACTCTAAAAGAAACAAAAATGAATCTGGGCAGGGCTGGAGAGTGATGTCACCCAGATATTACAACATTTAACCCTCTAACTGACAAAGGCCTGTCACAGAACCTAGAAAGACCCGTTTCCTTTATTCGACTGCCCTGTTCATATTGGGTGTAAGAAACCTATTCACTACCAGAGATGGCGGAGTGTTATTAAACAAGCTATTATATTTTTTCCCTGGGAAACACAAGCAAGAACTCATTAAATATATATAAATATATCCTATTAGATGTAGGTCCCCTTAGTCCCGATGACAGTTTTTCTATGTCATATTAAATCTAGGGTCCCTGTAATGACAGTTTTACAGATTATGTACATTCGACAGCAACATCAGTTCAGAGAGAAGCCAACCAACAAAATGAATAAAATAAAATGTAACCACCATGTGCACTGTCTAGGAACATACCAACTCCCAATATACATTCCCCTTCGAGGCATTTCTTTATTTCATAGGGTTGGCTACATTCACACAAACTTTAATGTGATTTCCTCTGGGACAACATGGAATCCCAATTTAAATGCATGAACTCTATACGATCCCCCATGTATATATATAAACATATATATTTGACACTTCATCCAGGCTGGTGAATTTATTGGGTATGAATGAACGTAAAACCATTTGTAATTGTATTTAAGAGGGTGTAGAATGGTGCTATTTTATCTTTATTATTAATAATTGTTATTATTATTATCTATTAAGGTTATTATGTCAATCAAGCGATATTTAAGAGCTAGTTAAAGGGCATGTTCACCCTTACAACAAAAAACTGATACTGCCTGCTACCCCAACTGCTATTTATACCAGTTTATTACTTGTATTGTTAACCAGATATCGAATGATAAGATCTATTCCTTACTGGCTCCTCCCTCTGTATAAGGAGCTTTTTAGAAGCTTGAGCATGTGCAGAGGAGGCAGCAGGTGAAACAGCAGTCAATCATTAGTTGTGATGTCAGCAGTTACAGCCTTGATTGACTGCATGGAGGGAGGAGCCAGCTTACTGTACCAGAATGGGGACAATAATTATCATTAAATATTTGGTTATGGTGGCCATAGATGCTACAATCTGATTGTACGGCCCGTGGGTCATAAGATCGGCTTGCCCGGTTGGCCAAACAAATTTCACCTGGCCCGATGGGGGAAAGATCATTCATACACGATCTGACAATTGTACGATATCAGGATATCCCAATATAGTACATCTGCGATCTTAGCGTTTATGGCTACCATTAGTAATGCATCTAATAATGTGTGATTATGGTTGGGATCAAGAAACTGACAATTGACCATTTTTTGTTTTAAGGGTGGACAGGCCCTTTAAGCATAAACGTGCAAGCTTCCTATTAGGATTATTACTGTTCATTTGCAGTAACCAATCAGATGATCCCTTTTTACTGGTCTAGTACAGTTAGAAATAATTTGATAACATCTGATTGGTTGATGCAGATTAAGACCCCAGGCAACATTTTTTTTATTTAATTCTAAAAGCTGCATTGTGTGGATTCAATGGACACGATTGGACACATCAGTGGGAGCTGTTATACTGCTTTATCTCAGACAGAGTTTGCATTCATTATTCATTTTTTATTTACGTTATTATGATGCAGATAACACTGAAAGATAACACTGAAAACAGAATTAACCCTTAAAAGATTAGACGCTCGTGCAAAATAACTAAACAGAGGCGGGACAAACAAAGGCCAGACTAAGGTCAATTCCACCTTATGATTAAGGTTATTGAAGGAGTCTATTGCATGCGCATTCAAATTTAGCTTGCTTTAGCACCTCTTTTGCGTTCATTTATTAAAGTTTTGCATGTGTTAAAGGGAATGTCCACCCCCTTATAAAACAATTTAATATGTGAGGCAGGACCCCCCAAAACCTAATTTCCGTTTTGTTAAAATATAATAATTCTGCTTCCAACTTGCAAGCTCCTCAATCCACCGGCGCGGCTCTCTGGCACTTCTGGGTAAGGCAGTCGGTCTCGGCCGTGACAGTGATGTCATAGCCACTCACTGACTGCCGGTCCCAGACGAGCCTCCACTGTGGCTGCACGGGAACACAAAAAGAACAGAGCAGCTGCTGCTGCAATGGAGAGGAGAGTGGAGAGACAGTGGACTGTGATCTTGTAAGTATGATTCCTCTGGCTGGGAGCAGAATTATTATATTTTAACAGAACGGAACCTACTGTAGGTTTTGGGGGTCCTGTCTAATATATTAAATAAGCAGTGGACATTCCCTTTAAACACGTTGAGCAACAATGATGCAAAATGTTTTCAATGTTTCTTAATGACTTGTTTAAGACTCGGCTAGTTATATCTGGCAATAACAGGAGCAATATCTTCTTTATTAAACAATCCACTGCATGTCTGCATTAGAATATCTATTGCTTGATGAAGATTAAAGGGCAGTTCTACCAAAAACTACTACTTTTTCTGTGACAACCTACATCTCCCAGCTGTCGAAATTAAGCAATTGGGCACGTAATCAGCTAATTAAGCTAATTGTCATGCAAGAATGACAACCCGTACACATGGGAAATTGCCCTGAAAGATAATGTGCGCGGAGAACACAAAGGGCCATTTTTATAAACCCGCAATATTGCTTTTTAGCGATACCACGGGTTAGTTAATTTACAACCGCGATCGTACATTTACGACCGAACGTACGTTAATTAACGAACATAGAATATCGTGCGTTAATAAGATACCGCAATGGTATTCTATGGGGATCGTAAATCTGCGGTTTCGTTATCGTAAATTTACGATCGGTATCATAGATTTACGATCGTTAAAGCGATCATTAATCTCCATTCAGTTTAACGATCGTAAATTTAGGATACCGATCGTTAAAGTCGCGGTATCGCTAAAAAGCGATACCGCAACTTTATAAATATGGCCCCAAGTGAGGCTAATTATAAATTATAAACCATGGGACAAAAACAACAAAATTACATTCAATGTGCTTATTGAATGTCAAGTTCTTTTGCCATTGCAGTGCAATCTTTGCAATTTTAGTTAAATTAAAATTTGTATATAGGTATAGTACCCCCCTAACCCCAAACTGCAATAGTTAGAAATATGAAAGATGTAAGACTAACCCGAAATGCTGCACATTCTCTCTTTCTACTTATTGGTTCTTCCAGTTAGCAGCTGTCAGTCATGGATGTAACATGTGACATCACAGTCAATGACTGAATACTATTCCCCTAGCTGACCATGTTAAAGCTTGGAGAGGAGGCAGAATCCTTTTGAAATGTAAAGGGAAGGAGGAGAGGAACATGTTGCTAGATAACAGGTTAGTCATCTGTATTTCAACTATGTGGATCTTAGAGATGGGGAACTTCATAAAGTTCGGTCCGTTTTCGAACTTCAGTAAAAGTTTGAAAGTTCGAATTCAGACCCATTAAAGTCAATGGGGAGTGATAGTTAGAAAAGTCCGGATGATTTACAGCTAAACTAACAATGGTAACTTACTGTAAATGGCAGTGGGACCTGGGAAATGGTCTGGGGAACATGTCACTGTCACCAAAACTTGTTTAAACACTTCTTATTTCATGATCGGGCAATTGTCGGGTTTGCACAAGCTACGTTTAAAGGTTACGGCCAATTACAGGGTTACCGAATGATACTTTCAAAGGTTACCGAAAATCGAACCATAAATTCGAGGGTTACCGAACATTGCAGGCTACATTCTAGGGTTAGCGAAAACAATCCGTACATTCGAGGGTTACCGAAAATGAACGATACTTTTGAGTGTTATCAAACGATACATTCTAGGGTTAGTCAATGGCTAATTATCGAAAATACAGCCGGGAGTGCGGAAAAACTAACTAGGTCGAATAGTTCGAGTTCGTTGGAACTCATAAAGTTCAAGTTCGGTTTGAGTTCGGTTTTGTGTCCATCTCTAGTGGATCTGTATTAATATACATAGAGAATAACAGTGGAGTGCATGACATCATAGCAGTGGGTGCACAGTGACGCCGTCCTGTCTGCTGGTTTTCCATTTTAACAGGTGATAATGACATCACCAGAGAAAATCTTATATCTTATATATCTACAGCCAGAAAGGGGATAAAAACTGATTCTGCACAATGATCACCTGATACAAACACTTCAGGGGAATCACATCCATTAGATGAGATGAACATTTTGCTCTGGGTCCTGATACCCTATTATAGTCTATGGACACCCTCTCCTAAATGCCTGTCCATATGAATCAGCTAAATAATGATTATAACTGATTACATAGCTAATCACTGATTATAACTGATGACATAGCTAAACACTGATTATAACTGATAACATAGCTAAACACTGATAATAGCTGATGACATAGCTAAACACTGATTATAACTGATAACATAGCTAAAACACTGATAATAGCTGAATGACATAGCTAAACACTGATTAAACTGATAAACATAGCTAAACACTGAGCTATAACTGCATACAAGATAATGATTATAAACTGATACATAGCTAAAAACTGATATAACTGTAACATAGCTAAACACTGATTATAACTGAAAACTATCGCTAAACACTGATTATAACTGATATATAGCTAAACACTGATTATAACTGATGACATAGCTAACACTGATTATAAACTGATTAACATAAGCTAATCACTGATTATAAATGATGAAATAAACCACTGATTCGTAAACTAACACTGATTATAACTGATAACATCGCTAAAACTGATTATAACTGATGACATAGCTAAACACTGATTATAACTGATTACATAGCTAAAACACTGATTATAACTGATTACATGCTAATCACTGATTATAACGATGACATAGCTAAACACTGATTATAACTGATAACCTATAGCTAAAACACTGGAATAGCTGATGAAATAGTAACACTGATTATAACTGATAACATAGCTAACACTGATTATAACTGATGACATAGCTAAACACTGATTATAACTGATTACATAGCTAAACACTGATTATAACTGATACATAGCTAATCACTGATTATAACTGATGACATGCTAAACACTGATTATAACTAATAAACATAGCTAAACATGATAAAAATGATGACATAGCAAAACACTGATTATAAATGATAACATAGCTTAACCACTGCATTAATGATGACATAGCTAAACACCTGATATAACGATGCTTGGACTAACACTGATTATAATGATAACATAGTAAACAATGTTATAGGTTGGACTGATGGACGAATGTCTTATTCAACCTTAATACTATGTTACTATGTACTATGTTACTATAACTGATGACAGCTAAAACATGATAATAAATGATGACATAAGTAAAACAATGATTATAACTGAGAATAGCTAAACACTGATATAACTGACAGTCATGCTAAACACATGAATATAACTGACGACATAGCTAAACACAATTATAAACTGATGACATAGCTAAACACTGATTATAATTGATAACGTAGCTAAATTTGATTATAACGGATGAGTAGCTAAAAACACTGGACTGTAACTGACGACATAGACTGAAACACTGATTACAACTGATGACAAAGCTAAACACTGATTATAACTGATGACATAGCTAAACACTGATTACAACTGGTGATGTAGCTAAACACGGAGATAACTGATAACGTAGCTAAATACGATTATAACTGACGACATAGCTAAATGATATCGGTATGACATAGCTCACATGATTATAAATATAACACAGCTAAACCACTGCTTTAGTGATGACAGCTAAACACTGATTATAACTGACAAACAACATAGCTAAACACTGATTGTAACTGACGACATAGCAACACTAATGAATGATGACATAGTAACACTGACATAAACTGACGACATAGCTAAACACTGATAAAACTGATGGCATAGATAAATACTGACTATAACTGATGAGATAGCTAAATATGATATAAACTGTGACATAGCTAACACTGATTATAACTGATGACATAAGTAAACACTGATTACCAACTGATTGGACATAGCTAAAACACTGATTATAAAAATGAAACGTAGTAAATACTGATTATAAACGACGACATAGCTAAATATGATTAACTGAGACATAGCTAAACACTGACAATTAACTGACACATAGCTAAAACTGATTATAGGTGATGACTAGCTAAACACTGATTATACTGATGACATAGCTAAACACTGATTATAACTGATAACTAGCTAAACACTGATTATAACTGATGACATAGCTGAACACTGATTATAACTGATGACATAGCTGAACACTGATATAACTTAGACATAGCTAAACACTGATATAACTGAGACATAGCAAACACTGATTATAACTGATAAGACTAGCTAAACACTGATTATAACTGATAACATAGCTAAACACTGATATAAAATGATGACATAGCTAAACACTGATTATAATGATGACATAGCTAAACACTGATATAACTGATGATAGCTAAACACATGATAAAACTGATAACATAGCTAAACCACTGACAAATAACTGACGACATTAGCTAAACACTGATTATAGGTGATGACATAGCTAAAACTGATATAACTGATAACAAAGCTAAAACCTGCTTATAAGTGATGACAGCTAAACACTGATTATAACTGAAACAAGCTAAAACAACTGATTGTAACTGACGACATAGCTAAACACTGAATGTAATGATGACATAGCTAAACACTGACAATAACTGACGACATAGCTAAACACTGATTATAACTGATGACATAGCTAAACACTGACTATAACTGATGAGATAGCTAAATACTGATTATAACTGATGACATAGCTAAAACACTGATATAAACTGATGACATAGCTAAACACTGATTACAACTGATGACCTAGCTAAACACATGATTATAACTGATAACGGTTAGCTAAATACTGATTAAAACTGACGACATAGCTAAATACTGATTATAACTATGACATAGTAAACACTGACATAACTGACAACATAGCTAACACTGATTATAGGTGATGACATAGCTAAACACTGATTATAACTGAGGACATAGCTAACACTGATTATAACTGATAACAAACTAGCTAAACACTCGATTATATGATGACATAGCTGAAACACTGATTAAACTGATGACATAGCTGAACACTGATTTATAACTGATGACATAGCTAAAACACTGATTATAAACTGATGAACATAGCAAACACTGATTATAAATGATAACATAGCTAAAACACTGATTATAACTGTTAACATAGCTAAACACTGATTATAATGATGACATAGCTAAACACTGATTATAAATGATGACATAGCTAAACACTGATTATAACTGATGACATAGCAAAACACGATTATAACTGATAACATAGCTAAACACTGACAATAACTGAACGACATAGTAAACACTGATATACTGATAACATAGTAACACGGATTATAACTGAGTAAACATAGCTAAACACTTGATTATAACTGATGACATAGCTAAACACTTGATATAACTGATAACATAGCTAAAACAACTGATTATAAACTGATAACGTAGCTAAATACTGATTAAACTGGAGACATAGCTAAATACTGATTAAACTGATGAAAAGCTAAACACTGACAATACTGACAACATAGTAAACACTGATTATAGGTGATGACAAAGCTAAACACTGATTATAACTGATAACATAGCTAAACACTGATAAACTGATGGACAAGCTAACACTTATTATAACTGATAACGTAGCTAAATACTGATTATAACTGACGAAGATGCTAACACTGACTGGACGACAAATAGCTAAACACTGATTATAGGTGATGACATAGCTAAAACACTGATTCTCACTGATAACATAGCTAAAACACTGCTTATAACTGACGACAAGCTAAACACGACTGTAACTGACAAACATGCTAAACACTTGATTATAGGTGATGACATAGCTAAACACAGATTATAACTGATAACATAGCTAAACACTGATTATAACTGACAACATAGCTAACACACTGAATGTCAACTGATGACATAGCAAACACTGATTATAATGATAACATAGCTAAACACTGACGGTAACTAACAACATAGCTAAACACTGATTATTAGGGAGACATAGCAAACACAGATTATAAATGATGGGACATAGCTAACCAATGGATTATAAACTGAGACATAGCTAAACCATGAATGTAAACTATGGATGACATAGCTTAAACATGATATAACTGATAAACATAGTAAACCTGCTATAAGTATGACAGCTAAACAATGATTATAACTGACAAATAGCTAAACACTGAGTAACTGATGACATAGCTTAAACACTATATAACTGATGACATAGCTAAACACTGACATAAACTGACGACATAGTAAACAATGATATAACTGAAAACATAGCTAAACACTGATTAAACTGAGGGACATAGCTATACGTGATTAACTGTAACTAGCTAACGCTGATTATAAACTGATGACATAGCTAAAACCTTATATAAACTGATAACCATAGCTAAACACTGATTTAAACTGATAAATAGCTAAACACTGATTATAACTGATGACATAGCTAAACACTGATTATAAACGGATGACATAGCTAAAACACTGATTATAAACTGATGCATAGCGTAAACATGAATGTAACTGATTAACATAGCTAAAACTCTGGATTATAACTGAAAAATAGCTAAACACTGACAATAACTGAGACATAGCTAAAACACGATAAACTGTGACTAGTAATGATTATAACTGATAACATAGATAAACACTGATTATAACTGATGACATGCTAAACACTGATATAACTGATGACATAGCTAAACACTGATTATAAACTGATAACATAGCTAAACACTGATATAACTGCTGACATAGCTAAACACTGTTATAACTGAGGCATAGCTAAACACTGACAATAACTGGAGAATAGCAACTAAACACTGATTATACTGATGACATAGCTAAATACGGACTATAAACTGAGCGATAGCTTAAATACTGATTATAACTGATGACATAGCTGAAACCTGATTATACTGATGACATAGCAAACATGATTACAACATGATGACATAAGGCTAAACACTGATATAACTGATAACGTAGCTAAATACTGATTATAACTGACGACATAGCTAATAATGATTTAACTGATGACAAGTAAAACACTGACAAATAACTGACAAACATAGCTAAAACACTGATATATATGTGATAGACATATAAACATGTAAATAGCTAGTAACACTGATTATAACATGATGACATTAGCGCTAAAACACTGTGATGTATAAACTGATAACATAGCTAAAAACACTGATTCTAAATGATGACATAGATGAAACACATGATTTAACTGAGACATAGCATGAACACGATTATAACTGATGACATAGACGTATAACCTCGATTAAACTGATACCATAAGCTAAACACTGATTATCTGACTAACATAGCTAAACACTGATTATAACTAGAGAACCTAGCTAACACTGACTAAACTGAGAATGCTAAACACCTGATTTATAAATGATGACATAGCTAAACCACTGCATTATAAACTGATGGACAAGCTAAACACTGATTATAACATGATAAAATAGCTAAACACCTGACAATAACTGCGACATAGCTAAACACTGATTATAGGTGATGACACTACTGTTACTTAAAACAGCATATCACTGCTATAAAGTAAACACGCTGTAAGTGAGGACAGCTAAAACACTGATTATAACTGACAATAGACAAACAATGATTAAGTAGCTAAACTGAGTAAACTGAGACATAGCAACTGACAATAGACGGACTAGTCACTGAATATTATGACAACTAACTACATGACATAACTGATAGAACACTTAAATACTGACGACATATGCCTCTAGCTAAAATGGATTATAACTGATGATCACTAAAACTGAATACGTATACTAATACTTTTAAATGACATGCTAAACACATTGAAACTGACATAGCTAACACATACACTGACTCGATACTAACATGGATATAAACGGGCTAAATATGATTATAACTGACGACAAGCCTAAATACTGTGAATTTATAAACTGGAATAGGCTAAACCACCTGACAATAACTGACAAACATAGCTAAACACTGAGTTATAGGGTGATGCATAGTAAAACATGATTATAAAAAATGATGACATAGCCAACTAAACATGTTATAACGTATAACATAGTAAACAAACACCTGATTATAACTGATGACATAGCTGAACACACTGATATAAGATGACATAGCTAAACACTGATTCTAAAACTGAGACATAGCAAACACTGATTATAACTGATATAGCATAGCTAAACACTGAATAACTGATAAACAGTAGTAAACACTTGATTAACCTCAATGATGACAGTAGCTAAACACTGATTATTAAAATGATTGCATAGCTAAACATCTGATTATAACTGATGACATAGCTAAACACTGATTATATTGAACTATAACAGCTAAAGCAAACATGACAATAACTGACGACATAGCTAAAACACTGCATTTAAACGAGGTGATAAATAGCTAAAACATGATTATAACGATACAATAGGCAAAACATGATTGAACTGATGGACATAGCCTTAAACATGATTAAAAGAAACATAGCTAAAACACTGATATACTGATAACTAGCATAACTATGATTATAACTGCGGACAGTAGCTAAATACTTGATTATAACTGATGGACCTAGCCCTTAAACAGCTGCCAATAACTGACAAACCTAGCTAAACACATGCGATTATAGGTGAGACATAGCTAAAAACACTGATATAACTGATGACATAGCTAAACACTATTATAACTCTGATAAGTAGCTAAAATATAGTACTAAACTGACGGACATAGCTTAAACACTTGACTCGCTAACTGAACAACATAGCTAAACACTGATTATAGGTGTATATAGAACGGTGATAGACTCAAACATGATGCTAACTATAACTGAAATCCTTATGAACTGCGAATAGCAAACACTGACTGTAAACTGACAACATAGCATAAACTATGATTAAGGTGATGACATAGTAAACCACAGATTATAACTGATAACATAGCTAAACACTGATTATCACTGACAACACATAGCTAAACACTGAAATGTAACTGATGACATAGCTAAAACACTGATTATAAACTGATAAAACATAGCTAAACACTGCGTTAAACTGGACAACCTAGCCCTCTATATAAACACTGATTATCGGTGATGGACATAGTAAAACACAGATTAGAAATGATGACATAGCTAAACACGATATAACTGATTGACAGAGGCTAACACACGAATGACCTGATGGGGACATAGCTAAACACGATTATAACTGATTACATAGCTAAACCACTGATATAAGTGATGACAAGCTAAACACTGATTATTAACTGAACAAACATAGCTAAAACCACGAATGTAACTGATGACCATAGCTAAACACTGATTCTACGGATGGACATAGCTAAAACATGACAATAACTGACGACATAGCTAAACACTGATTATAATGATAAACATCGCTAAACATGATTAAAAATGATGAATAGCTATACGCTGGATTATAAATGATAACTAGCTAAACGCTTGAGATAAAGATGACAGAAGCAAACACTGATTATAACTGATAACATAGCTAAACACTGATTATAACTGATGACATAGCTAAACACTGATTATAACTGATTACATAGCTAAACACTGATTATAACTGATTACATAGCTAATCACTGATTATAACTGATGACATAGCTAAACACTGATTATAACTAATAACATAGCTAAACACTGATAATAAATGATGACATAGCTAAACACTGATTATAACTGATAACATAGCTTAACACTGATTATAACTGATGACATAGCTAAACACTGATTATAACTGATGACTTGGCTAAACACTGATTATAACTGATAACATAGCTAAACAATGATTATAGGTTGGACTTGATGGACGAATGTCTTTATTCAACCTTAATTACTATGTTACTATGTTACTATGTTACTATAACTGATGACATAGCTAAACACTGATAATAACTGATGACATAGCTAAACACTGATTATAACTGATGACATAGCTAAACACTGATTATAACTGACGTCATAGCTAAACACTGAATATAACTGACGACATAGCTAAACACTAATTATAACTGATGACATAGCTAAACACTGATTATAATTGATAACGTAGCTAAATACTGATTATAACGGATGACGTAGCTAAACACTGACTGTAACTGACGACATAGCTGAACACTGATTACAACTGATGACAAAGCTAAACACTGATTATAACTGATGACATAGCTAAACACTGATTACAACTGATGATGTAGCTAAACACGGATTATAACTGATAACGTAGCTAAATACTGATTATAACTGACGACATAGCTAAACACTGATTATAGGTGATGACATAGCTTACCAGTTATACTCAGTGGTTTTAGCTATGTCATCAGTTATATCATGTTTAGCTGATGTTACCAGTTATAACAGTGTTTAGCTAATCATCAAGTTTATAATCAGTGTTTACTATTTTTTATATTTTATTGTCATGTTTAGCTATGTCGTCAGTTGTGTAGTGTTTAGCTATCTCATCAAGTTAGAGTCAGTGGTTTAGCTATTGTCCATCAGTTTTATAATCAGTGTTTAGCTATGGTTTAATCAGTTAAATCCGGTTTGCTATGTCTCAGTTATAATTCAGGTTTACTTATGTCAATCAGTTATAATCAGTTTTATCATTTATCAGTTATAATCAGTGTTTAGCTATGTCATCATTATAATAGTGGTTTAGCTATTTATCAGTTATAATCAGTGTGTAGCGAATTTATCAGTTATCATCAGTGTTTACTATGTCATCAGTTATAATCATTTTTAGCTATGTTCATCAGTTATAATCAGTGGTTTTAGCTTATGTTATCAGTTATAATCAGTGTTTTAGCTATGTCATCATTATAATCAGTGTTTTTTAGCTATGTCATCAGTTATAATCAGTGTTTATCTATGTTTATCAGTTATAATCAGTGTTTACTATGTTTATCAGTTATCATCAGTGGTTTTTAGCTATGTCGTCAGTTATTGTCAGTGTTTGCGAATGTTTATCATTTTATAATCAGAGTTTAGCTATTTTATCATTTTACCTCAGTGTTTAGCTTATGTCATCATTATAATCATGGTTTTAGGCTATGTCTATCAGATTTAATCTAGTGTTTAGCTCTGCTCATCAGTTATATCAGTGGTTTAGCTATGTCACAGTGATAATCAGTGTTTAGCAGTGTTTCAGTTATATACAGTGTTTAGGCTGTGTATCGTTATAATCAAGGTTGATTTAGCTATGTCGTCCAGTTTCTTAGTCAGTGTTTAAGCTATCGTATCAGTTATAATCAGTAGTTTAGCTACTGTTATCAGTTATACATCAGTGTTGAGCAGCTATGTCATTCAGGTTATAATTTTTTTTTTGTTTTTTTTTTTCATTGTTTTTTTTTTTTGAAGGTCTATGTACCTCATTATATCGTGTTTAGCTATGTCTCGTTAATAAGTCAGTGTTTAGCTATGTATCAGTTATAATCATGTTTAGCTATGTATCAGTTATAATCACGTGTTCTTCGCATTTATCTAGGTTAGCTAGTTTATAATCCAGCTATATATCACATTTTATAGCTTATATGCATGTATATATCAGTGTTTAGTATATAATTCAGTGGTTTGCTATGTCGTCAGTTATTGTCATGTTTGTATCATAGTAAGTCGGTTTACATCTCGTAATCGTGTAGCTATCCTAGTCCCGTTTAGGCTATGTCATCAGTTACATTCAGTGGTTTTGAGCTATGTCTTGCAGTTAATAATCAGTGTTTAGCTTTTCATGCAGTTATAATCAGTGTTTAGCTATGTCATCAGTTATAATCAGTGTTTAGCTATGTTCATCAGTGTCATTTCAGTGTGTAGCCTTGGTAATCAGTTATAATCAGTGTTTAGCTCTGGTCATCAGTTTAATCCATGTGTTTACTATGTCATAAGATAATCAGTGTTTAGTCATGTTATTCAGTTATTATCAGTGTTTAGCTATGTATAGTTATATCAGTGTTACTATATCATTTTAGTGGTTATATGTTCTTCATGTACATGACAGTTATAATCAGTGTTTAGCTATGTGAGTAATGTACAGTTTTAGCTATTTCAGTAATCAGTGTTTAGCTATGTTATCAGTTTAATCAGTGGTTTAGCATGTCATCACCTTATAACAGTTGTTTTAGTATGTTTAGTTATACAGGTTTGTATCATAGTGATGCAGTGTTTAGCTATTTCGTCAGTTTAATGCAGTTGTTTAGCTATGTTATCGAGTTATCACGCAGTGTTACAGTAGTTATTCAGTTGTCACTATTCATATTCAGTGTTTTAGCTATGTTAGTTATAATCAGTTACAGTTCAGATCAGTGTTTAGCTAGTCAGTCAGTAAACAGTTTGTATGTCCAGTTATATCATTTAGCTACTGTCATCAGTTATAATTCAGTGTTTAACGCTATGTTATCATATAATCAGTGTTTGCTAGTGTATCATCTAAATCAGTGTTTTAGCTAGTTCAGTCAGTTATTAATCCGCGTTGCATGTGTATTATGCTATGTACCCTCAAGTTATAATCAGTGTTAGCTATGTACCCGTCAGGTATATAAGTCATGTTTAGAGGCTCGTAGTAGTTTGTCAGTGTTTAGTATGTTTCAGTTTTTCATGTTTAGCTATGTCATCAGTTACAATTCATGTTTGATGTGTCTAGTATAATCGGGTTACTGTCATCATTAAGCTTTAGCATTCGTTAATAGTTCTATGTCTAAGTTAACATTCATGTTTAGCTATGTCTCAGTTATTGTGGATTAGCTATGTTCAGCAGTTTATGTGTTAGTAGTATCCTATAATCAGTGTTAGTATGTCAGTACAGTAACAGTGTTTAGCTATGTCATCATTTTATAATCCGGTTTAGCTATGTCATCATTCATCAGTTGTTAGCTATGTTGTCAGTTATAATCAGTGTTAGCTATGTTATCAGTTATACGTTAGCTTTCATACATAGTGTAAGCTATGTTCGTCAGTAGTTTAGTATCATAAGCAGTGTGTAGCTATGTTATCATATAACGGTTAGCATGTCATACTATATCAGTGTCCAGCTATGTGATCAGTTTAATCAGGTTGTTACTATGTCGTCAGTATAGTACAGTTGTTTAGCTAGTGATCAGATAAGTGTTTAGTTTATTAATCTGTGTTAGCTATGCATCACCTATAATCAGTGTTTAGCTATGTTGTCAGTTTGTCAGTGGTTAGCTATGTCTCCAGTTATTAATCAGTATTTAGCTTGTCCGTCAGTTATAATCAATATTTTGCTCGTTTTATCAGTTTATAATCAGTGTTTAGCTATGTATCAGTAAATCAGTGTTTACTATGTCATCAGTTATAGTTAGTCTTTCTCAGCTATTTATCAGTTCTAAGCTAGGGTGCATCATTAAGTATTAGTCTAGTTAGTCATTAAGTCAGTGTTTAGCAATGTCTAGTTTCAGGTTAGCTTGTCCTAGTATGTCTGTAGCTATGTTCAGTTTACTCCATGTTAGCTAGCTCGATTCGTTATATTACAATCATGTTTAGCTATGTTCATGTTATACTCAGTGTTTAGCGATGCTCAGTTAATCAGTGTTTCGTAGCCTATGTTATCAGTTGATAATCCGGTGTTTACTAGTTACAGTAAGTGTTTACTTCATCGTATAATCAGTGTTTGCTATGTCATCAGTTATATTCAGTGTTCAGCTATTCTTACAGTTATAATCAGGTGTTTAGGCTTGTCATCAGTTATAATCGTGTTTTAGCTATGTCTCAGTTATGAAAATCATGTTAGCTATGTCATCAAATTATAACAGTGTTTAACGATGTTGTAGTAATGTCAGTGTTTAGCTTATCATGTATTATCAGTATTAGCAGCGTGTTTAATAGTTACTAGTCATCAGTTATAATCAGTGTTAGGTGCAATATGTACTCAGTGTTAATATGTATCAGTAGTTAATCATTTACTTGTCTCAGTTATAATGCAGTTTTAGCTATTATCAGTCAGTTATATCACGTGTTTACTAGTCAATCAGTTTATAATCATGTTAGCTATGGTCGGTGCTCAGTTTTAACATGTCCTAGTTTACTTATGTTTGCTTCCATTACCAATCAGTGTTTTTACTATGTTGTCGTATAAATCGTGTGTCAGCTGTCTCACTTATAGCTGTTGCTCATCAGTTATAATCAGTGTAGCTATCACGCTATTGTGTGCATGTGTCTTATTCAGTTTCTATGTTATTTAGTACGTTTTCAGCTATATCAGTTATCGTGTTAGCCTATGTCATCATGTAGTAATCAGTGTTTAGCTATGTCATCAGTCATAATCAGGTTGCTATGTTATCAGTTATAATCAGTGATTTAAGCTATCGTTACAGTTATAATAGTCGGTTTGTAGCTTATGTCATCAGTATAATCAGTGTTTAGTTCTATTTCCGTTCAGTTCTTTATATTGGCACTATGCTCAGTTATAATCAGTGTTTGCATGTCATCATTATATCAGTGTTTAGCTACTGTTATCAGTTTATAATCAGTTTTTGTTAGCTATGTCATCAGTTATTCATTATGTCACTTGTGTTTAAGTCTATGTATCCTATAATCAGGTTCTAGTGTTTTAGGTCTATGTCGTCAGTATTGTCAGTGTTATAGGCTATTCAGTTATAATCCAGGTTTAGCTATGTCTACAGTTATAATCATTTTAGTACGTTTAGCATCGTTATAATCAGTGTTTAGCTCTGTCATCGTTGTTGCATAATCATGTTTAGCTATGTCATCAGTTTACTCTTAAGCTATCATGATTATAGTTTCTATCAGTATTAGTACATGTTCAGTAATCAGTGTTTAGCTATGTACAGTAGTTATATGGCAGTTTTTAGGCTATGCTCATCAGGTATAAATCAGTCGTTAGCTATGTCTACAGTTTCTAATCATGTATAGCTATGTGCCCTCAGTTATAATCAGTGTTTAGCTATGTTTCAGTTATATCATTGTTTAGCTATGCAGTCAGTTATTCAGTGTTTATCTATGTCATCAGTATTAAATCAGTGTTTAAGCCTAGTCATCAGTTACTCAGGGTTTAGAGCTCGATTTGTCAGTTAGTATATCATGTTTAATGCATGAACTTATAGCATGTTATCATGTTTATCATTTCGTGTTTAAAGCTATGTCATCAGTTTATGATTCAGTGGTTTGCTATTGTCATCAGTTTATAATCCATTTTGAGCTATGTCACTCAGTTTATAATCGTGTTTAGCTATGTTATCCTAATAATCAGTGTTTAGCTATGTTGTAGTTAGTCAGTGTTAGCTATGTATCAGTTATAATCAGTGTTAGCTATGTCATCAGTTATAATTCAGTGTTTAGCTATGTTCGTTATAATCAGTGTTTAGCTATGTTATCAGTTATAATCAGTGTTTAGCAGTCATCATATAACAGTTTAGCAGTGTTTCTGTCATTATCAGTGTTTTAGCTATGTCATCAGTTAAAGCAGTGTTTAGCTATGTTGTCAGTTATGATCAGTGTTTTAGCTTGTCATCACCTAGTATCAGTTGTTTTAGCTATTTGTCCGTCAGTCCATTGTGTAGCATTCTCAGTTATAATCAGTGTTTAGCTATGTCATCAGTGTATAATAGTGTTAGCTATGTCCATCAGTTTAGTCAGTGTTTTTAGCTATGTTATCAGTTATAAATCAGTGTTTTAGCTTTGTCATCACCTATAATTCAGTGTTACTATGTTGTCAGTATGTCGTGTTTAGCTATTTTCATCAAGTTTCTCAGTTTTAGCTTGTCTTCAGTTTAATCAGTCGTATTTAGCTAGTTATCAGTTTATAATCAGTCTGTTTTAGTAGTCTATGTTTGATCAGTTATGATCAAGTGTTTAGCTATGTCATCAGTTATAATCAAGTGTTAGCTAATGTTTAGCTCACAGTTCAGTAGGGATCACAGTGTTTAACTATGTTCATCAGTATACTCAGTGGTTTTAGTCAGCTATGTCATCAGTTCAGTTATTCAGTCAGTGTTTAGCTATGTTATCATTATCAAGTCAGTGTTTTTAGCTATGTCAGTCATGTATATCAGTGGTTTATGCTTGTCATCATTTATAGATCAGTGTTTAGTCTATGTCATCAAGTTATAATCAGTTCACGTTTAGCTTCATGGTCTCAGTATTAATCAGTGTTAGCTATGTTATCAGTTTATATCAGTGTTCTTTCGCATGTTCATCAGTTTAAGCAGTGTTTAGCTGTCTCAGTTAATCAGTGTTCACTGTCATAGTTTATCAGTGTTGTCAGCTATGTCATCAGTATAATCGAGTGTTTAGCTATTTTCAGTTATAATCAGTGTTTAGCTATGTCACTCGTTATAATCAGTGTTTAGCTATGTTCACCTATAATCAGTGTTAGCTATGTTCAGTTATTGTCAGTGTTTTTACCTATGTCATAAGTTATAGATCAGTATTAGCTATGTTCTCAGTTTTAATCAGTATTTAGCTACGTTATCAGTTATAATCAGTTGTTTAGCTATGGTCATCAGTGTAATCAGTGTTTAGCTATGTCATCAAGTTTAAACAGGTGTTTAAGCTATGTCGTCATTATAATCAGTATTAGCTATTCTCTCAAGTTATATCAGTGTTTAGCTATGTCATCAGTTATAATCAGTGTTTAGCTATGTCGTCAGTTATTGTCAGTGTTTAGCTATGTCATCAGTTATATCAGTGTTTAGCTATGTCGTCAGTTACAATCAGTTGTTTTAGCTATGTTTCAGTTATAATCAGTGTTTAGTAGTGTCATCATTATAATCAGTGTTTAGCTTTGTTATCATTATATCAGTTTTAGCTATGTCATCACTATAATCAGTGGTTAGCTATGTCGTCAGTATTGTCAGTGTTTAGCTATGTTATCAGTTATTATCATGTGTTTAGCTATGTCATCAGTTATAATCATTGTTTAGCTATGTCATCATTATAATCAGTGTTTAGCTATGTCATCAGTTTATAATCAGTGTTTAGCCTATGTTATCAGTTATAATCAGTGTTTAGCTAGTTATCAGTTATAATCGTGTTTAGCTATGTCCTCAGTTTTATAATCAGTGTTTAGCTAGTCTAAGTTATGATCAGTGTTCAGCTATGTTCAGTCAGTGTATAATCGTGTTCAGTCTATGTCATTTCAGTTAGTAATCAGTGTTTAGCTAGTTATCAGTTATAATCAGTGTTTAGCTATGTCATCAGTTATATCAGTGTTAGCTATGTCATCAGTATAATCAGTTTAGCTATGTCCGTCAGTTAATGTCAGTGTTTAGCTAGCATCAGTTACATTTAGCTATGCGGTTATAATCAGTATTTACTGTTTCAGTTTATAACAGTAGTTTTAGCTAGTCCCCTTCAGTTGGTAATCAGTGTTTAGCTTATGTCCACAGTTATAATCATGTTAGCTATGTCACAGTTTATATCATATTTAGCTTCTCATCAGTTATAGTCATATTTAGCTATGCCATCAGTTTTCTATCAGTGTTTAGCTATGTCGTCAGTTTAGTGTCAGTGTTAGCTATGTCATCAGTTTACATTTCAGTGTTGATGCTATGTCAGTCAGTTACAATCAGTGTTTAGCTATGTTTTTGTCAGTTATAATCAGTGTTAGCTGTCATCAGTATAAGCAGTGGTTTAGCTATGTTATCAGTTTATAATCATGTTTAGCTATGTCATCACCCGATATCATTTTAGCTATGTCGTCAGTTATAATCGTATTAGCTACTTATCAGTTTAATCTCGTGTTAGCTTACAGTCACCAGTTGTAATCAGTGTTAGCTATGTATCAGTTATAATCAGTGTTTAGCTTGTCATCAGTTGTAATCAGTGTTTCAGCTATGTCGTCAGTTACAGTCATGTGTTTTTAGCTACGTCATCCGTTATAATCAGTAATTTAGCTGACGTTCATCAGTTTATCGCTATTTAGCTATGTCATCAGTTTTATAATTCGGTTTAGCTATGTCGTCAGTTATATTCAGTTGTTTCATATGCATGTGACTATGGCATGTTATCATCAGTGTTAGCTATGTTCTCAGTTATATCAGTTGTTTACTATTCCATTAGTTAAGCATCGTTAGCTAGTATCAGTTTATAGTACATGTACATAGTAACATAGTCATAGGTTATAAGACATTCGTCCATCAGTCCAGTATAATCATATTGTGTTAGCTATGTTATCGTTATAATCCGTGTTAGCCACAGTCATCACGTTATAATCAGGTTTAGCTATTTCATCATTTATAGCAGTGGTTAAGCTATGTTATCATTTATATCAGGTTTATGTCTATGTCATTCATTTACTTATCAGTGTTTAGCTATGTATATTAGTTTTAGTAATCAGTGTTTAGCTGATGTCATCAGTTTATAATCAGTGAATTAAAGACTATGTTACTCAGTTATAATCAGTGTTTAGCTATGTATCAGTTATAATCAGTGTTTTAGCTATGTCATCAGTTATAATCAGTGTTAGCTAATGTTTTCAGTTATAACAGTGTTAGCTATTCATCAGCTATTCAGTTTTAGCTTAGGTTATAGTTATAATCAGTGTTAGCTATGTCACGTATAATCATGATAGCTATGTAATCAGTTATAATCAGTGTTTAGCTATGTAATCAGTTATAATCAGTGGTTAGCTACATCATCAGTTATAATCAGTGTTTAGCTATGTTATCAGTTATAAATCAGTGTTTATTATTCGTTTATCGTTTGTAATCAGTGTTAGTGTCATCATTATAATCAGTGTATTAGCTTATGTTAATCAGTTTTACTATATCAGTGTTTAGCTATGTTTCAGTTATAATCAGTGTTTAGCTATATCAGTCAGTTATAATCAGTGTTTAGCTAGTTTTCAGTTATAATCAGTGTTTAGCTATGTTATCAGTTATAATCAGGTTTTTAGCTTTTATGTTATCAGTTATAATCAGTTTAGCTATGTTCATCAGTTATATCAGTGTTTAGCTATGTTATCAGTATAAATCAGTGTTTAGCTATGTCATCAGTTATATATCAGTGTTTAGCTATGTTATCAGTATATATCAGTGTTTACTATGTCATCAGCTATTATCAGTGTTTAGCTATGTTATCAGTTATAAATCAGTGTTTAGCTATGTCATCAGTTTATAATCGCCGTGATTCTCTTGTAATCAGTTTTATAATCATTATTTAGCTGATTCATATGACAGGCATTTAGGAGAGGTGGTCCATAGCTATAATAGGGTATCAGGACCCAGAGCAAAATGTTCATCTCATCTAATGGATGTGATTCCCTGAAGTTTTGTATCAGGTGATCATTGTGCAGAATCAGTTTTTTATCCCCTTTCTGGCTGTAGATATAAGATATAAGATTTTCTCTGGTATGTCATTATCACCTGTTAAATGGAAAACCAGCAGACAGGCGGCGTCACTGTGCACCCACTGCCTATGATGTCATGCACTCCCTGTTATTCTCTATGTATAAACAGATCCACTAGAGATGGACACACAAAACCGAACTCAAAACCGAACTTGAACTTTATGAGTTCCAACGAACTCGAACTATTCGACCTAGTTAGTTTTTCCGCACTCCCGGCTGTATTTTCGATAATTAGCATTGACTAACCCTAGAATGTATCGTTTGATAACACTCAAAAGTATCGTTCATTTCGGTAACCCTCGAATGTACGGATTGTTTTCGCTAACCCTAGAAGTAGCCTGCAATGTCTCGGTAACCCTCGAATTTATGGTTCGATTTTCGGTAACCTTTGAAAGTATCATTCGGTAACCCTGTAATGGCCGTAACCTTTAAACGTAGCTTGTGCAAACCCACAATTGCCCGATCATGAAATAAGAGTGTTTTAAAACAAGTTTTGGTGACAGTGGACATGTTCCCCAGACCATTTCCCAGGTCCCACTGCCATTTACAGTAAGTTCCATTGTTAGTTTAGCTGTAAATCATCCGGCATTTTCTAACTATCACTCCCCATTGACTTTAATGGGTCTGAATTCGAACTTTCAAACTTTTACTGAAGTTCGAAAACGGACCGAACTTTATGAAGTTCCCATCTCTAAGATCCACTAGTGGAAATACAGATGACTAACCTGTTATCTAGCAACATGTTCCTCTCCTCTTCCTTTACATTTCAAAAGGATTCTGCCTCCTCTCCAGCTTAACAGGTCAGCTAGGGGAATAGTATTCAGTCATTGACTGTGATGTCAACATGTTACATCCATGACTGACAGCTGCTAACTGGAAGAACCAATAAGTAGAAAGAGAGAATGTGCAGCATTTCGGGTTAGTCTTACATCTTTCATATTTCTAACTATTGCAGTTTGGGGTTAGGGGGGTACTATACCTATATACAAATTTTTAATTTAACTAAAATTGCAAAATTGCACTGCAATGGCAAAAGAACTTGACATTCAATAAGACATTGAATGTAATTTGTTTTTTTTTGTCCCATGGTTTATAATTTATAATTAGCCTCACTTGGGCATATTTATAAAGTTGCGGTATCGCTTTTAGCGATACCGCGACTTTAACGATCGGTATCCTAATTTACGATCGTTAAACTGAATGGAGATTAATGATCGCTTTAACGATCGTAAAATCTATGATACCGATCGTAAATTACGATAACGAAACCGCAGATTTACGATCCCCATAGATACCATTGCGGTATCTATTAACGCACGTATCTATTTTCGTTAATTAACGTACTTTCGGTCGTAAATGTACGATCGCGGTTGTAAATTACTAACCCGTGGTTCGCTAAAAAGCAATATTGCGGGTTTATAAAAAATGGCCCTTTGTGTTCTCCGCGCACATTATCTTTCAGGGCAATTTCCATGGTACGGGTTGTCATTCTTGCATGACAATTAGCTTATTAGCTGATATACGTGCCCAATTGCTTAATTTCGACAGCTGGGAGATGTAGGTTGTCACAGAAAAAGTAGTAGTTTTTGTTGTAGAACTGCCCTTTAAATCTTCATCAAGCAAAGATATTCTAATCAACATGCAGTGGATTGTTTAATAAAGAAGATATTGCTCCTGTTATTGCCAGATATAACTGCCGAGTCTTAAACAAGTCATTAGAACATTGAAAACATTTTGCATCATTGTTGCTCAACGTGTTTAAAGGGAATGTCCACTGCTTATTTAATATATTAGACAGGACCCCCAAAACCTACAGTAGGTTCCGTTCTGTTAAAATATAATATTCTGCTCCCAGCCAGAGGAATCATACTTACAAGATCACAGTCCACTGTCTCTCCACTCTCCTCCTCCATTGCAGCAGCAGCTGCTCTGTTCTTTGTGTTCCCGTGCAGCCACAAGTGGAGGCTCGTCGGACCGGCTTCATTGAGTGGCTATGACATCACTGTCACGGCCGAGACCGACTGCCTTACCCCGAAGTGCCAGAGAGCCGCGCCGGTGGATTGAGGAGCTTGCAAGTTGGAAGCAGAATTATATATTTTAACAAACGGAAATTAGGTTTTGGGGGGTCCGCCTCCACATATTAATTGTTTTTAAGGGGGTGGACATTCCCTTTAACACATGCAAAACTTTAATAAATGAACGCAAAGAGGTGCTAAAGCAAGCTAAATTTGAATGCGCATGCAATAGACTCTCAATAACCTTAACATAAGGTGGAATTGACCTTAGTCTGGCCTTTGTTTGTCCCGCTCTGTTTTATTATTTGCACGAGCGTCTAATCTTTTAGGGTTAATTCTGTTTTCAGTGTTATCTTTCAGTGTTATCTGCATCATAATAACTAAATAAAAAATGAATAATGAATGCAAACTCTGTCTGAGATAAAGCAGTATAACAGCTCCCACTGATGTGTCCAATCGTGTCCCTTGAATCCACACAATGCAGCTTTTAGAAATTAAATAAAAAAATGTTGCCTGGGGTCTTATCTGCATCAACCAATCAGATGTTATCAAATTATTCTAACTGTACTAGACCAGTAAAAAGGGATCATCTGATTGGTTACTGCAAATGAACAGTAATAACCTAATAGGAAGCTTGCACGTTTATGCTTAAAGGGCCTGTCCACCCTTAAAACAAAAATGGTCAATGTCAGTTTCTGATCCCAACCATAATCACACATTATTAGATGCATTACTAGGTAGCCATAACGCTAAGATCGCAGATGTACTATATGGGATATCCCTGATATCGTACAATTGTCAGATCTTTATGAATGATCTTTCCCCATCGGGCCAGGTTAAATTTGTTTGCAACCGGGCAAGCCGATCTTATGACCCACGGGCCGTAAATCAGATTGTGCATCTATGGCCACCATAACCAAATTTGATAATTATTGTCCCCCATTCTGGTACAGTAAGCTGGCTCCTCCCTCCATGCAGTCAATCAAGGCTGTAACGCTGACATCACACAACTAATGATTGACTGCTGTTTCACCTGCTGCCGCTCCTCTGCACATGCTCAGCTTCTAAAAAGCTCCTTATACAGAGGGAGGAGCCAGTAGGAATAGATCTTATCATTCGATATCTGGTTAACAATACAGTATAAACTGGTATAAATAGCAGTTTGGGTAAGCAGGCGTATCAGTTTTTGTTGTAAGGGTGAACATGCCCTTTAACTAGCTCTTAATATCGCTTGATTGACATAATAACCTTAATAGATAATAATAATAAAATTAATTAATAATAAAGAAAAATAGCACCATTCTACACCCTCTTAAATACAATTACCAAATGGTTTTACGTTCATTCATACCCATAAATTCACCAGCCTGGATGAATTGTCAAATATATTGTTTATATATATAACATGGGGATCGTATAAAGTTCATGCATTTAAATTGGGATTCCATGTTGCCCAGAGGAAATCACATTAAGTTTTGTGAAGTTAGCCAACCTATAAATAAGAATGGCCTCGAAGGGGAATGTATATTGGGAGTGGTATGTTCCTAGACAGTGCACATGGTGGTTACATTTTATTTTATTCTTTGTTGGTGGGCTTCTCTCTGAACTGATGTTGCTGTCGAATGGTACATAATCTGTAAAACTGTCATTACAGGGACCCTAGATTAAATTATGACATAGAAAAACTGTCTCGGGGACTAAGGGGACCTACACTATGGATATATTTTAGATATATTTAATGAGTTCTTGCTGTGTTTCCCAGGAAAAAATAATAGCTGGTTTAATAACACTCCGCCATCTCTGGTAGGAATAGGTTTCTTACACCTATTTTACATATGAACGGGCAGTCGATAAAGGAAAACGGGTCTTTCTAGGTTCTGTGACAGGCCTTTGTCAGTTAGAGGGTTAAATGTTTTATATCTGGTGACATCACTCTCCACCCTGCCCAGATTCATTTTGTTTCTTTTAGAGTTGAGGAAAATATAAAATGTAGCCAAGATGGAGGGGATACGCAGGGTGCTGATTGCACTTTATTTTCTGTCAAAGATTTAAATATTTTACTATTAGCATGTACCGTTTTCATCTGCCAGGTTAGTGTCCTGGACTTTCCTGTGTTAAAGATAGTGCTGAGCACCGAGGAGCCTGGCAGAAGCAGTTTTCTTTAAATGGCACCCCTCGCAAGAATAATATTGAAGAATTACCATCCTACTTTTCATTTACTGTTTGTTTCCCCTAAACTTTGCATGTACTATATAGAGTTATATATTCTCCTTTAAATGTAGCTTTTTGTTTTAATGTATATTTAGTAGCTCCTTGTGGTTGAGATAGAAAATACCCATGCGATCGATACAACACCCCCCCTAGTGGTCGAGTTTAATAAAACCTGAAAAAATACTTGCTTGACTTACAGAATAAGGATATTTATTTATGTTGATTTTTGTTTTTATTGTCAATGATAGCTGTAATGTTCTCTGTAATGTTTTGTCGTTTTGTGTGATGGACATATCTCATCTAGAGATTCAATAAAAGTTCTTAGTGGTAAAAATGGTGCTAATTTTGCCCTACCCATCAGATGTTAGCTTTCAAACTTTAAAAAAAATCTGATTGGTTGGGGCAAATTGCATTGAATCTCCTGATGGTGTTCTTAAAACTGCAGACAGATTTTTTTGCGTTTGCTATTCTACTGGTCCATGCGCATGAATGAGTGGGTGGTACAAGAGATGTGAGAGCTCAAGGGACAGAGATTAGCCAAATGAAGGTTTATTTTCCATCCCAGACTTAATAATAATTCCAAGATTTTGAGATTCAAGCTGATCTCTCACCTCATCCACCTTCAATTACAGACTTAGCAGGTTTACACCCCATCTGTCAATCTCCAAGATTTGCCTATAGTTTCCTAGAAAAACTCATTTACTTTGATGAATGGGGGGCAGTTTTCTTGAATATCTTGTATAATTTGACTACTCGTGTAGCGTTCTGCTCCTCTGTCGTTCTATTTGACATATTCAGCCAATGAATAAATCTGTTAGCTCATCAGTAAAGTGTCATTGATCGAATGGTCACCTCACCCACCTCTAGACCCCTTTATTTAGGTAACACAAGACCAATTTCTCATTTTCTTAATACTGGCTTGGACTTACCTCAGCACTTTCTATCGCAACTTCCAGTTAAATCAATGTATTGGAACAATCCTTACTGTCCCTTGAAAAGAGGTACATCAGCACTCTGTCACCTTTATCAACTTACACATTCCCAGCATTCTCGATGCCTTTTATTGTTGAAACAATTACTATAAAGCACTGTAATACATAATTTATGAATGTATTAATCTGATCGACCCTTGCTGTTAGTATTGTAATGCCTTAATGGCTATGGCCTGTCGACGTGACAATAAATCCTATCATCTTATGGCTATAGAGTATTATGATTTGCTGATTGGTTTTGCACATAATTGTTTTCCCTTGTAAAATTCCAGTGATCTCATTGGAAGTTGAACATTCAGAATATGGCCTGTAAGATTCTAAAAATACAATTTATACATTCTAAACCTCTGATTGACATCTGGTGCAATGGCCCACGTCCTAGTCAATTAAGAAATCAAAAACTGCTAAAATGTAAATACAGAGCCCAAGGTACAGTAAGAATAACCAATAGGTCAGTAGATTAAAGGTGCCCATACATTAGATCTTACCTGCCGACCAGTTCCGCCACATTCAATTAATTCTGCAGAACCGCCTTTTCCAGATCTTCTTCGCAATCACATCAATTGCAATGAGATGGCTAGCTGGTCCTAAACTCATCCAGTCTCACACTGGGATGCTATCACTGTAAAGCAATACCCGTATCGGACAATAATATTGCTGCATCTGTGGCCACTATTAGATGTCCGTTTACATCTAATAGTGGCCACAGATGCGCAATATTATTACCCAATACCAGGTATTGCTCTCTACACGGGAGAGTATTATAAATAGGAACATTTTTAACTAACAAAAAAAAAAAAATCTCTCCAAAATGCCCCAATTGCCCCCTATTGAATTTTTTCCACCTGTGGCTATATTAGGCAATATGTGGCATAAAAGTCCCTGACATTTTGATTGGTTAATGGTTACATGTGAGTGGGCGTGTGTGGATCTTTTTTCATAATTGGATTTGTGTACATCACGTGGTTTGTGTGTGTAACTGCATTACCAGGGGAAAGGATAAATTCTTATACAAAGTCTTTAAATCTTCCAAGTGCTTATATACTGTATATATTATATATATAATATATCTATAGGGAGCGAGGAGAGCGAGAACGCGCTAGAGAAGAGTAGAAGACGCGAGAATGCTAGCGAGTAGAGCTCGGAGAGGGACGCGTAGAGAGAGAGATTTGAGAGATCCCACCGACTCATATACAACACTAATATCTATTTTATTTAGGTCTCAGTCTCTGGGCGACCAATGTAAATAAGCCATACAATCGGATTTTCCTTTGGTAATATTTATGTTCTTTAAACTTTTATTACTGCCGTCTGACAAATTGTGGGTAAGTAAGTATAATTACATGTGTTATGAACCGGATGCAGGGAAATAGTTACATTTAGAGATGTCCCAACTTCGCAAAATCCGGTCCGCTCGGGAAACTGCATTTTTTCGAAAAAACCCAAAATTCAGAAATCCGCGAGCTTACCCCATTACGCAAATCCCATTCGAAAATACGAGGATTCCTCGAAATACGAGGATTCTTCGGAATACGGACCCGAAAATGTGTTTGCTCTGTCCAAAAATGTGAAAAAATCCGCAAAATTTCGAATTTAACGAGGTTTCCTCGTATTAATTTGTCGAAAACGCAGTTAGCAAAAGTTCAGAAGGCGGAAATCCGGAAATCCACGATATCCGCCGTTCGCGAGAGGGGAAATCCGCGCGGATTCGCGAACCGGGCCATCATTAGTTTACACTGGTGTGGTTAACCGAACGCCAACCTACTACCATTGTTTATACCACAGTCAGTTACCTTTTATGACCATAAATTCCAGTAACGTTACTGAACTCGAGGCATCTGGCTTGCAGTAAGCGGCTTGGCGTGAATCGCAGTCACCAAATATCAGTGCTAAGAGGGGTGGTTTGTTCTCGAATGGAATTTGCAGACTCAGGCGTTTTCACCGTGTTTTGTTTTTAGATTATTCGTTTCGTATTGTTCTGAAATTTCCCAGCAGGGAGGAAAATCTTACAATGGCCGATGTTTGCCTGTCATGACGCTACAAAGCCTTCTCATGGCCATCTATCAAGTGCAGTATCATATTAAACACGGATCATAGTAATATAGTTTCATTGCATTGCTCACAGCTTTACAGTACTGTATTCACAAACATAAAGGGTACTAAAGGTCAATTATAACCGAAATAATATATATTTGTCACAGGCCTCACCCACTTACCCATCATTCTATGTGAATGTTGTCACAGGTATACTGATCAGTGAAGGTAAAACAACCCCTAGATATGGAACGTCCCTATATAACTACCTGTTACAGGTCTCGCCCCACTTACCCACTTCTATGTGAATGTGTCACATGGTATAACTGAATCAGTGAAGGTAAACACCCCTAGATGGGAACGTCCCCATATAAACTACCTGTTCAGGCCTCACCCCCTTACCCCTCATCTATGTGATGTGTCACATGGTATAACTGAATCAGTGAAGTAAAACACCCCTAGATATGGGAACGTCCCATATAACTACCTGTTACAGGTCTCACCCCCTTACCCATCATTCTATGTGAATGTGTCACATGGTATAACTGAATCAGTGAAGGTAAAACACCCCTAGATATGGGAACGTCCCATATAAACTACCTGTTACAGGCTCACCCACTTACCCCATCATTCTATTGAATGTGTCACATGGTATAGCTAAATTAGTGAAGGTAAAACATCCCTAGATATAAGGAACGTCCCATATAACTACCTGTTACAGGTCTCACCCACTTACCATCATTCTATGGGAATGTGTCCACTGGTATAACTGAATCAGTGAGTAAAAACACCCCATATATGGGAACGTCCCATATAACTACCTGTTACAGGTCTCACCCACTTACCCATCATTCTATGTGAATTGTCACATGGTATAACTGATCAGTGAAGGTAAAACACCCCTAGATATGGAACGTCCCATATAAACTACCTGTTACAGTCTCGCCCACTTACCCATCATTCTATGTGAATGTCACATGGTAACTGAATCAGTTGAAGGAAAACACCCTAGATATGGGAACGTCCCATATAAACTACCTGTTACAGGTCTCGCCCCTACTTACCCATCATTCTATGTGAATGTTCCACATGGTATATAACTGAATCATGAAGGAAAACACCCCTAGATTGGAACGTCCCATATAAACTACCTGTTACAGGTCCTCGCCCACTTACCCATCATTCTATGTGAATGTCACAGGGTATAAGCTGAATCAGTGAAGGTAAAACACCCTTATATGGGAACGTCCCATATAAACTACCTGTTACAGGTCTCGCCCACTTACCCATCATTCTATGTGAACGTGTCACTGGTATAAACTGAATCAGTGAAGTAAAACACCCCTAGATCATGGGAACGTCCCATATAAACTACCTGTTACAGGTGTCGCTCCCCTTACCCATCATTCTATGGATGTGTCACATGGTATAACTGGATCAGTGATGGTAAAAAACCCCTAGATATGAGGAACTCCCATATAACTACCGGTACAGGTGGTCACCACTTACCCATCATTCTATGTGAATGTCACATGGTATAACTGAATCATTGAAAGGTAAACAACCCCTAGATATGGGAACGTCCCATATAAACTACCGTTACAGGTGTCACCCACTACCCTCATTCTATGTGAATGTGTCACATGGTATAACTGGATCAGTGAAGGTAAACACCCCTAGATAGAACGTCCATATAAACTACCTGTTTACAGGTCTCACCCACTTACCCATCATTCTATGTGAATGTGTCACATGGTATAACTGGATCAGTGAAGGTAAACACACCCCTAGATATGAGGAACTCCCATATAAACTACCTTTTTAACAGGTCTCACCACTTACCCATCATTCTAATGTGAGATGTCACATGGTATAACTGAATCAGTGAAGGTAAACACCCCTAGATATTGGACGTCCCATATAACTACCTGTTACAGGTCTCGCCCACTTACCCATCATTTATGTAACGTGCCACATGGTATAAACTGAATCAGTGAAGGTAAACACCCTATAGTATGGGAACGTCCCATATAAACTACCTGTTACGGTCTCGCCCCACTTACCCATCATTCTATTGAATGTGTCACATGGTATAAATGAATCAGTGAAGGTAAAACACCCCTGATATGGGACGTCCCATATAACTACCTGTTACAGGTCTCGCCCTTACCCATCATTCTATGTGATGTCACATGTATAACTGAATCAGTGAGGTAAAACACCCCTAGATATGGGAACGTCCCATATAAACTACCTGTTACAGGTCCTCGCCTTACCCATCATCTATGGAATGTGTTACATGGTATAACTGAATCAGTGATGTAAAACACCCCTAGATATGGACGTCCATATAAACTACCTGTTACAGGTCTCGCCCACTTACCCATCATTCTATGTGAATGTATCACATGGTATAACTGATCAGTGAAGGTAAACACCCCTAGATATAAGGAATGTCCCATATACCCTAACCTGTTTACAGGTCTCCCCACTTACCATCATCTATGTGAACGTGCCCATGGTATAACTGAATCAGTGAAGGTAAAACACCCCTAGATATAAGAAACGTCCCATATAAACTACCTGTTACAGGTTGCCACCCCCTACCCGTCATTCTATGTGAATGTGTCACATGGTATAACTGATCAGTGAAGGTAAAAACACCCCTAGATATGGGAACGTCCCATATAAACTACCTGTTACAGTCCTCCCCACTTACCCATCATTCTAGTGAACGTGCCACATGGTATAACTGAATCAGTGAAGGTAAAACACCCCTATAATATAGGAATGTCCCATATAAACTACCTGTTACAGGTCCTCCCCACTTACCCATCCATTCTATGTGATGTGTCACATGGTATATCTGGATCAGTGAAGGTAAAACAACCCTAGATATGGGAAACGTCCCATATAACTACCTGTTCAGGTCTCCCCACTTAACCCGTCATTCTATGTGATGTCACATGGTATATGAATCAGTGATGGGTAAAACACCCCAGATATGGGTACGTCCCATATAACACCTGTTACAGGTCCCACCCACTTACCCATCATTCTATGTGAATGTGTCCACATGGTAACAACTGAATCAGTGAAGGTAAACCACCCCTAGATATGGGAACGTCCAATATAACTACCTGTTTACAGGTCCTCGCCCACTTACCCATCATTCTATGTGAATGTGTCACATGGTATAACTGGATCAGTGAAGTAAAACACCCCTAGATATGGAGCCCTAAAACGACCTGTTACACAGGTCCGCCCACTTACCCCATCATTCCTATGTGAATGTGTCACATGGTATAACTGAATCAGTGAAGGTAACACACCCCTAGATATGGGAACGTCCCATATAAACTACCTGTTACAGGTCTCCCCACTTACCCGTCATTCTATGTGAATGTGTCACATGGTATAACTGAATCAGTGAAGGTAAAACATCCCTAGATATAAGGAACGTCCATATAAACTACCTGTGACAGCCCTCACCCCTTCCCATCATTCTATGTGAATGTGTCACATGTATCACTGAATCAGTGAGGTAAAACCCCCTGATATGGGAACGTCCCATATCACGACCTGTTACAGGTCCTCCCCACTTACCCATCATTCTATGGAATGTGTCACTGGTATAAAACTGAATCAGTGAAGGTAAAACAAAACCCCTAGATATGGAACGTCCCATATAAACTACCTGTTACAGGTCCCCCACCACTTACCCATCATTCTATGTGATGTGTCACATGGTAGAACTGAATCAGTGAAGGTAAACACCCCTAATATGGAACGTCCCATATAAACTACCTGTTACAGGCTCCCCCACTTACCCCATCATTCTATGTGAATGTGTCACATGGTATAAACTGAATCAGTGAAGGGTAAAACACCCCTAGATATGGGAACTCCCATATAACTACCTTTTACAGTTCACCCACTACCCATCATTCTATGTGAATGTGTCACATGGTATAAACTGATCAGTGAAGGTAAAACACCCCTAGATATATGGGAACGTCCCATATAAACTACCTGTTACAGGCCAACCCCACTTACCCATCATTCTATGTGAATGTGTCACATGGTATAACTGGAATCAGTGAAGGTAAAACACCCCTAGATATGAGGAACGTCCCATATAAACTCCTTTACAGGTCTCACCCACTTACCCATCATTCTATGTGAATGTGTCACATGGTAAACCTGAATCAGTGAAGGTAAAACACCCCTAGATATGGGAACGTCCCATATAAACTACCTGTTACAGGTCTCCCCCCCTTACCCATCATTCTATGTGAAGTGCCACATGGTATAACTGAATCAGTGAAGGTAAAACACCCTAGATATGGGAACGTCCCATATACACTACCTGTTACAGGTCTCGCCCCCACTTACTCCCATCATTCTATGTGAATGTCACATGGTATAACTGAATCAGTGAAGGTAAAACCCCTAGATATGGGAACGTCCCATATAAACTACCTGTTACAGGTCTCACCCACTTACCCTCATTCTATGTGAAGTTCACATGGTATAACTGAATCAGTGAAGGTAAAACACCCCTAGATATGGAACGTCCCATATAACTACCTGTTACAGGTCTCGCCCACTTACCCATCATTCTATGTGAATTGTCACATGGTATAACTGAATCAGTGAAGGGTAAAACACCCTAGATATGGGAACGTCCATATAACTACCTGTTACAGGTCTCGCCCACTTACCCATCATTCTATGTGAAGTGTTCCACATGGTATAACTGAATCAGTGAAGGTAAAACCACCCCTAGATATGGGAACGTCCCATATAAACTACCTGTTACAGGGTCTCCCCACTTACCCATCATTCTATGTGAGTGTACATGGTATAACTGAATCAGTGAGGTAAAACACCCCTAGATATGGGAACGTTCCCATATAAACTACCTGTTACAGGTCACCCCTTACCATCATTCTATGTGAATGTCACATGGATAACTGAATCAGTGAAGTAAAACACCCCTAGATATGGGAACGTCCCCATATAACTACCTGTTACGGTGTCACCCCACTTACCCATCAGTTCTATGTGAATGTGTCACATGGTATAACTGGATCAGTGAAGGTAAACCACCCTAGATATGGGAACGTCCCATATAAACTACCTGTTACAGGTGTCACCCACTTACCATCATTCTATGTAGTGTCACATGGTATAACTGAATCAGTGAAGTAAAACACCCCTAGATATGGGAAGTCCCTATAAACTACCTGTTACAGGTCTCACCCACTTACCCATCATTCTATGTGATGTGTCACATGGTATAACTGAATCAGTGAAGGTAAAACACCCCTAAATGGGAACGTCCAATATAAACTACCTGTTACAGGTCTCGCCCACTTACCCATCATTCTTAATGTGTCACATGGTATAACTGAATCAGTGAAGGTAAACACCCCCTAATATGGGAACGTCCCATAATAACTACCTGTTACAGGTCTCTCGCCACTTACCCATCTTCTATGTGATGTGTCACATGGTTAACTGAATCAGTGAAGGTAAAACCCCCTAATATGGGAACGTCCCATATAAACTATACCTGTTCAGGTCTCGCCCACTTACCCATCATTCTATGTGAATGTGTCACATGGTATAACTGAATCAGTGAAGTGTAAAACACCCCCTAGATGGGAACGTCCATATAACTACCTGTTACAGGTCTCGCCCCCCACTTACCCCATCATTCTATGTGAATGTGTCACATGGTATAAAACTGAATCAGTGAAGGTAAAACACCCCTAGATATGGGAACGTCCCATATAAACTACCTGTTACAGGTCTCCTCGCCACTTACCCATCATTCTATGTGAATGTCACATGGTATAACTGAATCAGTGAAGGTAAAACAACCCCTAGATATGGAAGTCCCATATAACTACTGTTTACAGGTGTCATCCCACTTACCCATCATTCTATGTGAATGTGTCACATGGTAAACTGAATAGAAGGTAAAACAAACCCCTAGATATGGGAACGTCCCATATAACTACCTGTTACAGGTCTCCCCACTTACCCATCATTCTATGTAATCGTGTCCACATGGTATAACATGAATCCAGTGAAGGTAAAACACCCCTAGATATGGGAACGTCCCATATAAACTACCTGTTACAGGTCTCCCCACTTACCCTCATTCTATGTGAATTGTCACATGGTATAACTGATCAGTGAAGGTAAAACAACCCTAGATATGGGAACGTCCCATATAAACTACCTGTTACAGGTCTCCCCCTTACCCATCATTCTATGTGAAGTGTCCACTGGTATAACTGAATCAGTGAAGTGAAACACCCCTAGATATGGGAAGTCCCATATAAACTACCTTTACAGGTCCCCCCCACTTACCCATCATTCTATGGTGAATGTGTCACGGTATAACTGAATCAGTGAAGGTAAACACCCCTAGATTGGGAACGTCCCTATAAACTACCTGTTCCAGGTCCCCCCACTTACCCATCATTCTATGTGAAGTGTCACATGGTATAACTGAACTGTGAAGGTAAACACCCCTGATATGGGAACGTCCCATATAAACTAACCTGTTACACAGGCTCTCGCCCACTTACCCATCATTCTATGTGAATGTGTCACATGGTATAACGGATCAGTGAAGGTAAAACACCCCTAGATATGGGAACGTCCCATATAAACTACTGTTTACAGGTCTCGCCCACTTACCCATCATTCTATGTGAATGTGTCACATGGTATAACTGAATCAGTGAAGGTAAACACCCCTAGATATGGGAACGTCCATATAAACTACCTGTTACAGGTCTCCCCCTTACCCTCATTCTATGTGATGTGTCACATGTATAACTGAATCAGTGAAGGTAAACATCCCCTAGATATGGGAACGTCCCATATAAACTACCTGTTACAGGTCTCCCCACTTACCCATCATTCTATGTGATGTGTCACATGGTATAACTGAATCAGTGAAGGTAAACACCCCTAGATATGGGAACGTCCCATATAAACTACCTGTTACAGGTCTCGCCCACTTTACCCATCATTCTATGTGAATGTGTCACATGGTAAACTGAATCGTGAGGTAAAACAACCCCCTAGATTGGGAACGTCCCATATAAACTACTGTTACAGTCTCTCGCCCACTTAACCCATCATTCTATGTGAATGTGCACATGGTATAACTGAATCAGTTGAAGGAAAACACCCCTAGATATGGGAACGTCCCATATAAACTACCTGTTACAGGTCTCCGCCCACTTACCCTCATTCTATGTGATGTCACATGGTATAACTGAATCAGTGAAGGTAAAACACCCCTAGATATGGGAACGTCCCATATAAACTACCTGTTACATGCCTCGCCCACTTACCCATCATTCTATGTGAATGTCACATGGTATAACTGGATCAGTGAAGGTAAAACACCCCTAGATATGGGAACGTCCCATATAAACTACCTGTTACATGCCTCGCCCACTTACCCATCATTCTATGTGAATGTCACATGTATACCTGATCAGTGAAGTAAACACCACCCTAGATATGGGAACGTCCCATATAAACTCACCTGTTACAGGTCTCGACCCACTTACCCATCATTCTATGTGAATGTCCACATGGTAAACTGAATCAGTGAAGGTAAAACACCCCTAGATATGGAACGTCCCATATAAACTACCTTTACAGGTCTCGCCCACTTACCCATCATTCTATGTGAACGTGTCACATGGTATAACTGAATCAGTGAGGTAAAAACACCCCTAGATATGGGAACGTCCCATAAAACTACCTGTTACAGGTCTCGCCCACTTACCCATCATTCTATGTGACGTTCACATGGTATAACTGATCAGTGAAGGTAAACACCCCTAGATATGGGAACGTCCATATAAACTCCTGTTATCAGGTCTCCGGCCCACTTACCCATCATTCTATGTGAATGTGTCACATGGTATAACTGAATCAGTGAAGGTAAAACAACCCCTAGATATGGGAACGTCCCATAAACTACCTTTTACAGGTCTCCCCCTTACCCATCATTCTATGTGAATGTCACATGGTATAACTGAATCAGTGTAAGGTAAAACACCCCCAGATAGGGAACGTCCCATATAAACTACCTGTTACAGGTTCCCCACTTACCCATCATTCTTGTGAACGTGTCACATGGTATATAACTTGAATCAGTGAGGTAAAACACCCCTAGATATGGAAACGTCCATATAAACTACCTGTTACAGGTCTCTGCCCACTTACCCATCTTCTATGTGAACGTGTCACATGGTATAACTGAATCTTGATGGTAAAACACCCATATGGGAACGTCCCATATAAACTACCTGTTACAGGTCTCGCCCACTTACCCATCATTCTATGTGAACTGTCACACGTTAAATAACTGATCAGTGAGGGAAACACCCCTAGATATGGGAACGTCCATATAAACTACCTGTTACAGGTCTCGCCCACTTACCCCATCATTCTTGTGAAGTGTCACATGGTATAACTGAATCGTGGAAGGTAAAACACCCCTAGATATGGAACGTCCCATATAAACTACCTGTTCAGGTCCCGCCCACTTACCCATCATTCTACTGTGAATGTGTCACATGGTATAACTGAATCAGTGAAGGTAAAACACCCCTAGATATGGGAACGTCCCATATAAACTACCTGTTACAGGTCTCGCCCCACTACCCATCATTCTATGTGAATTGGGTCACATGGTATAACTGAATCAGTGAAGGTAAAACACCCCTAGATATGGGAACTCCCATAAAACTACCTGTTCAGGCCTCGCCCCTTACCCATCATTCTATGTGAATGTGTCACATGGTATAACTGAATCAGTGAAGGTAAAACACCCCTAGATATGGGAACGTCCCTATAAACTACCTGTTACAGGTCTCGCCCACCTTACCCATCATTCTATGTGAATGTGTCACATGGTTAACTGAATCAGTGAAGGTAAAACACCCCTAGATAGGGAACGTCCCATATAAACTACCTGTTACAGGTCTCGCCCACTTACCCATCATTCTATGTGAATGTGCACATGGTATAACTGGATCAGTGAAGGTAAACACCCCTCGATATGGGAACGTCCCATATAAACTACCTGTTACAGGTCTCGCCCACTTACCCATCATTCTATGTGAATGTCACATGGTATAACTGAATCAGTGAAGGTAAACACCCCTAGATATGGGAACGTCCCATATAAACTACCTGTTACAGGTCTCGCCCACTTACCCATCATTCTATGTGAATGTCACACTGGTATAACTGGATCAGTGAAGGTAAAACACCCCCTAGATATGGGAACGTCCCATATAACTACCTGTTACAGGTCTCGCCCACTTACCCATCATCTATGTGAATGTGTCACATGGTATAAACTGATCAGTGATGGTAAACACACCCTAGATATTGGAACGTCCCATATAAACTACCTGTTACAGTCTCGCCCCACTTACCCATCATTTATGTTGACCTTGTCACATGGTATACTGAATCAGTGAAGGTAAACACCCCTAGTATGGGAACGTCCCATATAAACTACCTGTTACAGGTCTCGCCCACTTACCCATCATTCTATTAATGTGGTCACATGGTATAACTGAATCAGGAATGAAAAACACCCTAGATATGGAACGTCCCATATAAACTACCTGTTACAGGTCTCCCCACTTACCACCATCATTCTAAGTGAATGTCACATGTATAACTGAATCATGAAGGTACAACACCCCTACGATATGGGAACGTCCCTATAAACTAACCTGTTACAGGTCTCCCCCACTTACCCATCATTCTATGTGAAGTGTCACTGGTATAACTGAATCAGTGAAGGTAAAACAACCCCTAGATATGGGAACGTCCCATATAAACTACCTGTTACAGGTCTCGCCCACTTACCCATCATTCTATGTGAGGTCACATGGTATACCTGGATCAGTGAAGGTAAAACACCCCTAGATATGGGAACGTCCCATACTAAACTACCTGTTTAGGTCACACCCACTTACCCATCATTCTATGTGAATGTGTCACATGGTATAACTGAATCAGTGAAGTAAACACCCCTAGATATGGGAACGTCCCATATAAACTACCTGTTAAGGTCTCCGCCCACTTACCCATCATCTATGTGAATGTCACATGGTATAAACTGAATCAGTGAAGGTGAAAACCCCCTAGATATGGACGCCCATATAAACTACCTGTTACAGGGTCTCGCCCCTTACCCATCATTCTATGTGAATGTCACATGGTATAACTGAATCAGTGAAGGTAAACACCCCTAATATTGGAACGTCCCATATAAACTACCTGTTACAGGTCCTCGCCGCCACTTACCCATCATTCTATGTGAATGTCACATGGTATAACTGGATCAGTGAAGGTAAAACACCCCTAGATATGGGAACGTCCCATAAAACTACCTGTTACAGTCTCGCCACTTACCCATCATTCTATGTGAATGTCACATGGTATAACTGAATCAGTGAAGGGAAAACAACAAAACACCCCTGATATGGGAACGTCCCATATAAACTACCTGTTACAGGTCTGTCTCGCCCACTTACCCATCATTCTATGTGAATGCCCATGGTATAACTGAATCACGGATAAAACAACCCCCTAGATATGGGAACGTCCCATATAAACTACCTGTCAGGTCTCCTCCCACTTACCATCATTCTATGTGAATGTGTCACATGTATAAACTGGATCAGTGAAGGTAAAACACCCCCTAGATATGGGAACGTCCCATATAAACTACCTGTTACAGGTCTCCTCGCCCCTTACCCATCATTCTATGTGAATGTGTCCACATGGTAAAACTGAATCAATGAAGGTAAAACACCCCTAGATATGGGAACGTCCCATATAAACTACCTGTTACAGGTCCTCCCCACTTACCACCTCATATGTGAACGTTCACTGGTATAACTGATCAGTGAAAGGTAAACAAAAACACCCCTAAATATGGGAACTCCCATATAAAACTACCTGTTAAGGTCCTCGCCCACCTTACCGCATCCATTCTATGTGATGGTCCAGTGGTATAACTGAACTCATGAAGGTAAACAAACCCCTATATGGGGAATTCCCATATAAACTACCTGTTACGGTCTCGCCCCACTTACCCATCATTCTTGTGACGTGTACATGTAATAAACTGATATCAGGAAGGTAAACACCCCGTAGATTATGGGACGTCCCAAAGTATAACTACCTGTTACTAGGTCTTGCCACACTTACCCATCTGGCTATGGAATGTGTCAAGTGTAACTCCCGATCAGTGAAGTTAAAACACCCCCTAGATAGGGGAACGTCCCAATAAACTACCTGTTAAGGTCGCTCCCCACTTACCCATCATTCTATGTGAGTGTCACATGGTATAACTGAATCATGAAGGTAAACACCCCTAGATATGGGAAGATTCCCTATAACTACCTGTTACGTTGTCCAACCCACTTACCCATCATCTATGTGAATGTGTCACATGGTATAACTGAACTCAGTGAAGTAAACAAACCTCCCTAGATATGGGAACAAAGTCCCATTACAACTACCTGTACAGGTCCGGCCCACTTACCCTCATTCTATAAGTGATGTGGTCACATGAATAACTGAATCAGTGAAGGTAAAACACCCTAATATGGGAACGTCCCATATAAACTACCTGGTACAGTTCCGCGACACTTTACCACCATCATTCTATGTGAATTGTCACATGGTATAACTGATCAGTGAAGGTAAACAACACCAACTACACTATTGGGACTCCCATAAACTACCTGTGTACAGGTCTCGCGCCACTTACCCCATCACTTCTATGGAACGGTCCTGTATAACTGAAATCAGTGAAGTAAAACACCCTAGATATGGGAACGTCCATATAAACTACCTTTACAGGTCCCACCCACACTTCACCATCATTCTATGTGAAGTGTCAATGGTATAAACTGAATCATGAGGTAAAACAAACCCTAGATATGGGAACGTCCTATAAACTTACCTGTTACAGTCTCCACCACCACGTTACCCATCATTCTATGTGATGTGTCCATGTATAACTAGAATCAGAGGGGGGGGGGGGGGGGGGTGAAGGTAAACACCCCTAGATATGGTGAACTCCATCATAAATACTACCTGTTACAGGCCTCAGCCCCACTTACCCACATTCTATGGTGAATGTGTCAACATGGTTAACTGATCGTGAAGGTAAAACACCCCTAGATATGAACGTCCCATATAAACTAACTCCCTGTTACAGGTCTCGCCCACTTACCCATCATTCTATATGTAACGTGTACATGGTATAACTGAATCATGAAGGTAAACACCCCTAGAATACGGACGTCACATATAAACTACCTGTTACGGTCTGCGCCACTTACCCATCCATTCTATGTGAGTGTCACATGGTATAACTGAACTCAGTAAGGTAAACACCCCTAGATATTGGTAACGTCCCATAATAACACCCTGTTACAGGTCTCGCCCCACTTACCCATCATTCTATGTGAATGTCACATTGGTATAACTGATCAGTGAAGGTAAACACCCCTAATATGGGAACGTCCCTTAAACTAACCTGTTCATGCTCGCCACTTACTCAGCCCATTCTATGTGAATGTCACTGGTATACTGATCATGTGAAGGTAAACAACCCCTAGATATGGGAACGTCCCATATACCAACCTGTTACAGGTCTCATCCCCACTTACCCATCACTTCTATTGAATGTGCGTACATGGTATAACTGATCAGTGAAGTACAAAGCACACCCCTAATATGGAACGTCCATAAAACCTGTTAACAGTCCTCCCCACATTACCCATCATGTCTAGTGAATGTGCCATGGTATAACTGAATCAGTGAAGGTAAAACACCCCTAGATATAGGAACGTCCCATATAAACTACTGTTACAGGTCTCGCCCACTTACCCTCATTCTATGTAATGTGTCACCATGGTATAACTGATCAGTGAAGGTAAAACCACCCCTAGATATGGCAACGTCCCACTAACTAACTACCTGTTACAGGTCTCCGCCCATTACCCATCATTCTAGATCGAATGTGTCCCTGGTATAAACTGAATCAGTGAAGGTAAAACACACCCCTAGCTATGGGAACGTCCCATAATAACTACCTGTTACAGTTCTCGCCCCACTTACCCATACATTCTATGTGAAGTGTCACATGGTTCAAACTGATCAGTGAAGGTAAACACCGCTATGATATGGGAACGTCCCTATAAACTAACTGTTACAGGTCTCGCCCACTGTTACCATCATTCTATGTGAACGTGTCCACATGGTATAACTGAATAGTGAAGGTAAACCACCCCTAGATATGGGAACGTCCCATATAACCTACTGTTATAGTCTCTCGCCCTTCACCCACTTACCCCATCATTCTATGTGAATGTGTCACATGGTATAAACGGAATCAGTGAAGGTACAACACCCCTAATATGGGAAACGTCCCATAATAAACTACCTGTTAGAAGTCTCGCCCTTACCCATCATTCTTGGACTGTCACCAGCGTATAACTGAATCAGTGAGTAAAACACACGCCTAGATACGGAACGTCCCATATAAACAGGGGGTTATCTATGTTTACAGGTCGCGCCCACTTACCCCTCATTCTATGTGAACGTGTCACATGGTATAACTAAATTAGTGGGAAGTAAAACACCCCTAGATACTGGGAACGTCCCATATAAACTACTGTACCGGTCTCGCCCACTTACCCATCATTCATGTGGAACTGTGTCCATGGTATACTTGAATCATTGAAGTAAACACCCCTAATATGGAACGTCCATATAAACTACCTGTTTACGGTCTCGCCCACTTACCCATCATTCTTGTGAACGTGTCATCATGGTATATAACTGAATCAGTGAAGGTAAAACAACCCTAGATGATGGGAACGCCATAATAAACTACCTTTTACGGTCTCGGCCCACTTACCCGTCATTCTATTGTGAAAGGTGTCACATGTATAATGGATGCAGTGACAGTAAACACCCCTAATATGGGAACGTCCATATAAACTACCTGTTACAGGTCCCCCCACTGTACCCATCATTCTATGTGTAATGTGTCACCTGTGTATAACTGATCAGTGAACGTAAAACACCCTAGATAGGGAAACGTCCCATATAAACACCTGTTATGCCGGTCTCATCACCACCACTTACCCATCTTCTATGTGAATGTTTCACACTGGTATAACTGTAATCAGTGAAGTAACACCCCTAGATGGGAACTCCCATATAAACTACCTTTTACGGCCGCTGCCCACTAACCATCCACTCTATGTGAAGTGTCCATGTATAACTGGAATCAGTGAAGGTAAAACACCCTAGATATGGGAACGTCCCATATAAACTACCTGTTACAGTCTCCGCCACTTACCCATATTCTATGGGAACGTGTCACATGGTATAGAACTGATCAGTGAAGGTAAAACAACACCCCTAGTCTATGAAACGTCCCATATAACTAACCTGTTACAGTATCTTGCCCACTTTACCCCCCATCATTCTATGTGATGGTGTCACTGGTGATAAGAATCATTGAAGAGTAAACAACACCCCTAGATATGGAACTTCCCATAATTAACTATACCTGTTACAGGTCTCGCCCCTTACTCCATCATTCTATGTGAATGTGCACATGGTTAAACTGAATCAGTGAAGTAAAACAAACACCCTAGAGGTATGGGAAGTCCCCATATAAACTACCTGTTACAGGTCTCCCCACTTATACCCACATTCTAATGTGAATGTGCCACTGGTATAACTGTAACAGTGAAGGTAAACAAAACACCCTAGATATCGGGACGTCCCATATCAACTACCTGTTACAGGTCTCACCCACTTACCCATCATTCTATGTGAATGTGTCACATGTATAAACTGATCATGAGGTAAAACCACCCCTAATATGGGAACTCTCCATATAAACCTGACCTGTTACAGTCTCGCACCACACTTACCCATCATTCTATGTGAAGTTCACCATGTATACACTGATCAGTGGAAAGGTAAAACACCCTAGATATGGGAACGTCCCATATAAACTACCTTTACAGGTCTCACCCCATTACCCTCATTCTATGTGAATGTGTCACACGGTATAACTAATACGGGAATCATGAGTAAACAAACCCTAGATATGGGACGTCCCATATAACTACCTGTTACAGGTCTCGCCCACTGTACCCATCACTCTATTGAACGTGTCACATGGTATAACTGAATCAGTGAATGGTAAACAACACCCTGACGATATGGGAACGCCCATATAAACATACTGTACAGGTCTCCACCCCTCTACCCATCATTCTATGTTGGAACTGTGGTCACGATTGTATAACTGACTCAGTGAGGTAAACACCTCACACCCTAGATATGGGAACGTCCCATATAAACTACCTTTACAGGCTCCCCACTTCCCATCATTCTATGTGAACGTGTCACTGGTATAACTGAAATCGTAGGTAAACACCCCTAATATGGGAACGTCCCATATAAACCTACCTGTTAAGGTTCCCACCCACTTACCGCATCATTCTTGTGAAGTTCCATGGTATAACTGAATCAGTGAGCGTTAAAACACCCCTAGTATGGAACGTCCCATTAAACTGACCTGTTCAGGTCTCTAGTTCTCGCCCCCTTACCTACCTCATTCTTGATGTGACGTGTCACATGGTATAAACATGAATCAGTGAGTACAACAACCCCTAGATACGGGACGTCCCAGATAAACTACCTTCAACTGTCTCGCCCACTTACCCATCATTCTATGGTAATGTAACGTGGTCACAATGGTATAACTAGCAGTGAAGGTATAACACCCCTAGATATGGGAACGTCCATATAACAACTAAACAAAAACTTGTTTACAGGTCTCAGCGCGCACTTACCCATCATTCTATGTGCATGTGTCACATGGTAAACTGAATTTCAGGAAGGTAAAACAACCCCTAGATATGGGAACGTCGCATATAAACCTACCCTGTTACAGGTCTCGCCCACGTACCCCATCAATGCTATTGAATGTCCATGGTATAACTGATCAGTGAAGGTAACAACACCCTCTAGATATGGGAACTCCCATATAAACTACTCTTTTACATCGTCGCACTTCCGCCCCACTTAACCCATCATTCTATGTATGTGTTCACATGGTATAACTGTGATCAGTGAAGGTAAACAACACCCCTAATTTGGAACGGTCCCTATAAACTACCTGTTACAGGTCCGCTCACACCCTTACCCATCATTCTATGTGAATGTGTACTGGTATCAACTGAATCAGTGAATGGTAAAACAACCCCCTAATTAGGAACGTCCCCATATAACTACCTGTTACAGTCTCGCCCACTTCCATCCATCTCTAATGTAAGTGTCACATGGTATAACTGAAATCAGTTGAAGGAAAACCACCCTATATATGGGAACTCCCATATAAACTAACACCTGTTACAGGTCTCGCCACTTACCCACATTCTAATGTATGTGTCACAATGGTATAACTGAATTCACGGAAGGTATAACACCCCCTAATATGGAACGTCCCATATAACTACCTGTTCTGTCTCCCACCCCTTACCACCTCATTCTATGTGAATGTGTCCACATGGTATAACTGAATCAGTGAAGGTAAACACCACCTAATATGGAACGTCCCAAGATAACTACCTCTGTTATAGTCCCGCCCACTTCCCATCATTCTATTGAAGTCACATGGTATAAAGGACTGACTGTCCTGAAAGTTAAAAACCCCTAATATGGGAACGTCCCTATAAACTACCTGTTACAGTCTCGCCCACTACCCCTCCATTCTATGTGAAACTTTGTCACATGGTATAACTGATCCATGAAGGTAAAACAGACCCCTAGATATGGGAACGTCCTCATAAACTACCTTTACAGTTCGCCCACTTTACCCATCATTCTATGGAGATGTGTTCACATGGATAACTGACATCATTGAAGGTAACAACACCCCTGAATACGGAGTACGTCCCATATAACTACGCTGTTTACAGGTCTCGCACCACTTACCCTCCATTCATTGAACGTGTCCATGGTATAAAAAACGAATCAGTGAAGGTAAAACCCCCTAGATACGGGAACGTCCCATATAAACACCTGTTTACAGTCTTGCCCACTTACCCTCCCATCTTCAATGGTGATCGTGTCACATGGTATAACTGCATCAGTGAAGTAAAACCCACCTAGATATGGTACTCCCATTAAACTACCTGTTACAGGTCTCGCCCACTTACCCATCATTCTATGTGAGTGTTCCCATGGTATAACTGAATCATGAAGGTAAACAACTCCTAGATACTGGTGAACTCCCATATAAACTACGCTGTTAAGTCTCAGCCCACTTACCCATCATTCTATGTGAATGTGTCACATGTATAAACTGAATCATGAAGGTAAAACACCCCCTAGATATGGGAACGTCCCAATATACACTACCTGTTACAGGTCCGCCCATTACCTATAACAATTCAACACTATAACGAACAAACCTATTCATCGTGAGTTCACCTGGGTATACACTGAAATCAGTGAAGGAAAACACCCCTAGAATATGGGAACGTGCCCATATAACTACCTGTTTACAGGTCCCACCACCTTACCCATATTCTATTGATGTGTCACATGGTATAACTGAATCAGTGAAGGTAAAACAACACCCTAGATATTGGAACGTCCATATAAACTACTCTTTACAGTGCCTCATCGCCCCACTTAACCCATCATTCTAAATGTGAACTGTGTCACATGGTATATACTGAGATCAGAAGGTAAAACCCCCATAGATAGGTAACGTCCCATATACAACTACCTGTTACAGGTTCTGCCCACTTACCCGATCACTTCTATGGATATGTCCATGGGATAACTGATCATCGTGAAGTAAACCAACCCCTAGATATGGGAACGTCCCATATACCTACCTGTTACAGGTCTCCCCACTTACCATCATTCATGTGAATGTGTCACATGGTAGTAACTGAATCAGTGCAGGTACAACAACCCCTAGATAACTGGGGAACCGTCCCATAACCTACCTGTTACAGGTCTACCCACTCGCCACTTACCCATCATTCTATGATGTGAAATGTCAGCTGTATAACTGATCAGTGAG
>CM033470.1:10752732-10781200 GCA_019447015.1 Hymenochirus boettgeri
AACAGGTAGTTATATGGGACGTTCCCTATCTAGGGGTGTTTTACTTCATGATTCAGTTATACCATGTGTGAACATTCACATAGAATGAGGGTAAAGTGGGGCGAGACCTGTAACAGGTAGTTATTATGGGACGTTCCCATATCTAGGGGTGTTTTACCTTCACTGATTCAGTTATACCAATGTGACATTCACATAGAATGATGGGTAAGTGGGCCGAGACTGTAACAGGTAGTTTATATGGGACGTTCCATACATAGGGGTGTTTTACCTTCACGATCAGTTATACCATGTGACACATTCACATAGAATGATGGGTAAGTGGGTGAGACCTGTAACAGGTAGTTATATGGGACGTTCCCATATGCTTTGTTTGGTGTTTTGACCTTCACTGATTCAGTTATACCATGTGACACATTCACATAGAATGATGGGTAAGGTGGGTGAGACCTGTAAAGGTAGTTTAATGGGACGTTCCTATATCTAGGGTGTTTTACGTCACTGATTCAGTTATACCATGTGACACATTCACATAGAATGATGGGTAAGTGGGTGAGGCCTGTAACAGGTAGTTTATATGGGACGTTCCCATATCTAGGGGTTGTTTACCTTCACTGATTCAGTTATACCATGTGACCATTCACATAGAATGATGGGTAAGTGGGTGAGACCTGTAACAGGTAGTTTATATGGGAAGTTCCCATATCTAGGGGTTGTTTTACCTTCACTGATTCAGTTATACCATGTGACACATTCACATAGAATGAGGGTAAGGGGTGAGGCTGAACAGGTAGTTTATTATGGGACGTTCCCATATCTAGGGGTTGTTTTACCTTCCTGATTCAGTTATACCATGTGACACATTCACATGTAGAATGATGGGTAAGTGGGCGAGACCTGTAACAGGTAGTTTATATGGACGTTCCCATATCTAGGGGTGTTTTACCTTCAATGATGTCAGTTATACCATGTGACACATTCACATAGAATGATGGGTAAGTGGGTGAGGCCTGTGACAAATTATATTATTATTTCGGTTTATAATTGACCTGAGTTACCCTTTATGTTTGTGAATACCAGTACTGTAAAGCTGTGAGCAATGCAATGAACTATATTACTTATGATCCGTGTTTATTGATACTGCACTTGATAGATGGGCATGTAGAAGGCTTGTAGCGTCATTGACAGGCAAACTGGCCATTGTAAGATTTTCCTCCCTGCTGGGGAAATTTCAGAACAATACGAAACGAATAATCTAAAAACAAAACACGGTGAAAAAACGCCTGAGTCTGCAAATTCCATTCTAGGAACAAACCACCCCTCTTAGCACTGATATTTGGTGACTGCGATTCACGCCAAGCCGCATTACTGCAGCCAGATAGCCTTCGATGTAGTTCACGTAACGTTACTGGAATTTATGGTCATAAACAGGTAACTGACTGTAGAGTATAACAATAGGTAGTAGGTTGGCGTTCGGTTAACCACCAGTGTAACTAATGATGGCCCGGTTCGCGAATCCGCGGCGGATTTCCCCTCGTTCGCGAACGGCGGATATCGTGGATTTCGGATTTCCGCCTTAGAACTTTTGCTAACTGCGTTTCGACAAATTAATACGAGAAATCCTCGTTAAATTCGAAATTTTGCGGATTTTCACATTTTTGGACAGAGCAAACCACATTTTTCGGGTCCGTATTTACGAAGAATCCTCGTATTTCGAGGAATCCTCGTATTTTCGAATGCGGATTTTGCGTAATGGGTTTACGCTCGCGGATTCTGAATTTGGGGTTTTTCGGAAATTTGCAGTTCCTCGAGCGGACGGATTTTTGGCGAAGTTGGGGACATCTCTAATTGTAACTATTTCCCACTTTCATCCGGTTCATAACACATAATTATTTACTTACACCCACCAATTTGTCAGACGCCAGTAATAAAGTTTAAAGAACATAAATATTACAAAGGAAATCCGATTGTATGGTTATTTACATTTGGTCGCCCAGAGATGAGACATAAATAAAATATTAGTTATTTGTGATTAGGAGTCGTGGAGGGATAGATAGAGTATCTGCGGAGAGATAGAGCGCGCTCTCTCTATCGCTCTCTCTCTCTCTCTCTCTCTTCTCTCTCTCTCGCTCTCGTGCGACTCTCTCTACTCTCTCTCTCTCTCTCCTCTTCTCTCTCGCTCTGCTCTCTCCTCTCTCTATATATATTATATAATATATATACAGTATATAAGCCTTGGAAGATTATAAAGACTATTGTATAGAGATATTATCCTTTCCATGGTATGCAGTTAACACACACAAACCACGTGATGTACACAAATCCAATATGAAAAAGATCCACACACGCCCACTCACATGTAACCATTAACCAATCAAATGTCAGGAGGACTTTATGCCACATATTGCCTAATTATAGCCACAGGTGGAAAAAAATTCAACTAGGGGGCAAATTGGGGCATTTTGGAGAGATTTTTTTTTTTTGTAGTTAAAAATGTTTCCTAGTTAAAATACTCTCCCGTGAGAGCAATACCTGGTATTGGGTAAAATATTGCTGCATCTGTGGCCACATTAGATGTAAACGGACATCTAATAGTGGCCACAGAATGCAGCAATATTATTGTCCGATACGGGTATGCTTTACCGTGATAGCATTCCAGTGTGAGACTGGATGAGTTTAGGACCAGCCTAGCCCATTTATTTTGCAATTGGTATGTGATTGCGAAGAAGATCTGGAAAGGCCGGTTCTTGCAGATTAATTGAATGTGGCGGGAACTGGTCGGCAGGTAAGATCTAATGTATGGGCACCTTTACTCCTACTGACTCCTATTGGTTATTCTTACTGTACCTTTGGCTCTGTATTTACATTTTAGCAGTTTTCTGATTTCTTAATTGACTAGGACTGTGGGCCATTGCACCAGACTGTCATCAGAGGTTTAGAATGTATAAATTTTATTTTTAGAATCTTACAGGCCAATATTCTGAATGTATCAACTTCCAAGAGATCAACTGGAATTTTACAGGGACAAACAATTATTGTGCAAACAACAATCAGCAAATCATAATACTCTATAGCCATAAGATGATAGGATTTATTGCACTGTCGACAGGCCTATAGCCATTCAGGGCATTACAATACTCATACAGCAAAGGGTCGATCAGATTAATACATTCATAAATTATGTATACAGTGCTTATAGTAATTGTTTCAACAATAAAGGCTATCGAGAGCATGCTGGGAATGGTGTTGATAAAAGGTGACAGAGTGCTGATGTACCTCTTTTCAAGGGACAGTAAGGAATTGTTCCAATACATTGATTTATGGAAGTTGCGATAGAAAGTGCTGATGTAAGTCCAAGACAGTATTAAGAAAATGAGAAATTGTCTTGTGTTTTACCTAAATAAAGGGGTCTAGAGGTTGAGGTGACCATTCGATCAATGACACTTACTGATGAGCTAATAGATTTATTCATTGGCTGAATATGTCAAATAGAACAGACAGAGGAAAGCAGAACGCTACACGAGTAGTCAAATATATACAAGATATTCAAGAAAACTGCCCCCCCCATTCATCAAAGTAAATGGTTTTTCTAGGAAACTATAGGCAAAATCTTGGAGATTGACAGATGGGGGTAAACCTGCTAAGTCTGTAATTTGAAGGTGGAAGAGGTGAGCAGATCAGCTGAATCTCAAAATCTTGAATTATTATTAAGTCCTGGGGTGGAAAATAAACCTTTCATTTGGGCTAATCTCTGTTCCTCTGAGTCTCACACTCTCGTCACACACTCATCATGAGCATGGGACAGTAGAATAGCAAACGCAAAAAAATCGTCTGCAGTTTTAAAACACCATCAGGGAGTTCAATGCTAATTTGCACAACCAATCAGATCTTATTTAACGTTTTTGAAGCTACATCTGATTGGTTAGGGCAAAATTAGCACCATTTTACCACTAAGAACTTTTATTGAATCTAGATGTAATATGTCCATGCACACAAAAGACAAAACATTACAGAGAACATTTCCGCTATCATTGAAATAAAAAACAAAAACAACATAAATAAATATCCTTATTCTGTAAATCAAGCAAGTATTTTATCAGGTTTATTAAACTCGAACCACTAGGGGGGGTGGTTGTATCTATCGCACTGGGTTATTTTCTATCCCAACAAAGAGCTACCCTAAATATACATTAAAACAAAAAGCTACATTTAAAGGAGAATATATAACTATAATAGTACATGCAAAGGAGGGGAAAACAAACAGTTAAATGAAAAGTAGGATTGGTAATTCTTCAATATTATTTCTGCGAGGGGTTGCCATTTAGAAGAAAAACTGCTTCTGCCAGGCTTCCTCGGTGCTTCAGCACTATCTTTAACACAGGAAAGTCCAGGCACTAACCTGGCAGATGAAAACGGTACATGCTAATAGTAAAATTATTTAAATCTTTGACAGAAAATAAAGTAGCAAATCAGCACCCTGCGTATCTCCCTCCATCTTGGCTACATTTTATATTTTCCCAACTCTAAAGAAACAAAATGAATCTGGGCAGGCTGGAGAGTGATGTCACCCAGATATGACAACATTTAACCCTCTAACTGGAACAAGGCCTGTCACCAGGAACCTAGAAAGACCCGTTTCCTTTATTCGACTGCCCTGTTCATATTGGGTGTAAGAAAACCTATTCACTACTTAGACCAGAGATGGCGCGAAGTAGGTTATTAAACAGCTATTATATTTTTTCCCTGGGAAACACAAGCAGAGAACTCATTAAATATCATATAAATATATCTATTAGATGTAGGTCCCCTTAGTCCCGAGACAGTTTTTCTATGTCATATTCAATCTAGGGTCCCTGTAATGACAGTTTTACAGGATTATGTACCATTCGACAGCAAAATCAGTTCAGAGAGAAGCCAACCAACAAAATGAATAAATAAAATGTAACCACCATGTGCACTGTCTAGGAACATACCAACTCCCAATATACATTCCCTTCGAGGCCATTTCTTTATTTCATAGGGTTGGCTACATTCACACAAAATTAATGTGATTTGCTTGGGCAACATGGAATCCCAATTTAAATGCATGAACCTCTTATACGATCCCCATGTATATATATAAAACATATATATTGACATTCATCCAGGACTGGTGAATTTATTGGTATGAATGAACGTTAAAACCATTTGTAATTGATTAAGAGGGTGTAGAATGGTGCTATTTATCTTTATTATTAATAATTGTATTATTATTATCTATTAAGGTTATTATGTCAATCAAGCGATATTAAGAGCTAGTTAAAGGGCATGTTCACCCTTACAACAAAAAACTGATACTGCCGCTACCCCAACTGCTATTTATACCAGTTATATTACTTGTATTGTTAACCAGATATCGAATGATACGATCTATTCCTTACTGGCTCCTCCTCTGTATAAGGAGCTTTTAGAAGCTTGAGCATGTGCAGAGGAGGCAAGCAGGTGAAACAGCAGTCAATCATTAGTTGTGATGTCAGCAGTTACAGCTTGATTGACTGCTGGAGGGAGGAGCCAGCTTACTGTACCAGAATGGGGGACAATAAATTATCATTAAATATTTGGGTTATGGTGGCCATAGATGCGTACAATCTGATTGACGGCCCGTGGGTCATAAGATCGGCTTGCCGGTGGCCAAACAAATTTACCTGGCACGATGGGGGAAAGATCATATAACGATCTGACAATTGTACGATATCAGGAATTATCCCAATATAGTACATCTGCGATCTTAGCGTTTATGGCTACCATAGTAATGCATCTAATAATGTGTGATTATGGTTGGGATCAAGAAACTGACAATGACATTTTTTGTGTTTTTAAGGGTGGACAGGCCCGTTAAGCATAAACGTGCAAGCTTCCTATTAGGGATTTACTGTTCATTTGCAGTAACCAATCAGATGATCCTTTTTTACTGGTCTAGTTACAGTTAGAAATAATTTGATAACATATGATTGGTTGATGCAGATTAAGACCCCAGGCAACATTTTTTGTATTTAATTCTAAAAGCTGCATTGTGTGGATTCAATGGACACGATTGGACACATCAGTGGGAGCTGTTATACTGCTTATCTCAGACAGAGTTTGCATTCATTATTCATTTTTTATTTACGTATATGATGCGATAACACTGAAAGAAACACTGAAAACAGAAATTAACCCTTAAAAGATTAGACGCTCGTGCAAAATAAAACCTAAACAGAGGCGGGAACAAACAAAGGCAAGACTAAGGGTCAATTCCACCTTATGATTAAGGTTATTGAAGGAGTCTATTGCATGCGCATTCAAATTTAGCTTGCTTTAGCACCTCTTTTGCGTTCATTTATTAAATTTTGCATGTGTAAAGGGAATGTCCACCCCCTTATAAAAACAATTTAATATGTGAGCGCAGGACCCCCCAAAACCTAATTTCCGTTTTGTTAAATATAATAATTCTGACTTCCAAACTTGCAAGCTCCTCAATCCACGGCGCGGCTCTCTGGCACTTCTGGGTAAGGCAGTCGGTCTCGGCCGTGACAGTGATGTCATAGCCACTCATGATGCCGGTCCCAGACGAGCCTCCACTGTGGCTGCACGGGAACACAAAAGAACAGAGCGCTGCTGCTGCAATGGAGAGGAGAGTGGAGAGACAGTGGGACTGTGATCTTGAAGTATGATTCTCTGGCTGGGGAGCAGAATATTATTTTTAACAGAACGGAACCTACTGTAGGTTTTGGGGGTCCTGTCTAATATATTAAATAAGCAGTGGACATTCCCTTTAAACACGTTGAGCAACAATGATGCAAAATGTTTTCAAGTTCTTAATGACTTGTTTAGAAGACTCGGCAGTTATATCTGGCAATAACAGGAGCAATTCTTCTTTATTAAACAATCCACTATGTTGCAGAGAAATCTCTTGCTTGATGAAGATTTAAACGGGCAGTTCTACAAAAACTACTACTTTTTCTGTGACAACCTACATCTCCAGCTGTTCGAAATTAAGCAATTGGGCACGTAATCAGCTAATTAAGCTAATTGTCATGCAATAATGACAAACCGTACCATGGGAAATTGCCCTGAAAGATAATGTGCGCGGAGAACACAAAGGGCCATTTTTTATAACCCGCAATATGCTTTTTAGCGATACCACGGGTTAGTAATTTACAACGCATCGTACATTTACGACCGAACGTACGGTAATTAACAAATAGACTAGTGTGCGTTAATAGATACCGCAATGGTATTCTATGGGGATCGTAAATCTGGTGTCGTTATCGTAAATTTACGATCGGTGATCATAAGATTTACGATCGTTTAAAGCGATCATTAATCTCCATTCAGTTTAACGATCGTAAATTAGGATACCGATCGTTAAAGTCGCGGTATCGCTAAAAAGCGATACCGCAAATTTATAAATATGCCCAAGTAGGCTAATTATAAAATTTAAACCATGGGTACAAAAACAAACAAAAATTACATTCAATGTGCTTATTGAATGTCAAGTTCTTTTGCCATTGCAGTGCAATTTGCAATTTTAGTTAAAATTAAAAATTTGTATATAGGTATAGTACCCCCCTAACCCCAACTGCAATAGTTAGAAATATGAAAGATGTAAGACTAACCGAAATGTGCACATTCTCTCTTCTACTTATTGGTTCTTCCAGTTAGCAGCTGTCAGTCATGGATGTAAAAATGTGACATCACAGTCAATGACTGAATACTATTCCCCTAGCTGACCATGTTAAAGCTTGGAGAGGAGGCAGCATCCTTTTGAAATGTAAAGGGAAGGAGGAGCGAGGAACTGTTGCTAGATAACACGTTAGTCATCTGTATTTCCACTATGTGGATCTTAGAGATGGGAACTTCATTAAAGGTTCGGTCCGTTTTCGAACTTCAGTAAAAGTTTGAAAGTTCGAATCAGACCCATTAAAGTCAATGGGGATGATATTAGAAAAGCCGGATGACTTTACAGCTAAAATAACAATGGAACTACTGTAAATGGCAGTGGACTGGGAAATGGTCTGGGGAACATGTCAATGTCACCCAAAACTTGTTTAAACAACTTCATTTCATGATGGGCAATTGTCGGGTTTGCACAAGCTACGTTAAGGTTACGGGCCAAACAGGGGTTACGAATGATACTTTCAAAGTTACCGAAAATCGAACATAAATCGAGGGTTACCGAACATTGCAGGCTACATTCTAGGGTTGAGCGAAAACAATCCGTACATTCGAGGGTACCGAAAATGAACGATACTTTTGAGTGTTATCAAACGATACATTCTAGGGTTAGTCAATGGCTAATTATCGAAAATACAGCCGGGATGTGCGGAAAACTAACTAGGTCGAATAGTTCGAGTTCGTGGAACTCATAAATTCAAGTTCGTTTGGAGTTCGGTTTTGTGTCCATCTCTAGTGGATCTGTATTAATATACATAGAGAATAACAGTGGAGTGCATGACATCATAAGCATGGGTGCACAGTGACGCCGTCCTGTCTGCTGGTTTTCCAATTTTAACAGGTGATAATGACCAGAGGAAAATCTATATCGTATATATTACAGCCGAACAGAAAGGGATAAAAAACTGATTCTGCACAATGATCACCTGATACAAAACACTTCAGGGGAATCAATCCATTAGATGAGATGACATTTTGCTCTGGGTACTGATACCCTATTATAGTCTATGGGACACCCTCTCCTAAAGCCTGTCCATTGAATCAGCTAAAATAATGATTATAACTGATTACAAGCTAATCACTGATTCTAACTGTGACATAGCTAAACATGATTATAACTGATAACATAGCTAAACACTGATAATAGCTGATGACATAGTCTAAACACGATTATAACTGATAACATGCAAACACTGATAATAGCTGATGACATAGCTCACTGATTATAACTGATAACATAGCTAAACACTGATTATAAATGACATAGCTAAACAATGATATAACTGATAACATAGCTAAAACACTGATTATAACTGATAAACATAGCTAAACACTGATTATAACTGTAACATAGCTAAACACTGATTATAACTGATGACATAGCTAACAACTGTTATAACTGATTACATAGGCTAAACACTGATTATAACTGATTAATAGCTAATCACTGATTATAACTGATGACATAGCTAAACAAGATTATAACTGATAACATAGCTAAAACACTGATTATAACTGATAACATAGCTAAACACTGATTATAACTGATGACATAGCTAAACACTGATACATGTACATAGCTAAACATGATTATACTGATTACATAGCTAACACTGATTATAACTGATGACATAGCTAACACTGATTATAACTTGATAACATAGCTAAACACTGAAATAGCTGATGAAATAGCTAAACACTGATATAACTGATAACATAGCTAAACACTGATAATGATGACATAGCTAAACACTGATATAACTGATACATAGCTAAACACTGATGATAAACTGATATACATAGCATAATCATGATTATAAACTGATGACATAGCTAAACCCACTGATTATAACTAATAAACAAGCTAAACATGATAATAAATGATGACATAGCTAAACTGATTATAACTGATAACATAGCTAACACTGATATAACTAGACATAGCTAAACACTGATATAACTGATGATGGCTAAACAATGATTATAACTGATAACATAGCTAAACACTGATTATAGGTTGGACTGATGGACGAATGTCTTATCAACCTTAATTACATGTACTATGTTACTATGTTACTATACTGATGACATAGCTAAACACTGATAATAACTGATGACATAGCTAAACACTGATTATAACTGATGACATAGCTAAACACTGATTATAACTGACGTCATAGCTAAAACACTGAATATAACTGACGACATAGCTAAACACTAATTTAAACTGATGACATAGCTAAACACTGTTAAATTGATAAGTAGCTAAATACTGATTATAACGGATGACGTAGCTAAAACACTGACTGTAACTGACGAAGACTGAACACATGATTACAAACGATGACAAAGCTAAACACTGATTATAACTGATGACATAGCTAATACACACTGATTCAACTGATGAGTACTAAACACGGATATAACTGATAACGTAGCTAAATACTGATTATAACTGACGACATAGCTAAACACTGATTATTTGAATAGCAACACTGATATAACTGATAACATAGCTAAACACTGCTTATAAGTGATGACAGCTAAACACTGATTATAACTGACAACATAGCTAAACACTGATGTAACTGACGACATAGCTCAAAACACTGAATGTAACTGATGACATAGCTAAACACTGACAATAACTGCACGACATAGCTAAACACTGATTATAAAACTGATGACATAGCTAATACTGACTATAACTGATGAGATAGCTAAATACTGATTATAACTGAGACATAGCTAAACACTGATTATAACTGATGACATAGCTAAACCACTGATTACAACTGATGACAGCTAAACACTGATTATAACTGAACGTAGCTAAATACGATTATAACTGACGACATAGCTAAATACTGATAAACTGATGACATAGCTAAACACTGACAATAAACTGACAATAGCTAAACATGAATAGGTGAGACATAGTAAACACTGATTTAACTGATGACATAGCTAAACACTGATTATAACTGAAACATAGCTAACACTGATTAACTGATGACATAGCTGAACACTGATTATACTGATGACATAGCTGAACAGATTATAACTGCTGATACATAGCTAAAACTGATTATAACGATGACATAGCTAAAAACGATTATAACTGATAACATAGCAAACACTGATTATAACTGATAACCTATAGCTAACACTGATTATAAACTGATGACATGCTAAACATGATTATAATGATGACATAGCTAAACAATGATTATAAGCTGATGACATAGCTAAAACACTGATTATAAACTGATAACATAGCTAAACACTGACAATAACTGACGACATAGACTAAACACTGATATAGGTGAGACATAGTAAACACTATATAACTGATAAAAAAGCTAAACACTGCTTATAAGTGAGACAGCTAAACACTGATTATAATGACACATAGCTAAACACTGATTGTAACTGACGAATAGCTAAACACTGATGTAACTGATGACATAGCTAAACACTGACAATAACTGACGACATAGCTAAACACTGATTATAAATGATGACATAGCTAAACATGACTATAACTGATGAGATAGCTAATCGATTATAAACTGATGACATAGCTAAACACTGATTATAACTGATGACATAAAGCTAAACACTGATTACAACTGATGACATAGCTAAACATGATTATACACTGATAACGTAGTAATAATGATTATACTGACGCAACATAGCTCTAATACTGATTATAACTGATGACATAGCTAAACACTGACAATAACTGACAACATAGCAAACAATGATTATAGGTGATGACATAGCTAAACACTGATATAAATGATGACATAGCCTAAACACTGATTATAACTGATAACATAGCTAAACATGATTATAACTGAGACATAGCTAACAATGATTATAACTGATGACATAGCTGAACACTGATTATAACTGATGACATAGCTAAACACTGATTATAACTGATGACATAGCTAAAACATGATTATAACTGATAACATAGCTAACATCTGATTATAATGATAACATAGCTAAACACTGATTATAACTGATGACATAGCTAAACACTGATTATAAATGATGACATAGCTAAACACTGATTATAACTGATGACATAGCTAAACACTGATTATAATGATAACATAGCTAAACACTGACAATAACTGACGACATAGCTAAACACTGATTATAACTGATAACATAGCTAAACACTGATTATAACTGATAACATAGCTAAACACTGATTATAATGATGACATAGCTAAACATGTATACTATAACATAGCTAAACACTGATTATAACTGATAACGTAGCTAAATACTGATTATAACTGACGACATAGCTAAATACTGAGTATAAATGATGACATAGCTAAACACTGACAATAACTGACAACATAGCTAAACACTGATTATAGGTGATGAATAGCTAAACACTGATTATAACTGATAACATAGCTAAACACTGATTATAACTGATGACATAGCTAAACACTTATTATAACTGATAACGTAGCTAAATACTGATTATAACTGACGACATAGCTAAACACTGACTGTAACTGACAACATAGCTAAACACTGATATAGGTGATGACATAGCTAAAAACACTGATTATAACTGATAACATAGCTAAAAACTGCTTATAACTGACGACATAGCTAAACACTGACTGTAAATGACAACATAGCTAAACACTGATTATAGGTGATGACATAGCTAAACACAGGTTATAACTGATAACATAGCTAAACACTGATTATAACTGACAACATAGCTAAACACTGAATGTAAATGATGACATAGCTAAACAGATTATAACTGATAACATAGCTAAACACTGACTGTAACTAACAACATAGCTAAACACTGATTATAGGTGATGACATAGCTAACACAGATTATAACTGATGACATAGCTAAACACGGATTATAACTGATGACATAGCTAAACAATGAATGTAACTGATGACATAGCTAAACACTGATTATAACTGATAACATAGCTAAACATGCTTATAAGTGATGACAGCTAAACACTGATTATAACTGACAACATAGCTAAACACTGAAGTAACTGATGACATAGCTAAACACTGATTATAACTGATGACATAGCTAAACACTGACAATAACTGACGACATAGCTAAACACTGATTATAACTGATAACATAGCTAAACACTGATTATAAACTGATGACATAGCTATACGCTGATTATAACTGATAACATAGCTAAACGCTGATTATAACGGACATAGCTAAACACTGATTATACTGATAACATAGCTAAAACACTGATTATAACTGATAACATAGCTAAACACTGATTATAACTGATGACATAGCTAAAAAACACTGATTATACTGATGACATAGCTAAACTAAGATTATAAACTGATGACATAGCTAAACACTGAATGTAACTGATAACATGCTCAAATCTCTGATTATAAATGATAACATAGCTAAACACTGACAATAACTGAGCATAGCTAAACACTGATTATAACTGATGACATAGCTAAACACTGATTATAACTGATAACATAGATAAACACTGATTATAACTGATGACATAGCTAAACACTGATTATAACTGATGACATAGCTAAACACTGATTATAACTGATAACATAGCTAAACACTGATTATAAATGTGACATGCTAAACATGACTTGATTATAACTGATGGCATAGCTAAACACTGACAATAACTGACGACATAGCTAAACACTGATTATAACTGATGACATAGCTAAATACTGACTATAACTGATGAGATAGCTAAATACTGATTATAACTGATGACATAGCTAAACACTGATTATAACTGATGACATAGCTAAACACTGATTACAACTGATGACATAGCTAAACACTGATTATAACTGATAACGTAGTAAATACTGATTATAACTGACGACATAGCAAAACTGATATAACTGATGACATAGCTAAACACTGACAATAACTGAGCAACATAGCTAAACACGATTATAGTGATGACATAGCTAAACACTGATTTTAACTGATGACTAGCTAAACACTGATATAACTGATAACCTAGCTAAACACTGATTATAACTGATGACATAGCTGAACACTGATATAACTGATGACATAGCTGAAACACTGATTATAATGATGACATAGCTAAACACTGATTAAACTGATGACATAGCTAAACACTGATTATAAACTGTAACATAGCTAAACAATGATTATAACATGATAACATAGCTAAACACTGATATAACTGATGACATAGCTAAACACTGATTATAAATGATGACATAGCTAAACACTGATTATAACTGATGACATAGCTAAACACTGATTATAATGATAACATAGCTAAACATGACAATAACTGACGACATAGCTAAACACTGATTATAGGTGATGACATAGCTAAACACTGATTATAACTGATAACAAAGCTAAACACTGCTTTAAGTGATGACAGCTAAACACTGATTATAACTGACAACATAGCTAAACACTGATTGTAACTGACGACATAGCCTAAACACTGAAAGTAACTGATGACATAGCTAAACACTGACAATAACTGACGACATAGCTAAACACTGATTATAAACTGATGACATAGCTAAACATGACTATAACTGATGAGATAGCTAAATACTGATTATAACTGATGACATAGCTAAACACTGATTATAACTGATGACATAGCTAAACACTGATTACAACTGATGACATAGCTAAACACTGATTATAACTGATAACGTAGCTAAATACTGATTTAAACTGACGACATAGCTAAATACTTGATTATAACTGATGACATAGCTAAACACTGACAATAACTGACAACATAGCTAAACACTGATTATAGGTGATGACATAGCTAAACACTGATTATAACTGATGACATAGCTAAACACTGATTATAACTGATAACATAGCTAAACAAACACTGATTAAACTGATGACATAGCTGAACACTGATTAAACTGATGACATAGCTAACACTGATATAACTGAGACATAGCTACACTGATTATAATGATAACATAGCTAAACACTGATTATATGAACATAGCTAAACACTGATAACGATGACATAGCTAAACACTGATTATAAATGATGACATAGCTAAACACTGATTATAACTGATGACATGAGATAAAACACTGATTATAACTGATAACATAGCTAAACACTGACAATAACTGAACGAATAGCTAAACACTGAGATAACTGATAACATAGCTAAACATGATTATAACTGATACATAGCTAAACACTGATTAATAACTGATGACATAGCTAAACACTGATTATAACTGATACATAGCTAACACTGATTATAACTGATTAAGTAGCTAAATCTGATTATAACTGACGACATAGCTAAATACTGATTATACTGATGACATAGCTAAACACTGACAATAACTGACAACATAGCTAAACACTGATTATAGGTGATGACATAGCTAAACACTGATTATAACTGATGACATAGCTAAACACTTATTATAACTGATAACGTAGCTAAATACTGACTATAACTGACGACATAGCTAAACACTGACTGTAACTGACAACATAGCTAAACACTGATTATAGGTGAAGACTAGCTAAACACTGATTATAATGATAACATAGCTAAACACTGCTTATAACTGACGACATAGCTAAACACTGACTGTAACTGACAACATAGCTAAACACTGATTATAGGTGATGACATAGCTAAACACAGATTATAACTGATAACATAGCTAAACACTGATTATAACTGAAACATAGCTAAACACTGAATGTAACTGATGACATAGCTAAACACTGATTATAACTGATAACATAGCTAAACACTGACTGTAACTGACAACATAGCTTAAACACTGATTATAGGTGATGACATAGTAAACACAGATTATAACTGATGACATAGCTAAACACGGATTATAACTGATGACATAGCTAAACACTGAATGTAACTGATGACATAGCTAAACACTGATTATAACTGATAACATAGCTAAACACTGCTTATAAGTGATGACAGCTAAACACTGATTATAACTGACAACATAGCTAAACACTGAATGTAACTGATGACATAGCTAAACACTGATTATACTGATGACATAGCTAAAATGACAAAACTACGCATAGCTAAACACTGATTATAACTGATAACATAGCTAAACACTGATTATAACTGATGACATACGCTATACGCTGATTATAACTGGAACATAGTAAACGCTGAATATAACTGATGACATAGCTAAACACTGATTATAACTGAAACATAGCTAAACACTGACTATAAACTGATGAACATAGCTAAACACTGAATTAAACTGATGACATAGCTAAACATGATATAATGATGACATAGCTAACACTGATTATAATGATGACATAGCTAAAACTGAATGTAACTGATAACATAGCTAAACTCTGATTATAACTGATAAACATAGCTAAAAACAATGACAATAACTGAGACATAGCTAAACACTGATTATAACTGATAACATAGCTAAACCCTGATTATTAGACTGATTAACATAGCTAAACATGATTATAACTGATGACAAGCTAAACACTGATTATAATGATGACATAGCTAAACACTTGATTAAACTGATAAACATAGCTAAACACTGATTATAACTGATGACATAGCTAAAAACTGATGATAACTGAAACATAGCTAAACTCTGATTATAACTGATAAATAGCTAAACACTGACAATATAACGACGACATAGCTAAACATGCTTATAACTGATAAATAGCAACACTGATTATAACTGATAACATAGCTAAAAATGATATAACTGATGACATAGCTTAAACACTATGATTATAACTGATGACATATCTAAACAACTGATTATAACTGATAACATAGCTAAACACTGATTATAACTGAGACTAGCGAAAACTGATTATAATATGACATAGATACACACTGATTAACTGATAACATAGCTACACATGATTATAACTGATAACATAGCTAAACACTGATTTAACTGAGACATAGCTAAACACTGATATAACTGGATAACATAGCTTAACCTGATTATAACTGAATGAATGCTAAACACTGATTATAACTGATGACATAGCTAAACACGGATATAACTGATAACAGAGCTAAACACTGATTATAACTGATGACATAGCTAAAAGCATTGATAACTGATCGATAGCTAAAACACTGAATATAACTGACGACATAGCTAACACTGAAATAAACTGATAAACATAGCTAAACACTGATTATAACTGATGATATAGCTAAACACTGATTATAACTGGTAGACATAGCTAAACACTGATTATTAAACTGATACATAGCTAAACACTGATTTAAACTTTGGTTTAACATAGCTAAACACTGATTATAACTGATGACATAGCTAAACACTGATTATAACTGATGACATAGCTAAACACTGATTATAACTGATAACGTAGCTAAATACTGATTATAACTGATGATGTAGCTAAACACTAATTATAACTGACGACATAACTAAACACTGATTATAACTGATGACAGCTAAACACTGATTATAACTGGACGTAGCTAAACACTGATTATAACTGATGACATAACTAAACACTGATTATAACTGATGGCATAGCTAAACACTGATTATATCTGATGACATAGCTAAACACTGATTATAACTGATGACATAGCTAAACACTGATTATACTGTAGCTAAAGACTTAGCCAAGTACTGATTATTATTGATGACATAAAGCACTGCTTGTAAGGACATGATTTATTTAGCTGGTTTAATTAAAACTTTACTCGTATGTTTGGGTAAATTTCCCCCATATCCAACAATATGGGGGAACCCACTGATACTTTAATTATAGAATAAATTAGATTCCGTTTTACCACTGAACAGACCATCTCCCCTCCCTTTCTCCATCCCTGTAATACGTATAACAGTTCATCAAGCATTGCCTGTTCACCATTTTTGTTTAGCTATGCTCAATAGCAATGTACAGTATTAGTGACCTCTGCAGTACCGAATGAGTAAAACCAGTGCAGCCACAGTAAATCCACCAAACCTTACTCAAAGAATTCAATCTGACATATTACGGAATATTGTTTATGTAGTATCCCCCTCTACACCCTACCATCAGAGGCAGAGACCATTATCGGTTCTATACCCTACTTCAGGCGATCCGCTCTATAGAAATACATCTGCCCAGTCTTATTGCCTAAATAAATCATAAGAGAGACCCACTCAGGGGACTACAGAGATTCACATATAATAGAGACTGGGTCCTTCCCTGTGATTAATGACAAATAGACAGCGCTGAATAGACACAAAGCGACACAATTCTATAAGTGTGTGTGTGTATGCTGGCTCTAATTATCATCCTCTTATCCCATAAGTTAGTTACAATAAGTAACGACCATATTGGTATAACATACGCATTGTTCATTTATGTTCTTTGGTTGCTATTTTATTATGGTGTCATAAATGAATGCCATCATTCACTAATTTATAATGATGTCATGTGTTTGTTATTTTAAAGGATACGTACACTAGAGAAATATTTCATTTGAATTGCCTGTTACTGGAAACTAATTCTTCCCAGCTATCCCTTCCCACTATTTGTTGATCTGTTTCTTTAGATATCCAATCTGAACCATTGTACATTTCAGCTGTCAATAAAGTGCCTTATTATCATAAACTATCATAACTGCAACTGGAATGGTGACAGTTGGTATGTGTGAATTACATGGTGGGTAATTAACTATCCCAGTGTTGCCTCATTGTTATTACTGAGCATGCTCATTACAAAGAGAGTCAGGTCAGATGGAGGGTTAGGTAAGGGAGGGGTAATACTGAGCAAAACCAGTACTGGATTGAAGGCAACGCACACACCTCAGAGTTAGGCCTGTTTAAACATATTTAATTATAAATTAAGATAAGGTAATTTTTCAGTGCACACTATATCAGATCATGATGTAAATAACGATTATTTTCTAATTGCTGCTTTATGATGCTCAATATTATTATTTCACTATATGGACTATATAAATACAGTCCCGTGTGTCTCTCTCCATTATAATTCATCGCAATATTTAGCCAATCAGGTCGAAATGGAAATTGTTGTGAATTGTCATTTTATTACTAACTGATAGATTAGCGATCAGGTAATTAGTCTATAGTTAGTGATGGCCCAGTTCGTGGATCCGAACCCGGATCTGCGGCGGATTTACCTCGTTCGCGAACGGCCGATATCGCAGATTTTCCGGTTTTCTGCCTTCCGAACTTTTCCGAACCGCGTTTTCGAAAAATTTAGAAATTACGAGGACTTCACGTATTTTCGAAAATGCGTGAAAATACGTATTTTCTAAAAATATCGAAATTACGAAGAATCCTCGTATTTTCGAGGATTTTTTCATTTTAATGGGTCCGCTCGCAGATTTTCGAATTTTTTAATTTTTTTTAAAATTCGCTGATCCTCGAGCGGACCGGATTTTGCGAAGTTCGGACATCTCGGAATGTGAGGCCGGGGAATTGCCATGTGTACTTCCTGTATGGTGCGAAACTAGCTGAATTGACGTTTTGACTTCAGTTTTCCTTTAAGATGCATTTAGCACAGACAGTGTTTATTTAGGTTTCTTCTGCTATTTTGTGTTCTTTTTAAAGTAGTTTTTCAAACGGTTTGGCTTCTTGGTTGATTTTATTTTCAAGGGAAAGAACAGAAAACACATTAGTAATAGAGAAAAGTCTCAGGGGAAAGAAGATAAACTGAGAGGCTGGTAACATTTCCTATCGCTACAAGATAATAAAAATTGATTTTCAGCTGAAGTTCCCCTTTCATAGCCCACCTGTGCCAATGAAACAAGCCGCATTGGAATCGTTCTGGTATATGACTCGATACTGGAGATAAAAACCCCAGTTCAAACATTGGTGTATATATTGTTATAGACTGGCCCATACCGTATATATTGTTATAGATAGCCTATACCGTATATATTGTTATAGATTGTGTTATAGATAAAGTTAAATATACTGTATATATGGTTATAGATATAGTTATATATAATGTATATACGGTTATAGATTGTGTTATAGACTTAGTTATATATACTGTATATACGGTTATAGATTGTGTTATAGATATAGTTATATCTCTGTATATCATTTTATGATTGTTTATAGATGTAGTTATTATACTGTATATACAAGTTATAGATATAGTTTATATATACTGTATATACAGTTTATAGATTGGGTATAGATAGTATATATACTGTAATACGTTTATATTGGGTTATAGATATAGTTTACTTATACGGTATTAGTTATAGATTTTGTGGTATAGATATAGTATTATATACTGTATATACATTTATAGTGGGTTTAGATTTAGTTATATTACTGTTATCAGTTTAGATTTTGTTATAGATATAGTTATATACTGTATTACAGTTTAGATTGTGTTAAGATGTAGTTATATATACTGTATATACAGTTATAGATTGTGTTATAGATTAGTTATTATACTTTATATACGGTTTGATTGGTGTTATAGATATATTATATATTACTGTTATATACTTTATATTGTGTTATAGATATGTTTAATATACTGTATATCAGTTATGATTTTGTTATAGATATGTTATTTACTGTATATACAGTTATAGATTGGTTATAGATGTAGTTATATACTGTATATACAGTTTAGATTGTGTTTATAGATATGTTTTATATACTGTAATTACCGTTATAGATTGTGTTATGAGAGTTATATATATACTGTATATACACGTTTATGATTGTGTTTATAGATGTAGTTATATTACTGTATATAACGTTATAGATTTTTTTTATAGATCGTATTATATATATACTGTTATACAGTTATAGATTGTGTTATAGATGTAGTTAATCTCTGTATATACAGTTGATTGTGTTATAGATGTAGTTATATATACTGTAGATATCTGTTAGATTGTGTTTATAGATATTAGTTTTATCTGTATATATTTAGGATGTGTTTAGTATAGTTTTATATACTGTATATACGTTTATAGTATGGGTTTATAGATATAGTTTAATACTGTATATACGGTTAAGTAGATGTGGTATAGATATAGTTATATACTGTATAACATTTTATAGATTGTGTTATAGATATAGTTATATATACTCTATATACGGTTATAGATTGGGTTATAGATATAGTTATATATACTGTATATACAGTTATAGATTGTGTTATAGATGTAGTTATATATACTGTATATACCGTTATAGATGTGTTATAGATATAGTTTTATATACTGTATATACGGTTATAGATTGGGTTATAGATATAGTGTATATAACTCGTATTACGGTTATGATTGGGTTATAGATATAGTTATATATACTGTATACGTTTATGATTGTGTTATAGATTAGTACTATCCTGTATATACGTTATGATGTGTTTATAATGTATTATTATATATACTGTATATACGTATAGATTGGGTTATAGATATAGTTATATTATGTAATACAGTTATAGATTGTGTTTATAGATAGTTATATATACTGTACTAGACAGTTATAGATATATTATATATCTGTATATACGGTATAGTTGGTGTTATAGATCTAGTTTATGTATACGTATATACTTATATCAGTATAGATTGGTGATGATATAGTTATATATACTGTATATACGGTTATAGATTTTGTTATAGATATAGTTATATATACTGTATATACGGTTATAGATTGGGTTATAGATATAGTTATATATACTGTATATACGGTTATATATTGTGTTATATATATAGTTATATATACTGTATATACAGTTATAGATTGTGTTATTGATATAGTTATATATACTGTATATACAGTTATAGATTGTGTTATAGATATAGTTATATATACTGTATATACGGTTATAGATTGTGTTATAGATATAGTTATATATACTGTATATACAGTTATAGATTGTGTTATAGATGTAAAACACTGGATTATAACTGAATAACATAGCTAAATACTGATTATAAACAGGACGACATAGCTAAAATACTATGTACCTTGAATATCTAAACACTACTGCATAATGAAACATAGCTAACACTGACTTAAGCTGATGACTAGCTAAACACTGATTATAACTGATGACATAGCTAAACACTTATATAACTGATAACGTAGCTAAATACTGACTATAACTGGACGACATTGCTAAACACTGACTGTAACTGACAGCCATTAGACTAAACACATGATTATAGTGATGACTAGCTAAACACACTGATTATACTGAATACATAGCTAAACACTGCATTATAACTGAGACATAGCTAAACACTGACTTAACTGACACATAGCTAACACTGATTATGGTGATGAACATAGCTAACACAGATTATAACTGTCACATAGTCAAAACACTGATTTAACTGACAACAGCTAAACATGTTAATGTACTGAACTACGTAAACACTGATTAATAACTGATAACATAGCTAAACACTGACTGTAACTACACCGTCTAAACCTGTTATTATAGGTGTAGACAAGCTAAACACGATAGAACTGATGACATAGCTAAACAACGGATTAATACTGATGACATAGCTAAACACTTGAATGTAACTGATACATAGCTAAACACTGATATAACTGATAACATGTGCTCAACTGCTTAACAAGTAAACTAAAACAACTGTATAACGACAACATAGCTAAACACTGATTATACGATGAACATAGCTAAACCGATTATAACTGATTACATAGCTAACACTGAACAATAACTGAACGACATAGCTAAACACTGGATTATAAACTGATCACAAGCTCCACCTGATGTAATAAACTGATGACAACTAACTCTGATAATAACTAAACATATAAACGCTGAATATAAATGATGACATAGCTAAACCTGATTAAACTGAATAACATAGCTAAACCGATTAAACCACTGATTATAACTGATAACATAGCTAAACACTGTATTATAACTGATGACAATAGCTAACAACACTGATTAAACCTAGACATGCTAAACACTGATTATAACTGATGACATAGGCTAAACTGAAATACAACTGTGAACATAGTAAACTCTGATTATAACTGATACATAGCTAAAACACTGACAATAACTGACGACATGCTAAACACTGATTATAACTGATAACATAGCTAACACCTGATTACTAGACTGATTAACATAGTCTACAAACACTGATTATAACGGATGACATAGCTAAACACTGATTATAACTGATGACATAGCTAAAAAACACTTGATTATAACTGATACCATAGCTAAACACTGATTATAAGATACATAGCTAAATCAGTGAAGTTACTGATAACATAGCAAACTCTGATATAACTGATACATAGCTAAACAACTGCAATAAATGACAGACTAGCTAAACACTGATTTAACTGATAACAATAGCTAAAACACTGATATAACTGATAACATAGCTAACACGATTATAACTGATGACATAGCTAACACACTGATTATAACTGATGAATAGCTAACCCTGATTATAACTGAAACATGCTAAACACTGATTATAACTGATGACATAGCAACAACTGATTAAACTGATACATATCTACACACTGATTATAATGATACATAGCTACACACTGATTTAACTGATAAATAGCTAAACACTGATTATAACTGATACATAGCTAAACCCTGATTATAAACTGATGACATACTAAAACTGAGTATAACTGATACTAGCTAAAACACGATTATAAACGATGACATAGCTAAACAGATTAAAACTGAATAACACACTAAACACTGATTATAACTGAAACATAGCTAGACACTGTATAACTGATGACGATAGCTAAACACTGACAATACTGCCATAGCTAACACTGAAATAAACTGATACATAGCTAAACACTGATTATAACTGATGAATAGCTATGATTAACTGTAACATCTAAACATGATTAACTGATTACAACACATAGCTAAACACTGATTATAACTGGAACATAGCTAACACTGATAATACTGAACATAGCTAAACACTGTATTATAACTGATGTACACTAGCTAAACACGAGATATAACTGATGACATAGCTAACACACTGATTATAACTGATAACGTAGCTAAATAACTGATTATAACTGATGATGTAGCTAAACACAATTAACTGACGACATAACGAAACATGATTATAGATGACAGCTAAACACTGATTATAAACTAATGGACGTAGCTAAACCTGATTAATACTGATGACATAACTAAAAACTAATGATTATAACTGATGGCATAGTAACCTGATTATATCTGATGACATAGCAAACATGATATAACTGATGACATAGTAAACATGATTACTGTGCTAAAGACTAGCCAAGTACTGATATTATTGATGCATGCACTGCTTGTAAGGCATGTTATTTAGCTGTTAATTAAAACTTTACTCGTATGTTTGGGTAAATTTCCCCCATATCCACAATATGGGGAACCCACTATACTTTAATTATAGATAAATTAGATTCCGTTTTACCACTGAACAGACCACTCCCCCCCCTTTCTCCATCCCTGTTACGTATAACAGTTCATCAAGCATTGCCATGTTCACCTTTTTGTTTAGCTAGCTTGCTCAATAGCAATGTACAGTTTAGTGACCTGCAGTAACCACGATGAGTAAAAACCAGTGCAGCCACAGTAATCCACCAAACCTTACTCAAAGAATTCAATCTGACATATTACGGAATATTGTTATGTAGTATCCCCCCCCTCACCCCTACCATCAGTAGGCAGAGACCTTATCGGGTTCTATACCCCTACTTCAGGCGATCCGCTCTATAGAAATACATCTGCCCAGTCTTATTGCCTAAATAAATCATAAGAGAGACCCCACCTCAGGGGACTACAGAGATTCACATATAATGAGACTGGGTCCTTCCCTGTGATTAATGACAATAGACAGCGCGAATAGGACACAAAAGCGACACAATTCTATACGTGTGTGTGTGTATGCTGGCTCTAATTATCATCCTCTATCCCATAAGTTAGTTACATAATACGACGCCATATTGTATAACATACCATTGTTCATTTATGTTCTTTGGTTTGCTATTTTTTATGGTGTCATAAATGATGCCATCATTCACTAATTTATAATGATGTCATGTGTTTTGTTATTTTAAAAGGAACGTACACTAGAGAAATATTTCATTTGAATTGCCTGTTACTGGAAACTAATTCTTCCCCGCTTCCCTTCCCACTATTTGTTGATCGGTTTTCTTTAGATATCCTCTGAACCATTGTACATTTCAGCTGTCAATTAGTGCCTTATTATCATAAACTATCATAACTGCAACTGGAATGGTGACAGTTGGTATGTGTGAATGTACATGGTGGTAATTAACTATCCCAGTGTTGTGCCTCATTTGTTACTGACATCTCATTACAAAGGAAGTCAGGTCAGATGGAGGGTTAGGTAAGGGAGGGGTAATACTGAGCAAAACCAGTACTGGATTGAAGGCAACGCACCACACCTCAGAGTTAGGCCTGTTTAAACATATTAATTATAAATTAAGATAAGGTAATTTTTCAGTGCACACTATATCAGATCATGATGTAAATACGATTATTTTCTAATTGCTGCTTTATATGATGCTCAATATTATTATTTCACTTATGACTATATAATACAGTCCCGTGTGTCTCTCTCCATTTATAATTCATCGCAATATTTAGCCAATCAGGTCGAAATGGAAATTGTTGTGAATGTGTCATTTTATTACTAACTGATAGATTAGCGATCAGGTAATATTCTATAGTTAGTGATGGCCCAGTTCGTGGATCCGACCCGATCTGCGGCGGATTTACCTCGTTCGCGAACGGCCGATATCGCAGTTTTCCGGTTTTCTGCCTTCCGAACTTTTCCGAACCGCGTTTTCGAAAATTTAAGAAATTACGAGGACTCACCGTATTTTCGAAAATGCGTGAAAATACGTATTTTCTAAAAATATCGAATTAACGAAGATCCTCGTATTTTCGAGATTTTTCATTTTAATGGGTCCGCTCGCAGATTTTTCGAATTTTTTAATTTTTTTTAAAATTCGCTGATCCTCGAGCGGACCGGATTTTGCGAAGTTCGGACATCTCGGAATGTGAGCCGGGGAATTGCCATGTGTACTTCCTGTATGTGCGAAACTAGCTGAATTGACGTTTTGGACTTCAGTTTTCCTTTAAGATGCTTAGCACGACAGTGTTTATTTAGGTTTCTTCTGCTATTTGTGTTCTTTTTAAAGTAGTTTTTCAAACGGTTGTGGCTTCTTGGTTGTTTTATTTTCAAGGAAAGAACAGAAACACATTAGTAATAGAGAAAAGTCTCGTCAGGGAAAGAAGATAAACTGAGAGGCTGGTAACATTTCCTATCGCTACAAGATATAAAAATTGATTTTCAGCTGACGTTCCCCTTTCATACCCACCTGTGCCAATGAAACAGCCGCATGGAATCGTTCTGGTTAATGACTCGATACTGGAGATAAAAACCCAGTTCAACATTGGTGTATATTTTTATGACTGGCCCATACCGTATATATGTTTAGATACCTATACCTGTATAATTGTTGTATAATTGTGTGTATAGTATAAGTTAAATATACTGTATATATGGTTTATAATATAGTTATATATAATTATATACGGTTATAGATTGTGTATAGACTTAGTTTATATAGACTGTATATACGGTTATAGATTGTGTTATAGATTAGTTATATCTGTATATACGTTTAGATATTGTATAGATATAGTTATATATCCTGTAATAGTTTAGATTTGTTATAATATAGTTATTATCTGTATATACGTTATAGATTGTGTTTTAGATGTAGTTATATATACTATATACGTTATAGATGTGTTATAGATTAGTTTATTATACTGTATATACGGTTATAGATTGTGTTATAGATATATTATATATACTCTATATAACGTTATGTTGGGTTATGATATATTATTATACTGTAATATACAGTTAAGATGTGTTTATAGATGTAGTTATATATACTGTATATACAGTTAGATTGTGTATAGGTCGTTATTTACTGTATTACGGTATAGATTGGGTTATAGATATTGTTTATATACTGTATATACGTTATAGATTGTGTATAGATGTTAGTTATTATACTGTAATTACAGTTATAGATATAGTTTATATACTGTCATACGGTTATAGATGGGTTTGATATATTATATATATATACTTTATATACGGTATAGATTGGGTTATAGATATAGTTAATATAACTGTATATACATTATAGTTTTGTTATAGATATAGTTATTATACTGTATATACATTATAGATTTGGTTAGAGATGTTAGATTAAACTGTATGATACAGTTATAGATTTTGTTATGATATAGTTAGATTACTGTATATACAGTTATAGATTGTGTTATAGAATGTAAGTTATAATATACTGTAATATACAGTTATAGATTGTGTTATAGATATAGTTATATATACTTGTATACGGTTAGATTGTGTTATAGATATAGTATTATATACTGTATATCACGGTTAAGATTTGTTTTAGATATAGTTATATATACTGTATATACAGTTATAGATTTTGTTATAGATATAGTTTTATACTGTATATACATTATAGATTGTGTTATAGATGTAGTTATATATACTGTATATACAGTTATAGTTGTGTTATAGATATAGTTTATATATACTGTTATACAGTTTATAGATTGTGTTATAGATATATTTATATACTGTATATACAGTTATAGATTGTGTTCTAGATGTAGTTATATATACTGTATATACAGTTTATAGATTGTGTTATAGCTGTAGTTTTATATACTGTATTACAGTTTAAGATTGTTGTTATATAGATGGTAGTTATATATACTGTTATACAGTTTAGATGTGGTTTTATAGATTGTAGTTATTATACTGTATCTACATTAGATTGTGTTATAGAATGTAGTTTATATATCGTAATATGGTTTATAGATTGGGTTTATAGATTAGTTTATATCTGTATATCGTTATAGATTGGGTTATAGATCTAGTTATATATTCTGTATAACGGTTATAGATTGGGCTATAGATTAGTTATAGTATACTGTCATAATATAAATTGTGTTTAGATATATAGTTATATTACTGTATATACAGTTTATATTGTGTTATAGATTGTTATATATACTTTATATACCGTTATATATTGTGTTATATATATAGTTTTATTACTGTATATCCAGTTATAGATTGTGTTTAGATGTAGTTATATATACGTGTATATACATTTATAGATTGTGTTATAGATATAGTTATATTACTGTATATACGTTATAGATTGTGTTATATATATAGTTATATTCTGTATATAGGTTATGATTGGTTATAGATATAGTATATATACTGTATATACGGTTATAGATTGTGTTATAGATATAGTTATATATACTGTATATAACGGTTATAGATTGTGTATATGATATAGTTATATATACTGTATACTGTTTATATATTTGGGTTTATAGATATAGTTTTTATCTATCCTGTATATACGGTTTTATTGTTTTATATAGTTATATATACTGTCATAACATTATGATTGTGTTATGATATAGTTATATAACTGTATATACAGTTATAGATTGTGTTATAGATATAGTTATATATACTGTTATACTGTTATAGATTGTGTTATAGATGATAGTTATATATACTCCGGTAG
>CM033470.1:10781312-10908733 GCA_019447015.1 Hymenochirus boettgeri
CACATAGCTAACACGGGGTGCTGATTATAAGGAGGTAGGGACATAGCTAACCCAGATTATAGACTGATACATAGCTAATACACGATTATAATGACAACATAGCTAGACAGCTGAATTTCACTGATATGAATCGCTAAACACTGAATTTCCGATGAGTAACAATACTAAACGCCTTACTGTAACAATAAAACAATAAGAAAAATAGCTAAACACTGATTCTAGTGATACCAGCTAAACACAGATACACTGATGACATGCTAAACACGGATTATAAACTGATGACATAGCTAAACACTGAATGTAACTGATGACATAGCTAAACACTGATTATAAACTGTAACATAGCTAAACACTGGCTTATAAGTGATGAAGCTAGAACACTGATATATCACTACAACATACTAAACACTGAATTAACTGATGACATAGCTAAACACTGATATCTAGACTGATACATAGCTAAACACTGACAATAACTGACGACATAGCTAAACACTGATTATAACTGATAACATAGCTAAACACTATATGAACTGATACGTAGCTATAGAGGGGTAGGGAACGCTGAAAACTGAAACATAGCTAACACGCTGATTATACTGATGACATAGTAAACACTGATTATAACTGATACATAGCTAAACACTGATTAAACTGATAACATAGCTAAACACTGATTCATAACTGATGAACATAGCTAAACACTGTTATAACTTATGACGGATAGCTAAACCTGATTATAACTGATGACAATACTAAACACTGATGTAACGAAACATAGCTAAACCGATAATAAATATATAGCTAAACACTCGACAATATGACGAATAGCTAAAACACGAGATAACTGATGACATAGCTAAACACTGATTATAACTGAACATAGCTAAACACTGATTATAACTGATACATAGCTAAACAATGAATAACTGAGACAAGCAAACACTGATTATCTGGATACATAGCTAAACACTGATTATAACTGATGACATAGTCATAAACCCGATATCTAACTGATGGATCATAGCTAAACACTGACAATTAACTACGACATAGCTACACACTGTATAACTGATCATAGCTGAAATATGATTAACTATGAATAGCTAAAATACTGATTAAACTGATGACATAGCTAACCACTGATTAACTGATGACATAGCTAAACCACTGATTCAACTTGATGACATAGCTAAACACTGATTCATAAGATCGAAACGTACAATACTGATTTTTTTTATAACTGACGACAGTAGCTAACCTGATTATAACTGATGACATAGCTAAACACTGAATAACTGAAACATAGCTAAACACTGATTATATGATGACATAGCTAAACACCTGATTATAAATGATGACATAGCTAAACATGATTATAACGATAACTAGCTAAACTGATTATAACTGATGACATAGCATGAACACGATATAACTGATGACATAGCTAGAAACACTGATTATAACTGATGACATAGCTAAACACTGATTATAACTGATGACATAGCTAAACACTGATTATACCTGATAACCATCTAAACACTGATTATAACTGATAACATAGCTAAACACTGATTATAACTGATGACATAGAAAACACTGATTATAATGATGACACTAGCTAAACACTGATTATAAACTGATGACATAGCCTAACACTGATTATAACTGATAACATAGCTAACACCTGACAATAACTAGACGATACATGCTAAACACTGTATTATAGTGATGACATAGCTAAACACTGATTATAACTGATAACAAAGCTAAACACGCTTAAGTGATGACACTAACACTGATTAAACTGACAACATAGCTAACACTGATTTGTAACTGACGACATAGCTAAACACTTGAATGTAACTGATGACTAGCTAAACACTGACTAACTGACGACATAGCTAACACTGATTATAACTGATGACATAGGCTAAAAACACTGACTATAATGATGAATAGCTAAAATACTGATTAACTGATACATAGCTAAACACTGATTATAACTGATGCACATGAGCTAAAACACTGATTACAATGATGACATAGCTAAAACACTGATTATAACTGATAACGTGCTAAATACTGATTATAACTGACGACATAGCTAAATACTGATTATAACTGAGATGACATAGCTAAACACGGACAATAACTGACAATAGCTAAACACTGATTATAGGTGATGACACTATGCTTGAAACACTGATTCTAACTGATGACAAATGAGCTAAACCGATTATAACTGAATAACATAGCAACAAACACTGATTATCACTGATGACATCGCTGACATGATTATAACTGATACATAGCTAAACAGATTATAACTGATGACATAGCTAAACACTGATTATAACTGATAACCATAGCTAAACACCTGATTATAACTGATAACATAGCTAAACACTGATATCACTGAGAATCTAACACTGATGTATAATGATGACATAGCTAAACACTGACTAGAACTGATGACATAGCTAAACACTGATTAACTGATAACATAGCTAAACACTGACAATAACTGACGACATAGCTTAAACACTGATTATAACTGATACATAGCTAAACACTGATTATAACTGATAACATAGCTAAACATGATTATAACTGATGAATATAGCTAAACACTGATTATAACTATAACATAGCTAAACACTGATTATAACTGATAACTAGCTAAATACTGATTAAACTGACACATAGCTAAATACTTGATTATAAACTGTGATGACTTAGTAACACTGCCAATAACTGACCAAACATAGCTAAACACTGATTATAGGTGATGACTAGCTAACACTGATTATAACTGATGACATAGCTAACACTTATTTTACTGATAACGTAGCTAAATACTGACTATAACTGACGACATAGCTAAACACTGACTGTAACTGACAACATAGTCTAAACACTGATTATAGGTGATGACATAGCTAAACACTGATTTATAACTGATAACATAGCTAAACACTGCTTATAACTGACGACATAGCTAAACACTGACTGTAACTGACAACATAGCTAAACACTGATTATAGGATGGACATAGCTAACACGATTATAACTGATAACATAGCTAAACCACTGAATATAACTGACAACATAGCTAAACACGAATGTAACTGATGACATAGCTAAACACTGATTAATACTGATAACATAGCTAAACCCGACTGTAACTGACAACTAGCTAAACACTGATTTAAGTGATGACATAGCTAAACACAGATTATAACTGATGACATAGCTAAACAACGGATTATAACTGATGACATAGCATACACTGAATGTAACTGATGAACATAGCTAAACACTGATTATAACTGATAACATAGCTAAACACTGCTTAAAGTGATGACAGCTAAACACTGATATACTGACAACATAGCTAAACCTGATGTAACTGATGAACATAGCTAAACACTGTAACTGATGCATACTAAACTGACATAACTGACGAATAGCTCTGATATAACTGATAACATGCAAACATGATTATACGATGACATGCATACTGATTATACTGATACATACTACACCTGATTATAACTGATGACAATAGCTAAACACTGATTAATAACGATACATAGCTAAACACTGATTATAACTGATAACATAGCTAAACACTGATTATAACTGATGACATAGCTAAACACTGATTATAAACTGATGACTAGCTAACACTGATTATAACTGATGACATAGCTAACACTGAATGTAACTGATAACATCGCTAAACTCTGATTATAACTGATAACATAGCTAAACACTGCCAATAACTGACGACATAGCTAAACACTGATTCTAAACTATAACATAGCTAAAAACACTGATTATAACTGATAACATAGCTAAACACTGATTATAACTGATGACATAGCTAAACCTGTATAACTGAATACATAGCTAAACACTGATTATAACTGATGACATAGCTAAACACTGATTATAACGGATGACATAGCTAAACACTGAATGTAACTGATAACATAGCTAAACTCTGATTATAACATGATAACATAGCTAAACACTGACAATAACTGACGACATAGCTAAACACTGATTATAACATATAACATAGCTAAACACTGATTATAACTGATAACATAGCTAACACTGATTAATAACTGATGACATAGCTAAACACTGATATAAATGTGACATAGCTAAACACTGATTATAAACTGATACACTAAACACTGATTATAACTGATAATGACATAGCTAAACGTGATTAAAACTGATGAATAGCTAAACATGATTATAACTGATACATAGCTACACACTGATTATAACTGATACATAGCTAAACACTGATTATACCTGTACATAGCTAAACACTGATTATAACTGATAACATCGCTAAATACTTTTTAACTGATGAATAGCTAAACACTGATTATAACTGATGACATAGCTAAAACACGGATTATAACTGATAACATAGCTAAACACGATTATAACTGATGACATAGCTAAACACTGACTATAACTTGAAAACTAGATCTAAACACTGACAATAACTGACGACTAGCTAAACACTGACAACTGATAACATAGCTAAACATGATTTATCACTATGATATAGCTAAACACTGAATAAACTGGTACATAGCTACACCTGATTATAACTGATGAATAGCTAAACAACTGATTATAACTGGTAACATAGCTAACACTGAATTTAACTGATAAACATAGCTAAACACTGATTATAACTGATGACAAGCTAAACACTGATTATACCTGATGACATAGCTAAACACTGATTATAACTGATACCTAGCTAATACTGATTATAACTGATGATGTAGCTAAACACTAATTATAACTGACGACATAAACTAAACATGATTATAACTGATGACAGCTAAACACTGATTATACTGGACTAGCTAAACACTGATTATAACTGATGACATAACTAAAAACCTGATTATACTGATGGCATAGCTAAACACTGATTATATCTGATGACATAGCTAAACACTGATTATAACTGATGACATAGCTAAACACTGATATACTGTAGCTAAAGACTTAGCCAAGTACTGATTATTATTGATGACATAAAGCACTGCTTGTAAGACATGTATTTATTTAGCTGGTTTAATTAAAAACTTTACTCGTATGTTTGGGTAAATTCCCCCATATCCAACAATATGGGGGAACCCACTGATACTTTAATTATAGAATAAATTAGATTCCGTTTTACCACTGAACAGACCATCTCCCCTCCCTTTTCTCCATCCCTGTTACTAACGTATAACAGTTCATCAAGCATTGCCTGTTCACCATTTGTTTAGCTATGCTCAATAGCAATGTACAGTATTAGTGACCTCTGCAGTTACCGAATGAGTAAAAACCAGTGCAGCACAGTAATCCACCAAACCTACTCAAAGAATTCAATCTGACATATTACGGAATATTGTTTATGTAGTATCCCCCTCTACACCTCACCTCATCAGAGGCAGAGACCATTATCGGTTCTATACCCTACTTCAGGCGATCCGCTCTATAGAAATACATCTGCCAGTCTTATTGCCTAAATAAATCATAAGAGAGACCCCTCGGGGACTACAGAGATTCACATATAATAGAGACTGGGTCCTTCCCTGTGATTAATGACAAATAGACAGCGCTGAATAGACACAAAAGCGACACAATTCTATAAGTGTGTGTGTGTATGCTGGCTCTAATTCATCCTCTTTACCCTAAGTTATTACAATAAGTAACGACCATATTGGTATACCATACGCATTGTTCATTATGTTCTTTGTTTTGCTATTTTATTATGGTGTCATAATGAATGCCATCATTCACAATTTATAATGATGTCATGTTTTTGTTATTTTAAAGGATACGTACACTAGAGAAATATTTTCTGAATTGCTGTTACTGGAAACTAATTCTTCCCAGCTATCCCTTCCCACTATTTGTTGATCTGTTTCTTTAGATATCCAATCTGAACCATTGTACATTTCAGCTGTCAATAAGTGGCCTTATTATCATAAACTATCATAACTGCAACTGGAATGGTGACAGTTGGTATGTGTGAATTACATGGTGGGTAATTAACTATCCCAGTTGTTGCCTCATTGTTTATACTGAGCATGCTCATTACAAGAGAGTCAGGTCAGATGAGGGTTAGGTAGGGGAGGGTAATACTGAGCAAAACCAGTACTGTACTGGATTGAAGGCACGCACACACCTCAGAGTTAGGCCTGTTTAAACATATTTAATTATAAATTAAGATAAGGTAATTTTTCAGTGCACACTATTCAGATCATGATGTAATACGATTATTTTCTAATTGCTGCTTTATGATGCTCAATATTATATTCACTATATGGACTATATAAATACAGTCCCGTGTGTCTCTCTCCATTTATAATTCATCGCAATATTTAGCCAATCAGTCGAAATGGAAATTGTTGTGAATTGTCATTTTATTACTAACTGATAGATTAAGCGATCAGGTAATAGTCTATAGTTAGTGATGGCCAGTTCGTGGATCCGAACCGCGGATCTGCGGCGGATTTCCCTCGTTCGCGAACGGCCGATATCGCAGATTTTCCGGTTTTCTGCCTTCCGAACTTTTCCGAACCCCGTTTTCGAAAAATTTAAAATTACGAGGACTTCACGTATTTTCGAAATGCGTGAAATACGTATTTTCTAAAAATATCGATTAACGAAGAATCCTCGTATTTTCGAGGAATTTTTCATTTTAATAATGGGTCGCTCGCAGATTTTCGAATTTTTTAATTTTTTTAAAATTCGCTGATCCTCGAGCGGACCGGATTTTGCGAAGTTCGGACATCTCGATGTGAGCCGGGGAATTGCCATGTGTACTTCCTGTATGGTGCGAACTAGCTGAATTGACGTTTTGACTTCAGTTTTCCTTTAAGATGCATTTAGCACAGACAGTGTTTATTTAGTTTCTTCTGCTATTTTGTGTTCTTTTTAAAGTAGTTTTTCAAACGGTTTGGCTTCTTGGTTGATTTTATTTTCAAGGGAAAGAACAGAAACACATTAGTAAAAGAGAAAAGTCTCAGAGGGAAAGAAGATAAACTGAGAGGCTGGTAACATTTCCTATCGCTACAGATAATAAAAATTGATTTTCAGCTGAAGTTCCCCTTTCATAGCCCACCTGTGCCAATGAAACAAGCCGCATTGGAATCGTTCTGGTATATGACTCGATACTGGAGATAAAACCCCAGTTCAACATTGGTGTATATATTGTTATAGACTGGCCCATACCGTATATTGTTATAGATAGCCTATACCGTATATATTTGTATGATTGTGTTATAGATTAAAGTTAAATATACTGTATATATGGTTTATATATAGTTATATATATGTATATACGGTTATCATTGTGTTATAGACTTATTATATATACTGTATTACGGTATAAATTGTGTTATAGATATAGTATATCTGTATTACGGTTATAGATTGTGTTATAGATATAGTTATATATACTGTATATACAGTTATAGATTTGTTTAGATATAGTTTATATATCCTGTATATACGTTTGATTGTGTTATAGATGTAGTATAATTACTGTATATACGTTATAGATTGTGTTATGATATAGTTATATATACTGTATACGGTTATAGATGTGTGTTATAGATATAGTTATATATACTCTATATACGGTTATAGATTGGGTTGATTGATATAGTTATATATACTGTATATACAGTTATAGATTGTTTATAGATTAGTTATATATACTTGTATATACAGTTATAGATTGTGTTATTATGTTATTATATATACTTTAATATACGGTTATAGATGGGGTTATATAATAGTTTATATATACTGTATATACAGTTATAGATTGTGTTATAGATGTAGTATATTACTGTATATACAGTTATAGATAGTTTATATATACTGTTATACGGTTTAGATGGGTTATAGATATAGTTTAATATAACTGTATTACGGTTATAGATTGGGTTATAGATATAGTTTATAATATACGTGTATATACAGTTTATGATTTTTGTTATAGATATAGTTTTATATACTGTATATACACAGTTAGGTATTGTGGTTATAGATTAGTTTATATTACTGTATATACAGTTATAGATTTTGTTATAGATATAGTTATATTACTGTATATACAGTTATAGATTGTGTATAGATGTAGTTAATATACTGTATATACAGTTATAGATTGTGTTATAGATTAGTTATATATACTTTATATCCGTTTAGATTGTGTTATAGATATAGTTATATATACTTGTATATACGGTTTAAGATTGTGTTATAGATATAGTTATATATACTGTATTACAGTTATAGTTTTGTTATATATATAGTTATATTACTGTTATACAGTTATAGATTGTGTTATAGATGTAGTTATATATACTGTATATACAGTTATAGTTGTGTTTAGATTGTTATATATACTGTATATACAGTTTATAAGATTGTGTTATAGATATATTTATATACTATATACGTTATAGATTGTGTTTATAGATGTAGTTTATATACTGTATATTACAGTTTATAGATTGTGTTATAATTTGTAGTTATATACTGTATATAACAGTTCTAATTGTGTTATAGATGTAGTTATTATATATACTGTATATACAGTTAGATTGTGTTATAGTGTAGTTATATATCTGTAATTAACGTTAGATTGTGTTATAGATGTAGTTTATATACTGTTATATATGTTTATAGATTGGGTTTATAGATTAGTTTATATACTGTATATACGGTTATAATTGGGTTTATAGAATAGTTTAGATATACTGATATACTTTATAGATTGTGGTATAGATATAGTTATATATACTGTATATACAGTTATAATTGTGTTATAGATATAGTGTATATATACTGTATCTACAGTTTAAGATTGGTTGATATAGTTTATACTGTTATACGGTATATATTTGTTTATATAGATATTTTTTATATACTGTATATACAGTTATAGATTGTGTTATAGATTTAGTTATATACTGTATATACGTTATAGATTGTGTTATAGATATAGTTATATATACTGTATATACAGTTATAGATTGTGTTATAGATGTAGTTTATTATACTGTTATACTGGTTTTAGATTGGTTATAATCTGTTATTATACTGTAATATACGGTTTGATTGTTTTATAGATATATTTATATATACTGTATATCGGTTATAATTGTGTTATAGCTATAGTTATATATACTGTATATACTGGTTATAGATTGGGTTATAGATATAGTTTTTATATACTGTATAACGTTTATATATTGTTTTATATATAGTTATATATAACTGTTATAATTTATAGATTTGTGTTATGATATAGTTATATATATACTGTATATACAGTTATAGATTGTGGTTATAGATATCAGTTATATATCTGATATACGGTTATAGATTTTGTTTATAGATAAGTTATATATCCGTATATACAGTTTAGGATTGGTGTTATAATGTAGTTATATATCTGATATACAGTTATTATATATTGTGTTTATATAGTGTGTTTATATACTGTATATCCGTTATGATTGGTGTTATAGATGTAGTTTATATATATAGATTGGGGTAAGTTTGAAAAGTTTGCTCATGGCGTGCCCCTGTATACAATAGAAAGCGGCATTATTTGTACTAAAAATAAGTTCACCAACCAGTGTAAAGTCAGCCCTCCTGTTCACTGGTCAGTGTAAAGTCAGCTCTCCAGTTCACCGGTCAGTGTAAAGTCACCCCCTGTTCACTGGTCAGTGTAAAGTCAGCCCTCCAGTCACCGGTCAGTGTAAGTCAGCCTCCAGTTCACCGGTCAGTGTAAGTCAGCCCTCCAGTTCACCGTTCAGTGTAAAGTCAGCCTCCTGTTCCCCATCAGTGTATACGTCACCCTCCATTCACCATTCAGTGTAAAGTCACCCTCAGCCCCTCCAGTTCACAGTCATGAAAGTCAGCCCTCCAGTTCACCAGTCAGTGTAAGTCAGCACTTTAATTCACCAGTCATGTAAAGTCAGAACGTTTAATTTCACCAGTCATGTAAAGTCAGGCCGTTCGGTTTACCATTCATGTAAGTCAGCCATCCAGTTCACCAGTCAGTGTAAGTCAGGCGTTCAGTTCACCAGTCAGTTGTAAATCAGCCCTCCTGTTCACCAAGTAAAGTCAGCCCTCCAGTTCCCAGTCATGTAAAGTCAGTCGTTCAGTTCACCAGTCAGTGTAAGTCAGCCCTCCTTTTCACCAGAGTAAAGTCGCCCTCCAGTTCACCAGTCAGTGTAAAGTCAGCCCTCCAGTTCACATCAATGTAGGAAGTGCCAGCCCTCCAGTTCACCATCAATGTAAAGTCCGCCTCCAGTTCACCATCATGTAACTCAGCCCTCCATTCACCAGTCAATGTAAAGTCAGCCCTCCAGTTTCACCAGCCCGTGTAAAGTCAGCCCTCCATTTCACCAGCCCGTGTAAAGTCAGCCCTCCAGTTCACCATCAGTGTAAGTCAGCCCTCCAGTTCACCAGTCAATGTAAATCAGCCCTCCATTCACCAGCCATGTAAAGTCAGCCTCCAGTTCACCAGCCCGTAAAGTCAGCCCTCCAGTTCACCAGTCAATGTAAGTCAGACACTCGTTCACCAGTCAGTTAAGTCAGACTTCAGTTTACCCAGCCACACCCACCTCCACAAGATGGACACTTTCCCAAGAGATACTGGGGCTGCTTTAAATATTTGATTCACATGACAAAAAGTCTCGGAACGCCCTTGGGTGCTCTCTTGTGCAGCTCTGATGACTTTGTGGGAGTCAGTAGCGGGTGGGTAGCAGCAGAAAAATAACAACACATAAGAGTAATAACTCCTATGAATAATATGTAAAATGTGTCTCCTATTGTAAATTATAAAGCTATTGCAGCTTAGTAGTGAACAGAGGCATCTTGGAATCCCAAGGTCCAGTAGTTGACATTACCCTCAGGTCAACGGTCTATTAAATTGTCATATCTTAAAGCATATCGCATTCCCATTGCCGTATCCCCCACATTCAGGTTGTCAGGTTTACAACACCTTTCCAATAACATAATTTAGTTGAGGGAACGACCCATCTCGTACTAACAAGTATTGATTCTAAATCCATAACCGCTTGGTAAATTGTGCTCATAATCCAAATCAGCCGGAACGTCCGTCTGTTATGAAAAACATTAACCAGGCCTAACCAGCTAACTGATATTTCACACACAAAGGTGTAACATGACGGAGCTAATATATATATAATTAGATTGTAAGCTGTACGGGGCAGGGACCTCCTTTCCTCTTGTGGCTCTCATATTTATTTATATCATTTGTATTTATATTTGATGTACTGAACTATCAATGTATTATCCCCTGTTTGACTTATTGTATGTTTATTGTACAAGCGCTGCGCCCCCAGGTGGCGCTTTATAAATAAACATACATACATACTACATATATATATATAACTGTATATGATATATATACGCCAAACAACAGGGTAATGGGAATGTGCCATATTAAATATATTCATTATTGCAAGACTTTAATGTTGTGTTACAATACCCGCAAAGTGTATTGAAACCTTGTGGCGGCACATAATTAGACGCTGCTATAAGTGACTTTAACCCCTTTGAATAGGTGGGCGTCACTTTATATAACACATATATTAAAACAGTTATTAAGAAAGCTCTATGTGTAAATATCCATTGAACTGTAGGGCCAAGGCCCCGGCTGCCTTTCTACGGGGTTATTGGGTAAAAATGTACCTTAAAATCACATGACCTATATTTGTTGTCCACATTTTAATGCCCTTCCATATACTTGTATTAAGTGCGGAAAATCTCATTGTCACAATATTTCCAATGACATTTATATATATATTCCTACATTTGCTAGTCTATTGTTAAACCTGTTCAGGGTTGTCATGTTCAGGAGATATTATTGGTTAAAAATGGCCACATGACAAAATGGAATCTTCACATCTGAGCCAGGTATGATAATGAAGTTGCATTTCTCTATTTATTTATAGGCCACACCACAATACGATAAAACCATATTCCTGCTTTATTGACTTTCTTATAAGAAAACATCCACAATAACATTAGGAGAGCCAGACACCGCGACTAGGGGTCCACTCCATTCCACGCTACTGAGGTTTGTTTTTCAAAGAAGCCGTATCCTATTATGGGTTAGTAGTCGATATAGGATAAGGTGTAGGGCTCTATTTCTGTTGGAGACGTTTGGTTGACATCAGTTTACCATAAATATCCGAATTAATGTAACAAAATTCTCGCATCTGGGTCTCAGACCCAGTGGACCTTGTGGCGTGGTGGAACCAGCCAAGCATCTTGTTGACCGAACTGGACATTGATTTAGGTTCATGTAGGGCCCAAGTAACACCTAGCTACTGTATTTAATCACTAGAAGCGAAATGCGTCTGAAATGCGATCCGCACGGAAAATAAGACTGAAACACGTGCCCCATTTTAGTGTGTTTTTCATTTTGATTACATAGGTTACGATTAGAGAAGCTAATAAGGAGTTGTTCTTCTCCCCAAATGTCCACGTCCAATCAGAAAGAACGTACATAATCCACCAATACACTGCACCCACAGTGTGTGCCCATACCCCATAGTAATCCGAGGTCTCACTGACACCCAGTAACTGTCTATCTTACTATAGTAAATGTTCCATCAGTGTCACCTTTAAGGGAAATGCAGAGACCACATGTTTCTGTAAAACCAAGCCTTAGTCATCCAATGTAAGAATAAAAATTCATTAGTATCAGATTGGTTATAAAATTCCAGTTTACGTTTTAGTTTCAGCTTTGTTTTCATTTTTACCCCCAAACTTGAAAGACTGTCGGCAAACTGCATTCTGGTAAAAAATTCAACTTAGTCTATTGCTGTTCGAGGCACTGACAGACCACAGTTCCTTAGAATGTAGTGTTTCCATGTCAAGACGTGTAACTGACCGTCAGCCTCTACGGCAAGTTTGATGGCATAACACGCCAAAATACTATTTCACGTTCACTATATAATGTATTGTCCGGTCTAAATATTCCCACTTTGCTAATCCTAAATGTCGAGGCCTACAAATCTGAAACTGATAAATGAAGAAACCAGGTTCCATAGACTTGTAATAATAATAAACATAATAAATATTGTTTAAGGTCTCTATAATGATCTAGAAAGATTACAGGAACAGTCCAATAAAGACCATCTCTCCATTACTTCTATTTCAAGATCCTAACGTAGATACAAGACCTAAAGACTAAACTTCCACTTCCATTGGTTTATAACGTAGATACAAGACTAAAGACTAAACTTCTTCACTCCATTGGGTTTATAACGTAGATACAAGACCAAAGACTAAACTTCACTCCATTGGGTTAAGTTATACACAGACCTAAAGACTAAACTTCCTCCATTGGGTTTATAACGTAGATACAAGACCTAAAGACTAAACTTCACTCCATTGGGTTGTATAACGTAGATACAAGACCTAAAGACTAAACTTCACTTCATTGGTTTATAACGTAGATAAATACTAAGACTAAACTTCACTTCCATTGGGTTTATAACGTAGGTACAAAGCCCTAAGTAAACTTCACTTCCATTGGGTTTATAACGTAGATACAAGACCTAAAGACTAAACTTACACTTCCATTGGGTTTATAACGTAGATACAAGACCAAAAGACTAACTTCACTTCCATGGGTTTAACGTAGTTACAAGACCTAAAGACTAAACTTCACTTCCATTGGGCTTACCAAGAACCTAATCCCCATCTTTCATCAACCACCGTTTCCCTACATGATATTGATTTCCAAGTTCCATGGTTAATTGAGCACATTTCACACTAGAATACCAAAAAAAAAAAAACACTACTACACGTATTCTCTACCCCAGAAGATATAAACCTCAATCTTCTTGATAAATTAACATGACCGCAGGTCCTGATATCCTGTTTCTTATTAAACACAAAATAAAAGTCCGGGGACACATTAACTATCTGGAAGTGCAGTGTTGGGTTTATAAGGACAAACTATTATATTGCATCAAAATATCAACTCCCGATCCCCAAACAAGCTCGTCTCTCAGCAAGGACTAGCTAACCGGTCTTCTGAAAAGTCCGCAGGACTGGTATCCAAGTTCCAAGCCCCCCAACAATTTGGCTTTTTTACTGCACTTAACGTGCCATATTAAATGTCTCATCTTATCTGCCTGTCGGTTGATCTGTAAGGAGTAAAGACATTTTCCCATTGGTTCCCAATGCCCAGAATGCTGTTACCTGTAACTAGGACTTCGGCCTGCAGGAATGCGGATAGAGTAATCCACTTGGATTTTCATGGTTAGCCTGATTAGGCCACCTATCTTACTTTCTTCAGCCTTCACCTGCTTTACTCTGAGAGTCTTTTGAACCTCCCTCCTGCAGAGCTCTGCTACTTCGATGCCAGGAAATGACCCTCTACGCTATCTAGTGTTCAACGTGCCACTCACACACAGGCTGAATCACGACCACATTGCAGCTCGATTCTGTTTAAATCCCCTTCCTTTGTCGCCTGTGTATATTTGATAACAGACTTTCTGTTCTCCTGCGGAGCCTGTGAAACCCATAGAAGGTTTTAATATACAATGCTTCACGTCTTCATTACATTGCTTTTAATAATTTATTATTATTAATAATGTTATTCGGTAGTGTCTTTTATTCCGATGAGGAAGACTTATTTATCTGCATCTTTTAATAATGTTCTTAAATTAATCCAAACGACCTATCCCTTAATAATCAACAATCTTAAGTCATTAAAAATCAAGCCTGTCGCGATTTTACCCAATATAACGGCCTGACGTCTGGGGTAACTAGAAATCCACACAAGTGGGAATTTATAAAGACCAATATCACAAATTGTTTACTTTTTGTATACTAATTGTTACTCACCCTTCAAATGAAAAATACGTAGTATATCACCCCCCAAATAGTTAGAAGCTGAAACATGTAGGTTTAAACTACATGCGGTGAAATGTTCTTCTCCCCCTTTCCTCCGCCTCTCTCTCCATGCTTCCCAAGCTTGCACATGCTCAGAGGCAGCTAGCAGAATAATATCAGTCATTGGCCGTGACTCAGAAAGAAGGTAACATATCATCATTCAGCATTTTGAAACTCACTATTGCCGTTCAGTTTGGGGTGTGATTTGCTTATATATTAATATACAATTTTCTTAGGTGGGACACATGTCCTTTTTAGTATATTGGCAGTTTTATTTTACACCATGTTGTAAAACACAATCAGCAGTAATATACCGATATGTGCTGTTTTCAATATAGTGGAAGTGTCTGAGGACCCTGGAGGCCAGAGGACGACCTCCCATCTACTGTGCTGGGTGGGGAAGGGGGATTTCTAAACATTAAAAAGAATACAGGCGAGATCCATGGACGATCATCTGCAGGGAGGACAATAGACATTGATGGCTTTGGACATGAAGTTTACACAAACAATTCACTTCTGATGGATTTTTAGTACAATCGGTCGTTCTGATCAATCAATCAATCATCTTTAATGTGCAGTATGATTGGTCAGGAAAATACCCAGGTAAACTGTTACTGGAATATCTAGTATAATTCACACGAGGGCCCTAGTAATCAGGAGAAACAAACCGCTTAACAGGGGGACAGCAGTACAGACGCCATATTGTCCCCCACAATGACCATTTAGGGTTGTGTTAGTGCCTGTACAATGGGTCATGTATTGGTTACGTTGTTATTGTCACCTTATTTCCTTCCTTTAGTGCACGGTACTGAAGTGTAACTATAAAAGGTGCGTACATGGTGCGGTTTTATTTTCGCCTATAGGTTACCCTTTAATACGAAATCTCTGGTCTTGTTAATGTGGAGTGCCGTTTTCTGTGCAGCAATTTCATTCCAACTCTAAATGGGTTTAGGCCAAACAGTAGGTTTGTTGTATAGCGAGTGACTGCGTTCGTGTGTCACAAGGTGATGTTTCACAGGTGTTTGCCGGGCTGATGGAGTCATAACTTCATTAACTTGGTCCCCCGGGGGAAACCACATACATGGCAGATAAACTATGACATACGGATGAATAGTGGATAATGCACCCCCAACTGTAAAATTATAAGGATATTAAAAGTCACTGAGGAGTTCCGGACCATATAAAAGAACGAGGGCCGCGGCCGAGTACCTTTATACAGGCACGGACCCAAGGTTCTAAGAAGCCCCCCTTTGTGGCTTCTGTGTTCTTTCTTCTCTCCTGGAACTGTAAGATATAAGGCATAATCTTACAGTTCTCCCTAGAAATCCACTACAGGGGTAGGTTATATAATATTAGGCCAGTGGTAAACAATCAACATGTCTCACCAATCAGAGGCGTGCATGGGCTAGTATCCATGCTGTGGAATAAACACCAGGGGATTTAACTATTTTAAGTACTAAGGTGTGTTCTGTGTGTCCAACCCTCCGAGGCATTTCTTTGTTTAGAGACAATCATTGGTTAGGGAGTGTTTGTGATTTGGTTGGTCTTTTAACCCTTCTTTTCAATATCGAGTTTGCATCGGATTTTTTTTTTTTTGCTGAATCGGCTTAAAACAATGATTCCCTAATTTTTTCTATGATAAATGTAAAAATAAATTTGGTGGGTAACTTAAATAAGCAGCCGTGCCCAGCAGCAATTGCTTGAGCCGCCAAGATCGGCCTTGTATGAAGAGAGGTATGGATTCAGGGAGTCAGTCCAAACAGAGGGTTGCTTCAACCGGATACATATGCCAACATATCAGGTATAAAAAATACATTGATCAAACAGCACTAACACGCTGTCCACACCTGATGCATTTTGTCTAGATTAGCATTTCGTCAATGCCTCTGAAAATACGGGAGCCGGAGGCCCAGTACAGTTGTCGCTATGCGAGGTTAAAGCAAAGGGGCCAGGGAAACTATTTGTAGCTGAAATGATTTATTGATTCATTGTATTACTTTTTGTATCCCACACCACGCTTTTTAATATTTCCATATATATTGAGTCACTATCTGCTGTTAAGTATAGGTACACGTGTATGTATTTGGTTTACAGATTCAAGGGGAGAAAATGTAATTCTCTCTCCCTCTTTACAAGCATTGGTAAGGCCTCATTTGGAATATGCCGTGCAATTTTGTGAATCCCTGTGTACAAAAAGAATGGGAAAGGGTTCAGAGAAGGCAACTAAATTACTAAGGGGAGGGGACTTGAATATGAAGAGAGACTGAAAAGTTACAATTATGTACACTGGAGAAAAGGCGCTTGCGTTGGGATATGATTACTGTGTATAAATACATTACCGGGCCATACAATAAACTATCTGGGGCATTGTTCACCATAGAACATCTCAAGCGGACACGCGAACATCCCTTAATTAAAAAAGTTCTTCAGGTTGGGAAAGGGTTTGTCACTGTGAGAACGGTAACGCTATGGAACTGTCTTCCAGTGGACGTTGTTATGGCAGGTTCATTGGTCCATTAAATAAAAAGCTGGATGAGTTTTCTGCAACAAGGAATGTTACAAGTTACTGGTATTGATACATAAAGTAAGTTGGGGAAAGGGTTTGTCACTGTGAGAACGGTAAAGTATGGAACTTGTCTTCCAGTGGACGTGTTATGGCAGTTCATTGGTCATTTAATAAAAGCTGGATGAGTTTCTACAAACAAGGAATGTTTACCAGTTACTGGTATTGATACATAAAGTAGAGTTGGGAAAGGGTTTGTCACGGTGAGAACGGAAAGCTATGGAACTGTCTTCCAGTGGACCGTTGTTATGGCGGTCATTGGTCTTTAATACAAACTGGATGAGGTTCTCACACAAGGAATGTTACAAGTTACTGGTATTGATACATAAAGTAGAGTTGGGAAAGGGTTTGTCACTGTGAGAACGGTAAAGCTATGGAACTGTCTTCCAGTGGACGTTGTTATGGCAGGTTTCATTGGTCAGCTTAATAAAGCTGGATGAGTTTCTGCAAACAAGGATGTTACCAAGTTACTGGTATTGATACATAAAGTAGAGTTGGGAAAGGTTTGTCACTGTGAGAACGGCAAAGCTATGGAAACTGTCTTCCGTGGACGTTGTTAGGCAGGTTCATTGGTCAGTTTAATAAAAGCTGGATGAGTTTCTACAAACAAGGAATGTTACAGTTCCTGGTATTGTACATAAAGTAGAGTTGGGAAAGGTTTGGTCACTGTGAGAACGGTAAAGCTATGGAACTGTCTTCCATGGACGTTGTTATGGCAGTTTCATTGGTCAGCTAATAAAAAGCTGGATGAGTTTCTACAACAAGGATGTTCAAAGTTACTGGTATTGATACATAAAGTAGAGTTGGGAAAGGGTTTGTCACTGTGAGACGGTAAAGCTATTGAACGTCTTCCAGTGACGTTGTTATGGCAGTTCATTGGTTTAGTTTAATAAAAAGCTGGGATGAGTTTCTACCAAACAAGGAAATGTTACAAGTTACTGGTATTGATACATAAAGTAGAGTTGGGAAAGGGTTTGTCACTGTGAGAGCGGTAAAGCTATGGAACTGTCTTCCAGTGGACTTGTTATGGCAGGTTCATTGGTCAGTTTAATAAAAGCTGGATGAGTTTCTACAACAAGGAATGTTTACAAGTTACTGGTATTGACCTAATATTAGAGTTGGGAACGGGTTTGTCACTGTGATAATGGTAGAGCTATGGACTGTCTTCCGTGGACGTTGTTATGACAGGTTCATTGGTCAGTTTAATAAAAAGCTGGATGTGTTTTCTACAAACCGGAATGTTACAATTACTGGTATTGATACATAAAGTAGAGTTGGGAAGGGTTTGTCACTGTGAGAATGGTAAAGCTATGGAACTGTCTTCCAGTGGACGTTGTTATGGCAGGTCATTGGTCATTTAATAAAAGCTGGATGAGTTTCTACAAACAAGAATGTTACAAGTTACTGGTATTGATACATAAATAGAGTTGGGAAAGGTTTGTCACTGTGAGAGCGGTAAGCTATGGACTGTCTTCCAGTGACTTTGTTATGGCAGGTTCATTGGTCAGTTTAATAAAAAGCTGGATGAGTTTTCTACAAACAGGAATGTTACAAGTTACTGGTATTGATACATAAAAGTAGAGTTGGGAAAGGGTTTGTCACTGTGAGCACGGTAAGCTAGGGAACTTTCTTCCAGTGGACATTGTTATGGCAGTTCATTGGTCAGTTAATAAAAAGCTGGATGAGTTTCTAACAAACAGGAATGTTACGTTACTGGTAGTGATACATAAATTAGAGTTGGGAAAGGGTTTGTCACTGTGAGATGGTAGAGCTATGGGACTGCTTCCAGTGACGTTGTTATGACGGTTCATTGGTCAGTTAATAAAAACTGGATGTGTTTCTACAAACAAGGAATGTTACAAATTACTGGTATTGATACATAAAGTGAGTTGGAAAGGGTTTGTCACTGTGAGAACGGTAAAGCTTGGGAACTGTCTTGTCTTCCAGTGACGTAGTTATGGCAGGTTCATTGGTCAGTTTTAATAAAAGCTGGATGAGTTTCCTACACAACAAGGAATTTTACAAGTTACTGGTATGATACATAAAGTAGAGTTGGGAAAGGGTTTGTCACTGTGAGAACGGTAAAGCTATGTGAACGTCTTCCAGTGACATTGTTATGGAGGTTCATTGGTCAGTTTAATAAAAAGCTGGATGAGTTTCTACAAACAATGAGTTACAATTCTGGTATTGATACATAAATTAGAGTTGGGAAAGGTTTGTCACTGGAGAACATGGTTAAGCTATGGAACTGTCTCCGTGGACGTTGTTATGACAGTTCATTGGTCAGTTTAAATCAACTGGATGTGTTCTACAACAAGAATGTACAATTACTGGTATTGATACATAAAGTAGAGTTGGGAAAGGGTTGTCACTGTGAGAACGGTAAAGCTATGGAACTGTCTTCCAGTGGACGTTGTTATGGCAGGTTCATTGGTCGTTTAATAAAAAGCTGGATGAGTTTCTACAAACAAGGAATGTTACAAGTTACTGGATTGATCACATACAGTAGAGTTGGGAAGGGTTTGTCACTGTGAGACGGTAAAGCTATGGACTGTCTTCCTTGACGTGTGTATGGCAGGTTCATTGGTCAGTAATAAAAAGCTGGATGAGTTTCTACAAACAAGGTGTTACAAGTACTGGTATTGATACATAAAGTAGAGTTGGGAAGGGTTTTGTCACGTGAGAACGGTAAAGCTATGGAACTGTCTCCAGTGGACGTTTTATGGCAGTTTCATTGGTCAGCTTAATAAAAGCTGATGAGTTTTCTTCTGCAAACAGAATGTTACAAGTTACTGGTATTGATCATAAGTAGAGTTGGAAAAGGTTTGTCACTGTGAAACGGCAAAGCTATGGAACTGTCTTCCAGTGGACGTTGTTATGGAGGTTCATTGGTCAGTTTAAATAAAAAGCTGGATGAGTTTCTACAAACAAGGAATGTTACAAGTTTGGTATGAACATAAAGAGAGTTGGAAAGGGTTTGTCACTGTGAGAACGTAAAGCTATGGAACTGTCTTCCAGTGGACGTTGTTTTTGGCAGTTCATTGGTCAGCTTAATAAAAGCGGATGAGTTTCTACAAACAAGGATGTACAAGTTACTGGTTTGATACATAAAGTAGAGTTGGGAAGGGTTTGGTCACTGTGAGAACGGTAAAGCTATGGAACGGTCTTTCCAGTGGACTTGTTATGGCAGTGTTCATTGGTTAGTTTATAAAAAAGCTGGTGATTCTACAAACAAGGAATGTTACAGTTACTGGTATGAACATAAAGTAGAGTTGGGAAAGGGTTTGTCACTGTGAGAGCGGTAAAGCTATGGAACTGTCTTCCTTGGACGTTGTTATGGCAGGTTCATTGGTCATTTATATAAAAGGGCTGATGATTTTCTACAACACAAGGAATGTTACAAGTTACTGGTATTGATACATAAAGTAGATGTGGAAAGGTGTTTGTCACTGTGAAGACGTAAAGCTATGGAACTTCTTCCTCAGTGGACATTGTTATGGCAGGTTCATTGGGTCAGTTTAATAAAGCTGGATGAGTTTCTACAACAAGGAATGTTACAAAGTTACTGGTATGATACATTAAATTAGAGTTGGAAAGGGTTGTGTCACTGTGGAATGTAGAGCTATGGAACTGTCTTCCAGTGGCGTTGTTATGACAGGTTCATTGGTCAGTTTAATAAAAAGCTGGATGTGTTTTACAACAAGGAATGTTACAAATTACTGGTATTGATACATAAAGTAGAGTTGGGAAGGGTTTGTCACTGTGAGAACGGTAAAGCTATGGAACTGTCTTCCATGGACGTTGTTATGGCAGGTTCATTGGTCCATTTATAAAAAGCTGATGAGTTTCTACAAACAAGGAATGTTTACAGTTACTGGTATTGATACATAAAGTAGAGTTGGAAAGGTTTGTCACTGTGAAACGGTAAACTATGGAACTGCTTCTGCCAGGACGTTTTATGGAGGGTTCATTGGTCCAGTTTATAAAAGCTGGATGATTGTTTCTCAAACAAGGAATGTTACAAGTTAACTGGTATTGATATAATAGAGATTGGGAAAGGGTTTGTCACTGTGAGAACGGTAAAGCTATGGAACTGTCTTCCAGTGTACGTTGTTATGGCAGGTTCATTGTCAGCTTAATAAAAAGCTGGATGATTTTTCTGCCAACAAGGAATGTTACAAGTTACTGGTATTGATACATAAAGTAAGATTGGGAAAGGTTTTGTCACTGTGAGAACGGTAAGCTATGGAACTGTCTTCCCGTGGACGTTGTTATGGCAGGTTCATTGGTCAGTTTAATAAAAAGCTGGATGAGTTTTCTACAACAAGAATGTTTCAAGTTCTGGTATTGATACTAAGTAGAGTTGGGAAGGGTTTGTTCACTGTGGAACGTAACTATGGAACTGTCTTCCAGGACGTTGTTATGCAGGTTCATTGGTCAGCTTAATAAAAAGCTGGATGAGTTTCTTCGCAAACAGGAATGTTACAAGTTACTTGGTATGATACATAAAGTAAGAGTTGGGAAGGTTTGTCACTGTGAGAACGGTAAGCTATGGAACTGTCTTCCGTGGACGTTGTTATGGCAGGTTCATTGGTCAGTTTATAAAAAGCTGGATGAGTTTCACAAACAAGAATGTTACAATTACTGGTATTGATACATAAAGTAGAGTTGGGGAAAGGGTTGTCACTGTGAGAACGGTAAAGCTATGACTGTCTTCCAGTGGACGTTGTTATGAGGGTTCATTGGTCCAGCTTAATAAAAAGCTGGATGAGTTTTCTACACAACAAGGAATGTTCAAGTTACTGGTATTGATACTAATATAGAGTTGGGAAAGGGTGTGTCACTGTGAGAACATGTAAAGCATGGAACTGTCTTCCAGTGGACGTTGTTATTGCAGGTTCCTTGGTCAGTTTAATAAAAAGCTGGATGAGTTTCTACAAACAAGGAATGTTACAAGTTACTGGGATTGATACATAAAGGAGTTGGAAAGGTTTGTCACTGTGAGAACGGTTAACATGGAACTGATCTTCCAGTGGACTTGTTGTTTTGGCAGGTTCATTGGTCAGTTTAATAAAAGCGGATGAGTTTCTACAAACAAGGAATATACAGTTACTGGGATTGATACATAAAATAGAGTTTGGGAAAGTTTGTCACTGTGAGACCGTAAGCTATGGAACTGTCTTCCAGTGGACTGTTGTATCGCAGTTCATTGGTCAGTTTAATAAAAAGCTGGATGGGTTTTCTACAAACAAGAATGTTACAAGTTACTGGTATTGATACATAAGTAGATTTGGGAAGGGTTTGTCACTGTGAGAACGCAAGCTATGGAACTGCTTCCAGTGACGTTGTTATGGCAGGTTCATTGTCAGTTATAACAAGCTGGATGAGTTGCTACAAACAAGAATGTTCCACAGTTACTGGTATTGATACATAAAGTGAGTTGGGAAAGGGTTTGTCACGTGAGACGGTAAAGTCTATGAACTGTCTTCCAGTGGACGTTGTTATGGCAGGTTCATTGGTCAGTTTAATAAAAAGCTGGATGAGTTTCTGCAACAAAGGATGTTACAAGTTACTGGTATTGTACACAAAGTAGAGTTGGAAAGGTTTGTTCACTGTGAGAACTGTAAAGCTATGGAACTGTCTTCCAGTGGACGTTGTTATAGGCAGGTTTCATTGTCAGTTTGAATAAAAGCTGGGATTTCCAAACAAGAATGTTACAAGTTACTGGGATTGATACATAAAGTAGAGTTGGGAAGGGTTTGTCCTGTGATAACGGTAAAGCTATGGAACTGTCTTCCATGGACGTTGTTATGGCAGGTTCATTTGTCATAGTTTTAAAAAAAAAGCTGGATGATTTTCCCTGGTCCAGGGAGACACACAGTCCTAACGTTCTCCCTATGCTGTGTACAATGCTGTGTGTACATGCTGTGTACATGGTGGTGCATATGAATGTGCTATATGATGTGCATAGCTGTGGCATATGGGTGTGCATTGATGGTTGTATATGATGTGCATATGGGGTGGCATATGATGGGGCATGGGGGGCTGGAATGTGCGATAGTTAGTGTGGCTGTATCTGTTTGAGGGGTTGTGGTCGTTGATGCGTGTTTGCGTCCCTTTTGTGCAGGGGTTGGATTGCTGTTGGGAGTGATGCCGTGGTGATAGGGTGCTGTTGGCCTTGAGTGGATGGTGTGTGTGATATGGATGTGAGTGGTTGACGAATTGGCTGTGTACATCTTTAGAGGTTTGGTGATCTTGGTTGTACGTGGTGGTGGGTGAATGAGTATGTTGTTGGTATGGTCTTGTGGGTTTGGTTTTGTGTGGGTTGTGTGTTGTGGGTTTGTTTTTGGTTGGTGGGCTGGGCTTTGGGTGGGAGGGGGTGTTAGTGTAAGGAGTTCGGTTGTGTGGGGGAGAGGTTTGGGTTGGTTTTAAGGCCCTTGGGTGGGTGGGTTGTAGACTGGGGCGGTATTGTGGTTGTGTCTCGTTATGGGTACGATGCGTTTGGTAGGATGTGGTGTGGGGGAGCTAGGGGAGAGGGGGGGTGTTTGTCGTAGGTGTGTAGCACTCGGTATCTTAAGTTAGGGGTTATTTGGCTGTTTGTACGATTGGTAGTAGGGGGTGGGGGGCGGGAAAAGTGACAGGAGGTGGGAGACAGGCTGGGTGGTAGGGTGATGCGTGAGGGTGGTGATAGCTGGTTGAGCGGATGGAGTGTGTGTGGGTGTGTACGTGGGTGCTTGGTAGGCTGTTGGGGGACGGAGCGCGTGTGGGGCTGGGAAGAGAGTGGGCCGACGTCAAAGGCGCGGTAAGGCGGTGCAGTTGTGGTCGTGCGCGGGGAAGCATGGGCGTCGTGGTAGGGCTGCCAGTAGTGAGGAACCCAACGTGTGTGGTGGTCGCCTGGGCGCGTGTGGATCACGCGTCGTCCGGTAGCACAATGCGACGGGTGAGCCTCCGGGGGGGGTGAACCCCCGGTGCGGCGCGCGCGCGCGCGAGCCTTGGGAAAGCCACAGAGCAGGGGGAGACCCCGGCCGAAGAGGGGAACGAAGGGGGCAGGGGGAAAGAAAAGAGGACAGGGGCAGCGGCGGGAGAAAGACGAAAGAGGTACAAGTGGAAAACGCAGGAAAAGAAGAGGAAAAGGGGGGGGCAGGGGAGGAACCGTGCGCGAGGGGGCAGCGACAGGGGCGGGGGCAGGAGGAAGTCAAGCGTAACCCCACGCAAATGATTGGCGCGCGGGGAAAGGCTGTGTTAGGGGCGTATGGACACTGTGAGAGCCATATAGAAGCATCATTCGCGGTACATCCAAGTCGCCGAGGGATGGCAGGCCTTGGTCTTCAAAGAAAGTGTGTGCAGAAGTGTTTGTTTAAACGCAGCGTTTACACTCCTGGTAACTCTTGTTGAACCACCTTGATAAAAAAAAAGTTCAAGGGGACAGTTTAACCCTCCCAATACTAAACTGGTGACTTGACTGTTATCTTCCTGCAACCCCCAACTGCTATTTTTTAACCAATTATATTATCATACATGGGTAACCAGATATTAATGATAAGTTCTCTTCCTTCCCGGGAATAGGTAGGGATCTGCCTCCGCACTCTGCTCAATGAGCTTTTTAATAATTTGAGCATGCAGGTGGATGCACAGAAAAAACAGCAATTATCATTGGTTGTGATGTCAGCAGTGACACCTTGATTGACTGCTTGGAGGAGGAGCTAGTTTACTTTGTCATATTGGAGGAAATAATTATCAATATATTTAATAAAATCCCAAATATTTATTCTGGTATGTGGTCAGAACACACAGAACAATACAAAAGACAGCAAGTTAAGTTTTTGGGAGGGGACCTCTTGTATTTAGGACAGAGGGGGCCTGGGTTTGGGACAGAGGTGGTGACCCTGGATGTGGGACAGAGGGGGGGGGGCCCTGGGTGTGTGACAGAGTGGGCCCCTGGTTGTGGGACAGAGGGGGACCCGGGTGTGGGACAGAGGGGGGCTGTATTTGGGATAAACCAGGGGGCTGTATTTGGGACATGGGGGGGGTTAGATTTGGGACCACTGAGGGGAGACTCTGGCCTTGGGCATGGATGATGGGGGCCTGTGGGCACTGGGGACTGGAGGGGAGGTCTGTGGCCTTGGTACACTTGAGGAGGGGGGCTGTGGCCTTGGGACATGGAAGGAGGGGCCTAGGTGGCCTTGGACCTGGCGGAGGGGCTGTTGCCACTTGGGACATGAAGGAGGGGGTGTGGCCTTGGACATGGAGGAGGGGGGGTGGCCCTTGTGACATGGAGGAGGGGGCTGTGGCCATTGGACATGGAGAGAGGGTGGGCTGTGGCCTTGGGACATGGAGGAGGGGCGCTGTGGCCTTGGACATGGAGGAGGTGGGCTATGGCCTAGGGACTGGAGGAGGGGGCTGTCCTTTGTACATGAGGAGGGGGGCTGTGGCCTTGGGAACAGGAGGAGGTGGGCTGTGGCCTTGGGACCTGGGAGGGAGGGGGGCTGTGGCCTTGACAATGGAGGGAGGGGGGCTATGGCCTGGGCTGGCGGAGGTTGGTAATGTCTCTTGTGACATGAGTAGGGGTCTGTGGCCTTGGACATGGATGAGGGGGGCTGGTGGCCTTGGGACTTGAGAGGGGGGCATGCCTTGGACTGGAGTAGGGGGGCTATTGCCTTGGGCATGGAGGGAGGGGGCGCTGGCCTTTGTACACTCTGGGCTTCTAGCGCCCGTTATTGTAAGGCTTAATGTCTATTTCTTAAATATCTGGTTAATAATGCGGTACTAACATGCTGAATATATGAGTTTGGAATTGGGGCAGGTACGGACATTGACCATTTTTTTTGTTTTAAGACGGGTGGACATGCCATTGAGTCTTACCTCTCGTACTTGCAATTAATCCAAACCAGAGCCGCAGAAACTTATCGGCTCCTCTGCTGCATCCTCTGACATCCCAACTGCCTCCCTGCTCCCCGGTACCATCTGCACATAGTATAGTACAGTAGATATATTAATAGTACAGTTCATATATAGTGAAATATATTCATAGTATGTACAGTATATTATTATAGTACAGTATACCTAGTATAGTGCAGTACAGTATATATATATATCACATTACAGTACGAATAGTAAAGTTAAATATAGTATAGTACACTATATATAGTATAGTCACTCATCCCGTATATTTACAGTATATATAAATAGTTCACAGCAGTACAGTATAATATAGTATAGTACCGGATATATATTACTAGTACATATAGTATAATACATACTGGTACAGTATATAGAGTAATAGTCCACTAAGTACAGTATCTCGAGTATAGTACACTGCTAACAGTATATTACACTACAGTATATATAGTATAGTTAACAACAGTATACTACAGTATGTATAGTATACTACATGTATTTATAGTACACACACTGCAGTACAGTATATATAGTACGTACACTGAACAGTATATATAGTATAGTTCACAAAGTGTAGTACAGTATATAGAGTATAGTTCACAATAGTGTAGTACACGTATATAGAGATTGTCACACTACAGTATCGTACAGTATATATAGTAGATTAACAGCTACAGTATAGTATAGTAAGACTATAGTACAGTTATATTTCAAACAGTATATCAGTTTATACACTACATATAGTACAAGTATATATAGTGTAGTACCCTACAGTACGTATATATGTATAAGTAATTAACAGTACCGTAATATAGTATAGTAGCACTATCGTAAGTATACCCACGATTATCTCCTACAGTAACGTATATCAGTATGTACAGTATATAGAGGATAGTACACTACAGTACAGTATATATAGTAAAGTACATTCAGTGACGCAGTCTATATAGTAGAAGTACCCTACAGCCAGTATTATAGTAAATACACTATAGTACAGTATATAGAGCATAGTACGACAGTACAAGTACTAGTATAGTATGGAGATAGATAGTAAACAGTAGATAGAGTATAGCACTACAGTACCGTATAAATCGTATAATAGTATTACATTAATAGAATTAGTACACTACCAGTGAATATTAGGTGATTACGACATCGACAGTACGATATATAGTAAGTCACTGACAGTGCAGTTCCATATTACTGTATATACAGTTATAGATTGTGTTATAGATGTAGTTATATATATATAGATTGGGTTAAGTTTGAAAAGTTTGCTCATGGCGTGCCCCTGTAATACAATAGAAAGCGGCATTATTTTGTACTAAAAATAAGTTCACCAACCAGTGTAAAGTCAGCCCTCCTGTTCACTGGTCAGTGTAAAGTCAGCTCTCCAGTTCACCGGTCAGTGTAAAGTCAGCCCTCCTGTTCACTGGTCAGTGTAAAGTCAGCCCTCCAGTTCACCGGTCAGTGTAAAGTCAGCCCTCCAGTTCACCGGTCAGTGTAAAGTCAGCCCTCCAGTTCACCGGTCAGTGTAAAGTCAGCCCTCCTGTTCCCCAGTCAGTGTATAGTCAGCCCTCCAGTTCACCAGTCAGTGTAAAGTCAGCCCTCCAGTTCACCAGTCAGTGTAAAGTCAGCCCTCCAGTTCACCAGTCAGTGTAAAGTCAGACGTTTAATTCACCAGTCAGTGTAAAGTCAGACGTTTAATTCACCAGTCAGTGTAAAGTCAGCCGTTCGGTTTACCAGTCAGTGTAAAGTCAGCCATCCAGTTCACCAGTCAGTGTAAAGTCAGGCGTTCAGTTCACCAGTCAGTGTAAAGTCAGCCCTCCTGTTCACCAGAGTAAAGTCAGCCCTCCAGTTCACCAGTCAGTGTAAAGTCAGTCGTTCAGTTCACCAGTCAGTGTAAAGTCAGCCCTCCTGTTCACCAGAGTAAAGTCAGCCCTCCAGTTCACCAGTCAGTGTAAAGTCAGCCCTCCGAGTAGCAGGTGAAGCTGAAGAGTAAGATAGGTTGCCTAATCCAGGCGTAACCATGAAATCCAAGTGATACTCTATCCGCATTCCTGCAGGCCGAAGCTATGTACAGGTAACAGCAATCTTTGGGCACTTGGGAACACTGGGAAAAGTCTTTCTCTTAAGATCAACACCGAAAGGCGATAAGATGAGACATTTAATATGGCACGTTAAGGGCAGTAAAAAAGCCAAATTGTTGGGGGGCTTGGAACTTGGATACACAGTCTGCGGCTTTCAGAAGACCAGGTTAGCTAGTCCTTGCTGAGAGACGAGCTTGTTTGGGGATCGGGAGTTGATATTTTGATGAAATAATAGTTTGTCCTTATAAACCCAACACTGCACTTCCCAGATAGTTAATGTGTCCCCGGACTTTATTTTGTGTTTAAATAAAGTAAACAGGATATCAGGCACCTGCGGTCATGTTAATTATTCAAGAAGATTGAGGTTATATCTATACGGGGTTAGCGATACGTGTAGTGGTTTTTTTTTTTTTTTTGGTTTATTCTAGTGTGAAATGTGCTCAATTAACCATGGAACTCTGAAATCAATATCATGTAGGGAAACGGTGATGAAGATTGGGGATAGGGTTCTTGGTAAGCCCAATGGAAGTGAAGTTTAGTCTTGGTCTTGTACCTACTTATAAAACCCAATGGAAGTGAAGTTTAGTCTTTTGGTCTTGATCTACGTTATAAACCAATGGAAGTTAAGTTTAGTCTTTAGGTCTTGTATCTACGTTATAAACCCAATGGAAGTGAAGTTTAGTCTTTAGGTCTTGTACCTACGTTATAAACCCAATGGAAGTGAAGTTTAGTCTTTAGGTATTTTATCTACGTTATAAACCCAATGGAAGTGAAGTTTAGTCTTTAGGTCTTGTATCTACGTTATAAACCCAATGGAAGTGAAGTTTAGTCTTTAGGTCTTGTATCTACGTTATAAACCCAATGGAGTGAAGTTTAGTCTTTAGGTCTTGTATCACGTATATAAACCCAATGGAAGTGAAGTTAGTCTTAGGTCTTGTATCTACGTTATAAACCCAATGGAAGTGAAGTTTAGTCTTTAGGTCTTGGATCACGTTATAACCAATGGAGTGAAGTTTAGCTTTAGGCTTGTATCTACGTTAGATCTTGAATAGAAGTAATGGAGAGATGGTCTATTGGACTGTTCCCTGTAATCTTTCTAGATCATTTATAAGAGACCTTAAACAATATTTTATAATTGTTTATTATTATTTACAAGTCTATGGAACGGTTTCTTCATTTATCAGTTTCAGATTTGTAGGCCTCGACATTGTGATTAGCAAAGTGGGAATATTTAGACCGGACAATACATTATATAGGGTGACGTGAAATAGTATTTGGCTGTGTTATGCCATCAAACTTGCCGTAGAGGCCTGACGGTCAGTTACACGTCTTGACATGGAAACACTACATTCTAAGGAACCTGTGGTTGTCAGTGCCTCGAACAGCAATAGACTCAAGTTGAATTTTTTAACCAGAATGCAGTTGCGCGACAGTCTTTCAAGTTTGGGGTGGATAAACTGAAAACAAAGTGAAACTAAAACGTAAACTGGAATTTTATAACAATACTGAATACAATGAATTTTTATTCTTACATTGGATGACTAAGGCTTGGTTTTACAGAACAGTGGTCTCTGCATTTCCCTTAAAGGTGACACTGATGGAAACATTTACTATAGTAGAATAGACAGTTACTGGGTGTCAGTGAGACCTCGGATTACTAGGGGATGGGCACACAACTGTGGGTGCAGTTGTATTGGTGGATTATGTACGTTCTTTCTGATTGGACGGGGACATTTGGGGAGAAGAACAACTCCTTATTAGCATTCTCTAATCGTAACCTATGTAATCAAAATGAAAAACACAACTAAAATGGGGCACGTGTTTCAGTCTTATTTTCTCTGTGCGGATCGCATTTCAGACGCATTTCGCTTCTAGTGATTAAATACAGTAGCTAGGTGTTTTGGGGCCTAATGAACCTAAATACAATGTCCAGTTCGGTCAACAAGATGCTTGACTGGTTCCACACGCACAAGGTCACTGGGGGAATCTGAGACGCCCAGATGCGAGAATTTTGTTACATTAATTCGGATATTTATGGTAATATTATGTCAACCAAACGTTCCAACAGAATAGAGCCCTACACTTATCTAATCGATACTACACCCATAATAGGATACTGGCTTTTCTTTGAAAAACAAACCTCATAGCGTGGAATGGAGTGGACCCTAGTCCGCGGTGGGTCTCTCCCTAATGTTATTGGTGGGATGTTTTCTATAAAGAAAGTCAATAAAGCAGGATATGGATTTTATCGTATTGGGTGTTGCCTATAATAAATAGAGAACTGCAACTTCATATCATACCTGGCTAAGATGTGAAGATTCATTTTGTCATGTGGCCAATTTTAACCCTATAATAGATCTCCTGAACATGACAACCTGTTAACAGGTTTAACAATAGACTAGCAAATGTAGGAATATATATATATAAATGTCATTGGAAAATATTGTGACAATGAGATTTCCGCACGCTTATACAAGTCTATGGAAGGGCATTAAAATGTGGACACAAATTAATAGGTCATGTGATTTTAAGGTACATTTTTACCCATAATCCCTGGAAAGGCAACCGGGGCCTTGGCCTACAGTTCAATGGATATTTACACATAGAAGCTTTCTTAATAACCTGTTTAATTCATTGTTGTAATAATAAGTGACGCACACCATTCACAAAGGGTTAAAGTCACTTATAGCAGCGGTCTACTTATTGGCCGCCACAAGTTTCAATAGTCCTTTGCGGGTATTGTAACACAACATAAAGTCTTGCAATAATGAATATATTTAATATGGCACATTCCCATTACCATGTGGTTATGGCGTATATATATATATACAGTATATATATATATATGTATGTATGTATGTATAGTTTATTTATAAAGCGCCACCTGGGGGCGCAGCGCTGTACAATAACAATACCATAAAGTCACAAAGGGGATAAAAACATTGATAGGTCAGTACATCATATAAATTACACAATGATATAAATAAATATGAGAGCCACAAGAGGAAAGGAGGTCCCTGCCCCGTACAGCTTACAATCTAATTATATATATTTATTAGCTCCGTCATGTTACCCTTTGTGTGAAAAATCAGTTAGCTGGTTAGGCCCTGGTTAATGTTTTTCAATAACAGACGGACGTTCCTGGCTGATTTGGATTATGAGACACATATACAGCGGTTATGGATTTTAGAATCAATACTTGTTAGTACAGAGATGGGGCGTTCCCTCAACTAAATTATGTTTTTGGAAAGGTTTTGTAAACGACAACCTGAATTGAGTGGGGGTAACGCAATGGGAAATGCGATATTGCTTTAAGATATGACAATTTAATAGACCGTGACCTGAGGATAATGCTACAATACTGGACCTTGGGATTCCAAGATGCCTTGTTCACTACTAAGCTGCAATAGCTTTATAATTTACAATAGGAGACACCATTTTACATTTATCATAGGAGTTATTACTCTTATGTGTTGTTTATTCTTCTGCTGCTACCCACCCGCTACTGGACTCCCACAAAGTCATCAGAGCTGCACAAGAGCAGCACCCAGCGGGCGTTCCGAGACTTTTGTCATGTGAATCAAATATTTAAAGCAGCCCCAGTATCTTCTTGGGGGAAAGTTGTCCATCTCTTGTGGAGGGGGGGGTGGGCTGGTAAGACTGGAATGTCACTCTTTACACTGACGGTGAACTGAAAGTGATCTGACTTACATTGACTGTGTGAACTGGAAGGGTCTGACTTTACCCGGGCTGGTGAACTGGGAAGGGCTGACTTTACATTGCTATGTGAACCTGTCGAGGCGCTGACTTTACGATTAGGTGCACTAGGTGAAACCAGGAGGGCTGACGTTACACGACTTTTTAGGTTGAACTTAGGGCTCTGTATCACTGTGACAGGTGGTTTCTGGATTTTCTTTACAAGTGGCTGGTGAACTGTGAGGGCTGACTTTACAGGCTGGGTGTAACTGGTGAATGTGACTGACTTTACAACTTGACTTGGTTGAACTTGGTAGGGCTTGACTTTAATTGACTGGTGAACGGAGGGCTTGGACTTTATTCATGTGATGGTGAACTGAGAGGCTTCTCCAGTTCACCAGTCAATGTAAAGTCAGCCCTCCAGTTCACCAGCCAATGTAAAGTCAGCCCTCCAGTTCACCAGCCCGTGTAAAGTCAGCCCTCCAGTTCACCAGTCAATGTAAAGTCAGACACTCAGTTCACCAGTCAGTGTAAAGTCAGACATTCAGTTTACCAGCCACACCCACCTCCACAAGAGATGGACACTTTTCCCCAAGAAGATACTGGGGCTGCTTTAAATATTTGATTCACATGACAAAAAGTCTCGGAACGCCCTTGGGTGCTCTCTTGTGCAGCTCTGATGATCTTTGTGGGAGTCAGTAGCGGGTGGGTAGCAGCAGAAGAAATAAACAACACATAAGAGTAATAACTCCTATGAATAATATGTAAAATGTGTCTCCTATTGTAAATTATAAAGCTATTGCAGCTTAGTAGTGAACAAGGCATCTTGGAATCCCAAGGTCCAGTAGTTGACATTATCCCTCAGGTCAACGGTCTATTAAATTGTCATATCTTAAAGCAATATCGCATTCCCATTGCCGTTACCCACATTCAGGTTGTCAGGTTTACAACCTTTCCAATAAACATAATTTAGTTGAGGGAACGACCCATCTCTGTACTAACAAGTATTGATTCTAAAATCCATAACCGCTTGGTATAATGTGTCTCATAATCCAAATCAGCCAGGAACGTCCGTCTGTTATTGAAAAACATTAACCAGGGCCTAACCAGCTAACTGATATTTCACACAAAGGGTTAACATGACGGAGCTAATAAATATATATAATTAGATTGTAAGCTGTACGGGGCAGGGACCTCCTTTCCTCTTGTGGCTCTCATATTTATTTATATCATTTGTAATTTATATATTGATGTACTGAACTATCAATGTATTTATCCCCTTGTGTGACTTTATTGTATTGTTATTGTACAGCGCTGCGCCCCCAGGTGGCGCTTTATAAATAAACTATACATACATACATACATATATATATATATACTGTATATATATATATATACGCCATAACCACAATGGTAATGGGAATGTGCCATATTAAATATATTCATTATTGCAAGACTTTAATGTTGTGTTACAATACCCGCAAAGTGATATTGAAAACCTTGTGGCGGCCATATAAGTAGACGCTGCTATAAGTGACTTTAACCCTTTGTGAATAGGTGTGCGTCACTTTATTAATTAACACAATGAATTAAACAGGTTATTAAAGAAAGCTTCTATGTGTAAATATCCATTGAACTGTAGGGCCAAGGCCCCGGCTGCCTTTCTCAGGGGATTATGGGTAAAAATGTACCTTAAAATCACATGACCTATTAATTTGTGTCCACATTTTAATGCCCTTCCATAGACTTGTATTAAGTGCGGGAAAATCTCATTGTCACAAATATTTCCAATGACATTTATATATATATATTCCTACATTTGCTAGTCTATTGTTAAACCTGTTAACAGGTTGTCATGTTCAGGAAGATCTATTATAGGGTTAAAAATGGCCACATGACAAAATGGAATCTTCACATCTGAGCCAGGTATGATGATGAAGTTGCAGTTCTCTATTTATTTATAGGCAACACCCAATACGATAAAATCCATATCCTGCTTTATTGACTTTCTTATAGAAAACATCCCACCAATAACATTAGGGAGAGACCACCGCGGACTAGGGGTCCACTCCATTCCACGCTACTGAGGTTTGTTTTTCAAAGAAAGCCAGTATCCTATTATGGGTGTAGTATCGATATAGGATAAAGTGTAGGGCTCCTATTCTGTTGGAACGTTTGGTTGACATCAGTTACCATAAATATCCGAATTAATGTAACAAAATTCTCGCATCTGGGCGTCTCAGATTCCCCCAGTGACCTTGTGCTGTGTGGAACCAGTCAAGCATCTTGTTGACCGAACTGGACATTGTATTTAGGTTCATGTAGGGCCCAAGTAACACCTAGCTACTGTATTTAATCACTAGAAGCGAAATGCGTCTGAAATGCGATCCGCACAGGAAAATAAGACTGAAACACGTGCCCCATTTTAGTTGTGTTTTTCATTTTGATTACATAGGTTACGATTAGAGAAGCTAATAAGGAGTTGTTCTTCTCCCCAAATGTCCACGTCCAATCAGAAAGAACGTACATAATCCACCAATACAACTGCACCCACAGTGTGTGCCCATACCCCATAGTAATCCGAGGTCTCACTGACACCCAGTAACTGTCTATTCTTACTATAGTAAATGTTTCCATCAGTGTCACCTTTAAGGGAAATGCAGAGACCACATGTTCTGTAAAACCAAGCCTTAGTCATCCAATGTAAGAATAAAAATTCATTAGTATTCAGATTTGTTATAAAATTCCAGTTTACGTTTTAGTTTCAGCTTTGTTTTCAGTTTTACCCCCAAACTTGAAAGACTGTCGGCAAACTGCATTCTGGTTAAAAAATTCAACTTGAGTCTATTGCTGTTCGAGGCACTGACAGACCACAGGTTCCTTAGAATGTAGTGTTTCCATGTCAGAGACGTGTAACTGACCGTCAGGCCTCTACGGCAAGTTTGATGGCATAACACAGCCAAAATACTATTTCACGTTCACTATATAATGTATTGTCCGGTCTAAATATTCCCACTTTGCTAATCCTAAATGTCGAGGCCTACAAAATCTGAAACTGATAAATGAAGAAACCAGGTTCCATAGACTTGTAAATAATAATAAACAAATTAATAAAATATTGTTTAAGGTCTCTATATAAATGATCTAGAAAGATTACAGGGAACAGTCCAATAAAGACCATCTCTCCATTACTTCTATTTCAAGATCCTAACGTAGATACAAGACCTAAAGACTAAACTTCACTTCCATTGGGTTTATAACGTAGATACAAGACCTAAAGACTAAACTTCACTTCCATTGGGTTTATAACGTAGATACAAGACCTAAAGACTAAACTTCACTCCATTTGGGTTTATACTTATATACAGACCTAACTAAGCTAAACTTCACTCATTGGTTTAATAACGTGCAATACCAATCCTAAAGCTAAACTTCACTTCCATGGGTTTATAACGTGAATAACACTACCTAAAGAACTAACTTCACGTCCATTGGGTTTTATAACGTAGGTACAGACCTAAAGACTAAACTTCACTTCCATTGGGTTTATAACGTAGATACAAGACCTAAAGACTAAACTTAACTTCCATTGGGTTTATAACGTAGATACAAGACCAAAAGACTAAACTTCACTTCCATTGGGTTTATAACGTAGGTACAAGACCTAAAGACTAAACTTCACTTCCATTGGGCTTACCAAAGAACCCTAATCCCCAATCTTTCACCGTTTCCCTACATGATATTGATTTCCAGAGTTCCATGGTTAATTGAGCACATTTCACACTAGAATACCAAAAAAAAAAAAAAAAAACCACTACTACGTATTCGCTACCCCAGTAAGATATAAACCTCAATCTTCTTGATATAATTAACATGACCGCAGGTGCCTGATATCCTGTTTACTTTATTTAAACACAAAATAAAAGTCCGGGGACACATTAACTATCTGGGAAGTGCAGTGTTGGGTTTATAAGGACAAACTATTATATTGCATCAAAATATCAACTCCCGATCCCCAAACAAGCTCGTCTCTCAGCAAAGGACTAGCTAACCTGGTCTTCTGAAAAGCCGCAGGACTGTGTATCCAAGTTCCAAGCCCCCCAACAAATTTGGCTTTTTTACTGCACTTAACGTGCCATATTAAATGTCTCATCTTATCTGCCTGTCGGTGGTTGATCTGTAAGGAGTAAAGACATTTTCCCAGTGGTTCCCAAAGTGCCCAAGAGATTGCTGTTACCTGTAACTAGGACTTCGGCCTGCAGGAATGCGGATAGAGTAATCCACTTGGATTTCATGGTTAGCCTGGATTAGGCAACCTATCTTACTTTCTTCAGCCTTCACCTGCTTTACTCTGAGAGTCTTTGAACCTCCCTCCTGCAGAGCTCTGCTACTTCGATGCACAGGAAATGAACCCTCTACGCTATCTAGTGTTCAACGTGCCACTAACACACACAGGCTGAATCACAGACCACATTGCAGCTCGATTCTGTTTAATCCCCTTCCTTTGTCGCCTGTGTATATTTGATAACAGACTTTTCTGTTCTCCTGCGGAGCCTGTGAAACCCATAGAAGGTTTTAATATACAATGCTTCACGTCTTCATTACATTGCTTTTAATAATTTATTATTATTAATAATGTTATCGGTAGTGTCTTTTATTCCGATGAGGAAGACTTATTTATCTGCATCTTTTAATTAATGTTCTTAAATTAATCCAAAACTGATCCTATCCCTTTAAATAAAATCAACTAAATCTTAAGTCATTAAAAATCAAAAGCCTGTCGCGATTTTACCCCATATAACAGCCTGACGTCTGGGGTAACTAGAAATCAACACAAGTGGGAAATTTATAAAGACGCAATATCACAAAATTGTTTACTTTTTGTATACTAATTGTATACTCACCCCTCAAATGAAAAATACGTAAGTATATCACCCCCCAAATAGTTAGAAAGCTGAAACATGTAGGTTTAAACTACATGCGGTGAAATGTTCTTCTCCCCCTTTCCTCCGCCTCCTCTCCATGCTTTCCAAGCTTGCACATGCTCAGAGGCAGCTAGCAGAATAATATTCAGTCATTGGCCGTGACTCAGAAAGAGAGGTAACATATCATCATTCAGCATTTTATGAAACTCAACTATTGCCGTTCAGGATTTGGGGTTGATTTGCTTATATATTAATATACAATTTTCATTTGAGGGGGACACATGTCCTATTTTAGTATATTGGCAGTTTTATTTTACACCATGTTAGTAAAACACAATCAGCAGTAAATATACCGATAATGTGCTGTATTTCAATATAGTGGAAGTGTCTGAGGACCCTGGAGACCAGAGGACGACCAGCTCCATCTACTGTGCTGGGTGGGGAAGGGGGATTTCTAAACATTAGAAAAGAATACAGGCGAGATCCATGGACGATCATCTGCAGGGAGGACAATAGACATTGATGGCTTTGGACATGAAGTTTACACAAACAATCACTTCTGATGGATTTTTAGGTACAATCGGTCGGTCTGATCAATCAATCAATCATCTTTAATGTGCAGTATGATTGGTCAGGAAAAATACCCAGGTAAAACTGTTACCTGGAATATCTAGTATAAATATTCACACGAGGGCCCTAGTAATCAAGGAGAAACAAACCGCTTAACAGGGGGACAGCAGTACAGACGCCATATTGTCGCCCACAATGACCATTTAGGGTTGTGTTAGTGCCTGTACAATGGGATCATGTGATTGGTTACTGTATATTTGCACCATTATTTCCTTCCGTTACAGTGCACGGTACTGAAGTGTAACTATAAAAAGGTGCGTACATGGTAGGTTTTATTTTTCGCCTATAGTTACCCTTTAAATACGAAATCTCTGGTCTGTGTAATGTGAGTGCGTTTTCTGTGCAGCAATTTCATTCCAACTCTAAATGGGTTTAGCCAGAACAAGATGGAAATTGTGTTTCTAGCGACTGTGACTCCGTTTGCACAAAGGATTTAACGTGCCTGGCTGAATGGAGATCATTTAACTTTTCATTTAACCCTTAAACAGTCACTCCCGGGGTTAAATGCACACATACAATGGCAGATAAACTATGTTTACATACGGTAATGATATAGTGGATAATGCACCCCCAACTGTAAATTATAAGGATATTAAAAGTCACTGAGGAGTTCCGTGACCATATAAAAGAACGAGGCCGCAGGCCGAGTACCTTTTATACAGGGCACGGAACTCCAAGGTTCTAAGAAGCCACCCCTTTGTGGCTTCTGGTTTTCTTCTCCTCCTGGAACTGTAAGATTATAAGGCTATAATCTTACAGTTCCTCCCATAGAAATCCACTACAGGGGTAGGTTATATAATTATTAGGCCAGTGGTAAACTACATCAACATTGTCTCACCAAATCCTAGAGAGCGTTGCATTGTGGATATCCATCGGTGAAAAACACCAGGGGATTTTAGACTATTTAAAGTAACTAAAGGTGTGTTCTGTGTGTCCAACCCCTCCACTTTCTTTGTTTAAGACAATATTGGTTAGGATGACTTTTAACCCCTTCTTTTCAATATCGAGTTTGCATCGGATTTTTTTTTTTTTGCTGAATCGGCAATTAAAACAATGATTCCCTAATTTTTCTATGATAAATGTAAAAAATAAATTTGGTGGGTAAACTTAAATATAGCAAGCAGTGCCAGGCAGCAATTGCTTGAGCCAGCAAGATACGGCCTTGTATGAAGAGAGGTATGGATTCAAGGGAGTCAGTCCAAAACAGAGGGTTTGCTTCAACCGGATACATATGCCAACAATATCAGGTATAAAAATATTACATTGATCAAACAGCAACTAACACGCTAGTCACACCTGATGCATTTTGTGCTAGATTAGCATTTCGTCAGATGCCTCTGAAGAATACGGGAGCCGGAGGTCCAGTACAGTTGTCTGCATATGCGAGGGTTAAAGCAAAGGGGCCAGGGAAACTATTATGTAAGCTGAAATGATTTATTGATTCATTGTATTACTTTTTGTATCCCACACCACGCTTTTTAATATTTCCATATATATTGAGTCACTTATCTGCTGTTAAGTATAGGGCTACACTTGTATGTATATTTGGTTTACAGATTCAAGGGAGGAAAATGTAATTCTCCCTCTTTACAAAGCATTGGTAAGGCCTCATTTGGAATATGCAGTGCAATTTTGGAATCCTGTGTACAAAAAGGAATGGAAAGGGTTCAGAGAAGGGCAACTAAATTAATAAGGGGATTGGGGGAGCTTGAATATGAAGAGAGACTGAAAAAGTTACAATTATGTACACTGGAGAAAAGGCGCTTGCGTGGGGATATGATTACTGTGTATAAATACATTAACGGGCCATACAATAAACTATCTGGGGCATTGTTCACCAATAGAACATCTCAGCGGACACGCGAACATCCCTTAATTAAAAAAAGTTCTTCAAGTTGGGAAAGGGTTTGTCACTGTGAGAACGGTAAAGCTATGGAACTGTCTTCCAGTGGACGTTGTTATGGCAGGTTCATTGGTCAGTTTAATAAAAAGCTGGATGAGTTTCTACAAACAAGGAATGTTACAAGTTACTGGTATTGATACATAAAGTAGAGTTGGGAAAGGGTTTGTCACTGTGAGAACGGTAAAGCTATGGAACTGTCTTCCAGTGGACGTTGTTATGGCAGGTTCATTGGTCAGTTTAATAAAAAGCTGGATGAGTTTCTACAAACAAGGAATGTTACAAGTTACTGGTATTGATACATAAAGTAGAGTTGATCCAGGGAAAGGGTTTGCACGTGAGAACGGTAAAGCTATGGAACTGTCTTCCAGTGGACGTTATTATCGCAGGTTCATTGGTCAGTTTAATAAAAAGCTGGATGGGTTTCTACAAACAAGGAATGTTACAAGTTACTGGTATTGATACATAAAGTAGAGTTGGGAAAGGGTTTGTCACTGTGAGAACAGTAAAGCTATGGAACTGTCTTCCAGTGGACGTTGTAATGGCAGGTTCATTGGTCAGTTAAATAAAAAGCTGGATGAGTAACTTGTAACATTCCTTGTTTGTAGAACTCATCCAGCTTTTTATTAAACTGACCAATGAACCTGCCATAACAACGTCCACTGGAAGACAGTTCCATAGCTTCCGTCTCACAGTGACAAACCCTTTCCCAACTCTACTTTATGTATCAATACCAGTACTTGTAACATTCCTTGTTTGTAGAAACCCCATCCAGCTTTTTATTAACCTGACCAATGAACCTGCCATAACAACGTCCACTGGAAGACATTCCATAGCTTTACCGTCTCACAGTGACAAACTTTCCCAACTCTACTTTATGTATCAATCCCAGTACTTGTAACATTCCTTGTTGTAGAAACTCATCCAGCTTTTTTATTAAACTGACCAATGAACCTGCCAAAACAACGTCCACTGGAAGACAGTTCCATAGCTTTACCGTTCTCACAGTGACAAAACCCTTTCCCAACTCTACTTTATGTATCAATCCCAGTAACTTGTAACATTCCTTGTTTGTAGAAACTCATCCAGCTTTATTAAACTGACCAATGAACCTCCATAACGTCCACTGGAAGACAGTTCCATAGCTTTCCTTTCTCACAGTGACAAACCCTTTCCCAACTCTACTTTATGTATCAATACCAGTTAACTTGTAACATTCCTTGTTTGTAAAACTCATCCAGCTTTTATTAAGCTGACCAATGAACCTGCATAACAACGTCCACTGGAAGACAGTTCCAAGCTTTACTACCGTTCTCACAGTGACAACCCTTTCCCAACTCTACTTTATGTACAATACCAGTAACTTGTAACATTCCTTGTTTGTAGAAACTCATCCAGCTTTTTATTAACTGACCAATGAACCTCTGCCATAAACAACGTCCACTGGAAGACAGTTCCATAGCTTTACCGTTCTCACAGTGACAAACCCTTTCCCAACTCTACTTTATGTATCAATACCAGTAACTTGTAACATTCCTGTTTGAGAAACTCATCCAGCTTTTTATTAACTGACCAATGAACCTGCCATAACAACGTCCCTGGAAGACAGTTCCTAGCTTTACCGTTCTCACAGTGCAAACCCTTTCCCAACTCTACTTTATGTATCAATACCAGTAATTGTAACATTCCTTGTTTGTAGAAACTCATCCAGCTTTTTATTAAACTGACCAATGAACCTGCAATAACAACGTCCACTGGAAGACAGTTCCATAGCTTTACCTTCTCACAGTGACAAACCCTTTCCCAACTCTACTTTATGTATCAATACCATTAACTTGTAAACATTCCTTGTTGTAGAAACTCATCCAGCTTTTTTAATTAAGCTGACCAATGAACCTGCCATAACAACGTCCACTGGAAGACAGTTCCATAGCTTTACCGTTCTCACAGTGACAAACCTTTCCCAACTCTACTTTATGTATCAATACCAGTAACTTGTAACATTCCTTGTTTGTAGAACTCATCCAGCTTTGTTATTAAACTGACCAAATGAACCTCCATAACACGTCCACTGGAAGACGTTCCATAGCTTTACCCGTTCTCAAAAGTGACAACCCTTTCCCAACTCTACTTTATGTATCATATCACCGATAACTTGTAACATTCCTTGTTTGTAGAAACCATCCAGCTTTTTATTAAACTGACCAATTAACCTGCATAACAACGTCCCACTGGAAGACTTTCCATAGCTTACTTCTCCTCATCAGTGACAAACCCTTTCCCAACTCTATTTATGTATCAATACCAGTGAACTTGTAACATTCCTTGTTTGTAGAAACATCCAGCTTTTTTATAACTGACCAATGAACCTGCACTAAACAAGTCCACTGGAAACGTTCCATAGCTTTACCTTCTCACAGTGAACAACCCTTTCCCAACTCTACTTATGTATCAATACCAGTAACTTGTAACATTCCTTGTTTGTAGAAACTCATCCAGCTTTTATAATACTGACCAATGAACCTGCCATAACAACGTCCACTGGAAGACTTCCATAGCTTTAACCGTCTCTCACAGTGACAAACCCTTTCCCCAACTCTACTTTATGTCAATACCAGTAACTTGTAACATTCCTTGTTTGTAGAAACATCAATCCAGCTTTTTATTAAACTGACCAATGAACCTGCCATAACACTACTGAAGACGTTCCCATATTTATAAAAACGACCAGTATATCCAGCTTTACCTTCTCACAGTGACAAACCCTTTCCCTCTACTTTGTATCAATACCAGTAATTTAACATTCCTTGTTTGTAGAAACTCATCCGCTTTTTTATAACTGACCAATTAACCTGCATAACAACGTCCACTGGCAAGACGTTCCATAGCTTTACCGTTCTCACAGTGACAAACCCTTTCCCCCTCACTTATGTATCAATACCATAACTTGTAACATTCCTGTTTGTAGAAACTCATCCAGCTTTTTATTAACTGACCAATGAACCTGCCATAACAACGTCCACTGGAGACAGTTCCATAGCTTTACCATCCGTTCTCACAGTGACAACCCCTTTCCCACTGCTACTTTATGTATCAATACCAGTACTTTAACATTCTTGTTTTTAGAAACTCACCAGCTTTTTACGATACATATTGGACGATAAATATATATACTGAAATACTATAAGTAGCTGTGACTATACTATATAACTGTAATACTTAATGTGCTGTAGTGTAGCTATATATTACGTACTGTAACGCAATATATACTTCTAACTATTCTTTACTGTATGTGCTATAACTATAATACTGTACTGCACTATTACTATGTACTACTGTACTAATATATATACTTGTACGATACTCTATATATTTCACCTATACGTATGTATACTGTACTATAATATATATTAGTACTGTATGATGTGCATATGTACCCCCAGTGGAGCAGGGATCGCAGTTGGAATGTCAGAGGATGCAGCAGAGAGCGACGATTAAGTTTTCCTGCACGGCTCTGGTTGGATTAATTGAAAAGTACGAGAGGTTAAGACCTCAATGGGCATGTTCCCCCTTAAAACAAAAAAATCTGGTCCAGCATGTCCGTTACCTACCCCAACTCACCAATTCGGTGGGTACAGGGAGTCGTCAATAATTATAAATGTCAGCCCGGAATGTCACCAATCAAGTACTGCATTTATTACCATATTCCACAGGTATTAAGAAATAGACTTAAGGTCCTCATCATACCATTACCATATAACGGCGAATAATGGGCCCTAGAAGTGCCCGGCCTAGCTGCTCCTCAATGCCAAGCTTCGAAGGCCCCTATAGTCCAGAGAAGCCCCGGCTCAATTCCCAAGGCGCCATAGCCCCCTCTCTCCATCGTCCCACCCCCGCACCCCCTCCATCCCAGCTCCACAACCATCACCTCCATCCACCCCATGCCTGTGCCCCTACCAAATCGCAGGGGGTCGCGGGCCATAGCCCCCTCCATGACACTCTCTCCAAGGCCAACCTCCACCCCTCCCCTGCCTCCCTCTCCGTCCCAAGGCCACGCCCCCCCGACCCCTGTCCCCAACGGCCAACCACCCCCTCCTCCATGTCCCAAGCACACCCCCCCTCTCCATGTCCCAGGCCATAGCCCCCCTCCTCCATGTTCCCAAGGCCACAGCCCCCCTCCTCCATGTCCCAAGGCCACAGCCCCCTCCTCCATGTCCCAAGGCCCAGCCCCTCCCTCATCCCAAGGCCACAGCCCCCCTCCTCCACCATGCCCAAGGCAGCCCCCCTCCTCCATGTCCCAAGGCCACACCCCCCTACTCCATTCCCAAGGCCACAGCCCCTCTCCATTCCAGGCAACAGCCCCCCTCCTCCATGTTCCCAAGGCCACAGCCCCCCTCCTCCATGTCCGTCAAGGCCACACACCCCCCCTCCTCATGTCCCAAGGCCACAGCCCCCCTCCTCCATGTCCCAAGGCCACCAGCCACCACATCCTCCATGTCCCAAGGCCACAGCCCCCTCCCCATGTCCCAAGCCAACAGCCCCCCTCCTCCATGTCCCAAGGCCAGAGGCTCCCCTCCTCCTGTCAGCCGTCACACCCAGGGCAAATTAACCCCCCTGTCCCCAATACAGCCCCCCTGTACCCAAATCAGCCCCCCTCTGCCCACACCAGGTCTCCCCTCTGTCCACACCCGGGCCCCCTCGTCCCACCCAGGGCCCACTCTCGGTCACTACTCCCAAACCCAGGGCCCCCCCATCTGTCCTAAATACAAGGTCCCCTCCCCACAAACTTAACTTGCTGTCTTTGTATTTGTTTGTTTCTGCCACATAACACAGTAATAACATAATTTGGGATTTGTATAAATATATTGTATTATTTCCTCCAATCTGACAAAGTAAACTAGCTGCCCCTCCAAGCAAAGATCCATCAGGCTGTCACACTGCTGACATCACAACCATGATTAATTGCTGTTTTTCTTTGCGCCTCCCACTGCACATGCTCAACTTATAAAAAGCTCATTGAGCAGAGTGCGGAGGCAGATACCTACCTATTCCAGAAGGAATAGAACTTATCATTAAATATCTGGTTACAAATGTATGTATAATAATTTGGTTAAAAATAGCAGTTGGGTGCAGCAGATAAACAGTCAAGTCACCAGTTTAGTCATTGGGGGTTAACTTGTCCTTTAAACTTTTTTTTTATCAAGGTGGTACAAAAAGATTACAGGAGTGCTAAAAGCTGCGTTTAAACAAAACACTGTATGCACACATATCTTCTTTTGAGACAAAGGAATGAAAATCCAATCGGCAGCACATTGGATGTACAGAGAATGATTGCTTCTATATGGATTCTAAGTGTCCATAGACCATAAACACCAGCCTTTAACAAGAGAGAAAATCATTTTAGTTGGGGTTACGCTATGAATCTCATCACTGCCCACAGACATTGTAAATGGACATCGCGAAGGTTAACTCCAAACTGCAACAACATTTTCCTCATTCTATTTTTACTGACTGTTTTAAAAACATTGTAACTCTTTAGTAATTTATAAAGAAAGAATGCACACTGTAATACTTTTATTAAACAAATTCCTTAGTTACCACCCCTCCTCTAGGGCAGGGGTCTCACACATGCTCTGTGGTGATTTTCCCCAAGGATAGAGAGAGAGAGAGAAAAGGGGGTTTGTTTGTATCTGTGCTAACTGGGAGAGTAACATTGAAAGTGGAAGTAAAGCTGGGTTCACACAGGACAGATTTTTAAAAAATGACAGAGATCTGCGAGATTCTGTCTGTCGTTTTGAAAGATCAGGACCACACAGTCCCATCGTTCTCCATATACACAGCATATACCCATCCTGTAACATCATGTAACAGCATATACACATTATGTACACATCATACACAGCATGTACACCTCATGTCAGCACATTAACATTATGTACACAGAATATTATACATTATATACACAGCATGTACACCTCATATACACACCATATACCCATCGTATACACAGCATATACACATCATGTACACACCATTACAGTATACACAGCATTTACACATCATATACACAAGCATTTACACATCATTACACAGCATTTACACATCAACATCATTTTCACAACACGTACACATCATATACACAGCATGTACACAGCATATTCACATCTATACACATCATATGCACAGCATATCCACAGCATATCCACAGCATGCACAGCATATCCACAGCATATGCACATCATATGCACATCATATGCACATCATATGCACACCATATGCACATATACACATCATATTGCACACCATATGCACAGCATTGCACATCATATGCACCATCATATGCACACCCATGTACAAGCCATGTACACAGCATTTACACAGCATAGGGAGAACGTTTAGGACTGTGTGTCTCCCCTCGACCAACGCGGAATCTCATCCAGCTTTTTTTTTTAAACTATGAATGAACCTGCCAAACAACGTCCACTGGAAGACAGTTCCATAGCTTTAACCGTTCTCACAGTGACAAACCCTTTCCCAACTCTACTTTATGTATCAATCCATAACTTGTAACATTCCTTGTTTGTAGAAACTCATCCAGCTTTTTATTAAACTGACAATGACCTGCCATAACAACGTCCACTGGAGACAGTTCCATAGCTTTACGTTCTCACAGTGACAAACCCTTTCCCAACTCTACTTTATGTATCAATACCAGTAACTTGTAACATTCCTTGTTTGCAGAAACTCATCCAGCTTTTTATTAAACTGACCAATGAACCTGCCATACACAACGTCCACTGGAAGACAGTTCCATAGCTTTACCGTTCTACAGTGACAAACCCTTTCCCAACCTACTTTATGTATCAATACCAGTAATTGTAACATTCCTTGTTTGTAGAAACTCATCCAGCTTTTTATTAACTGACCAATGAACCTGCCATAACAACGTCCACTGGAAGACAGTTCCATAGCTTTTGCCGTTCTCACAGTGACAAACCCTTTCCCAACTCTACTTTTGTATCAATACCAGTAACTTGTAACATTCCTTGTTTGTAGAAACCCATCCAGCTTTTATTAAACTGACCAAGAACTGCGATAACAACGTCCACTGGAAGACAGTTCCATAGCTTTATCGTTCTCACAGTGACAAACCCTTTCCCAACTCTATTTATGTATCAATCCAGTAACTTGTAATTCCTTGTTTGAGTAGAAACTCATCCAGCTTTTATTAAAACTGACCAATGAACCTGCCAAAACAACGTCACTCTGAAGACAGTTCCATAGCTTTACCTTCTCACAGTGGACAAACCCTTTCCCAACTCTACTTTATGTATCAATACCAGTACCTTGTAACATTCCTTGTGTGTAGAAACTCATCCAGCTTTTTATTAAAACTGACCAATGAAACCTGCCATAACAACGTCCCTGGAAGACAGTTCCATAGCTTTACCTTTCTCACAGTGACAACCCTTTCCCAACTCTACTTTATGTATCATACCAGTACTTGTAACCATCCTTGTTTGTAAAACTCATCCAGCTTTTTATTAACGACCAATGAAACCTGCCATAACAACGTCCACTGGAAGGACAGTTCCATAGCTTTACGTGTCTCACAGTGACAAACCCTTCCCAACTCTAACTTTATGTATCAATACCGTAACTTGTAACATTCCTGTTTGTAGAAACCATCCAGCTTTTATTAACTGACCAATGAACCTGCCATAACAAGTCCACTGGAAGACAGTTCCATAGGCTTTACCGTTCTCACAAGTGACAACCTTTCCCTCAACTCTACTTTATGTATCAATACCAGTAACTTGTAACATTCCTTGTTTGCAGAAACTCATCCAGCCTTTTATTAAGCTGACCAATGAACCTGCATAACAACGTCCACTGGAAGACAGTTCCATAGCTTTACCGTTCTCACAGTGACAAAACCTTTCCCAACTCTACTTTATGTATCAATACCAGTAATTGTAACATTCCTTGTTTGTAGAAACTCATCCAGCTTTTTATTAAACTGACCAATGAACCTGCCCATAACAACGTCCACTGGAAGGACAGTTCCATAGCTTTAACCGTTCCACAGTGACAAAAACCCTTTCCCAACTCTACTTTATGTGATCAATACCAGTAACTTGTAACATTCCTTGTTTGAGAAAATCATCCAGCTTTTTATTAATGACCAATGAACCTGCCATAACAAACAGGTCCACTGGAAGACAGTGTCCATAGCTTACCGTTCATCACAGTGACAAACCATTCCCAATCTCTACTTTATGTATCAATACCAGTAACTTGTAACATTCCTTGTTTGGAGAACTCATCCAGCTTGTTTTATTAAACTGAAAGGTGAACCTCTCCATAACAACGTCCACTGGAAGACAGTTCCATAGCTTTAACCGCGTTCTCCAGTGACAACCCTTTCCCAACTCTACTTTATGTATCAATACCAGTAACTTTGTAACATTCCTTTGTTTGTAGAAACTCATCCAGCTTTTATTAAACTGACCAATGAACCTGCCATAACAACGTCCACTGGAAGACAGTTCATAGCTTTCACCGTTCTCACAGTGACAAACCCTTTCCCAAATCTACTTTATGTATCAATACCAGTATTTGTAAACATTCCTTGTTTGTGAAGAACATCCAGCTTTTATTTAAACTGACACCAATGAAACCTGTCATAAAAACGTCCACTGGAAGACAGTTCCAGTTCTACCATTCTCACAGTGACAAACCCTTTCCCAACTCTAATTTATGTATCAATACCAGTAAATGTGTAACTTCCTTGTTGTAGAAAACTCATTCCACTTTTTATTAAACTGACCAATGAACCTGCCAAACAATGTCCACTGGAAGACGTTCCATAGCTTTACCGTCTCATCAGGGACAACCCTTCCCCAACTCTATTAGTTCAATAACCAGTATTGTAACATTCCTGTTTTTGTAGAAACTCATCCAGCTTTTTATTAAACACTGACCAATGAATGCCTGCCATAACAACGTCCACTGGAAGACAGTTCAATGCTTTAACCGCTCTCACAGTGACAAACCCTTTCCCAACTCTACTTTATTTATCAATACCAGTAACTGTACATTCCTTGTTTGTGAAAACTCATCCAGCTTTTTATTAACTACCAATGAACCTGCCATAACAACGTCCACTGGAAGACCGTTCCATAGCTTTACCGTTCCACAGTGACAACCCTTTCCCAACTCTACTTTATGTATCAATACCCGTAACTTTGTAACATTCTGTTTGTAGAAACTCATCCAGCTTTTTATTAACTGACCAATGAACTGCATAACAACGTCCACTGGAAGACAGTTCCATAGCTTTACCGTTCTCACAGTGACAAACCCTCCCACTCTACTTTATGTATCAATACCAGTAATCTGTAACATTCCTTGTTGTAGAAAACTCATAGCTTTTATAAAACTGACCAATGAACCTGCCATAACAACGTCCAACGGAAGACAGGTCCATAGCTTTCCGTTCTCACAGTGACAAACCCTTTCCCAAACTCTACTTTATGTTCCAATACCGTAACTTGAACATTCTTGTTGAGAACTCATCCAAGCTTTTTATTAAACTGACCAAATGAACCTGCCATAACAAGCGTCCACTGGAAGGATACAGTTCCATAGCGTTTACCGTTCTCACAGTGACAAACCCTTTCCCAAACTCTACTTTATGTATCAATACCAGTACATTGTAAACATTCTTGTTGTAGAAACTACATGCCAGCTTTTTATTAAACTGACCAATATGAACCTGTCCATAAAACAACGTCCACTGGAAGACAGTTCCATAGCTTTACCGTCTCACAGTGACAACCCTTTCCAAACTCTACTTTATGTATCAATACCAGTACTTGTAACATTCCTTGTTTGTAGAAACTCATCCAGTTTTTATTAAACTGACCAATGAACCTGCATAACAACGTCACTGGAAGACAGTTCCATAGCTTACCGTTTCTCACAGGACGTGAAACCCTTTCCCAACTCTACTTTATGTATCAATACCAGTAAATTGTCAATTCCTTGTTGTAGAAAACCCATACCAGCTTTTATTAAACGACAAATGTGCATAACAACGTCCACTGGAAGAGACAGTTACCAGAGCTCTACATTCACCAGTGACAAACCCTTTCCCAACTCTAATTTATAGTATCAATACCAGTAATGTAACATTCTTGTTTGTAGAAACTAATCAGAGCTTTATAAATTCTGGAGAGGAGGGAAAATCCTTTCAGTAGGAGAAACACTAAGACCAATGGAACCTGCCATAAACGTCACTGGAGACAGTTCCTCTATTTACCGTCTCACAGTGACAAACCCTTTCCCAAACTCTACTTATGTATCAATACCAGAACTTGTAACATTCCTTGTTTGTAGAAACTCATCCAGCTTTTTAAACTGAACCAATGAACGCCATAACAACGTCCAACTGGAAGACAGTCCATAGCTTTACCGTTCTCACAGTGACAAAACCCTTTCCCAACTCTACTTATGTATCAATAACAGTTTAACTTGTAACATTTCCTTGTTGTAGAAACAATCCAGCTTTTATAAACTGACACACAGACCTGCATAACATAGTCCATGGAAGACAGGTCCATAGCTTACCTTCTCACAGTGACAACACCCTTTCCAACTCTACTTTATGTATAATACAGTACTTGTAACATTCCTTGTGTGTAGAAACTCATCCAGCTTTTTATTAAACTGACCAATGAACCTGCCATACAAACAAGTCCACTGGGAAGAACAGTTCCATAGCTTTACCGTTATCACAGTGACAAACCCTTTCCAACTCTACTTTATGTATCAATACAAGTAACTTGTAACATCCTGTTTGTAGAAACTCATCCAGCTTTTTATTAAACTGACACAATGAACCTGCACATAACAACGTCCACGGAGACAGTCCATTAGCTTGTACCGTGCTCACAGTGACAAAACCCTTTCCCAACATACTTATGTACAATCCAGTAACTGTAACATTCCTGTGTTTGTAGAAAACTCATCCAGCTTTTTATTAAACTGACCAATGAACCGCATAACAACGTCCACTGAAGACAGTTCCATAGCTTTACCGTTCTCACAGTGACAAACCCTTTCCCAACTTACTTTGAGGTATGCAATACCGGATATTGAAAATTCCTGTTTGTAGAAACATCCAGCTTTTTATTAAACGAGACCAATGAACCTGCACCAAAACAACGTCACTGAAGACAGTTCAATGCTTCTACCGATTTCATCACAGTGACAAAAACCCTTTCCCAAACAAACTCTATGTAGTATGTATCATTACCAGTAACTGTAACATTCCTTGATTTGGTAGAAAACTCATTCCAGATCTTTTGATTAAAACTGACCAAAGAAAAACCTGCGCATAACAACGTCCCACTGGAAAGACAGATTCCATAGCTTACACCGCTCACAGTGACAAACCCTTTCCCAACTCGCCGTGTATGTTATATCAATACAGTAGACTTGTAACATCCTTGTTTGTGGGGGGACAGAAACTATCATCCAGTCTTTTATATAAACTAACCAATGAAACCTGCCATAACAAACGTTCCACACTGGAAGACCGTTCCATAGCTTTACCGTTCTCACAAGTGACCAAACCCCTTTCCCAACTTCTGAAGGTATGTATCCAATACCAGTGAACTTGTAACATTCCTTGGTTGTAGAAACGTCATCAGCACTATTTTATTAAGATGCTGACCGCAATAGAACCTGCCAAACAAAGTCCACTGGACGACAGTATCCAATAGGCTTTACGCGTTACTCACAGTGAACAATACCTTTGCCCCACTTCTACGTTATGTATCAATACCAGTAACTTGTAACTTCATGTTTGTAGAAACTTCATCCAGCTTTTTATAAATGACCAATGAACCTGCCATAACAACGTCCACTGAAGACAGTTCCATAGCTTTGCCGTTCCACAGTGACAAACCCTCCCAACTCTACTTTATGATCAATACCAGTAACTGTGTAAGCTTCCTTGTTGGCATTGATACATAAAGTAGAGTTGGGAAAGGGTTTGTCACTGTGAGAACTGTAAAGCTATGGAACTGTCTTCCAGTGGACGTTGTTATGGCAGGTTCATTGGTCAGTTTAATAAAAAGCTGGATGAGTTTCTACAAACAAGGAATGTTACAAGTTACTGGGATTGATACATAAAGTAGAGTTGGGAAAGGGTTTGTCACTGTATAGAGAACGTAAACAGGCCTATGGAACTGTTCTTCCAGTGGACGTTGTATGGCAGGTTCATTGGTCAGTTTAATAAAAAGCTGGATGAGTTTCTAACAAACAAGGAATGTTACAAGTTACTGGTATTGATACATAAGTAGAGTTGGGAAAGGTTTTGTCACTGTGAGAACGGTAAAGCTATGGAACTGTCTCCGTGGACGTTGTTATGGCAGGTCAGTTGGTAGTTTAATAAAAAGCTGGATGAGTTTCTACAAACAGGAATGTTACAAGTACGACGGGTATTGATACATAAAGTAGAGTTGGGAAAGGGTTTGTCACTGTGAGAACGGTAAAGCTATGGAACTGTCTTCCAGTGGACGTTGTTATGGCAGGTTCATTTCATAGTTTAAAAAAAAAAGCTGGATGAGTTCCCTTGGTCGAGGGAGACACACAGTCCTAAACGTTCTCCCTATGCTGTGTACATGCTGTGTACATGCTGTGTACATGGTGTGCATATGATGTGCATATGATGTGCATATGCTGTGCATATGGTGTGCATATGATGTGTATATGATGTGCATATGGTGTGCATATGATGTGCATATGATGTGCATATGATGTGCATATGCTGTGGATATGCTGTGCATATGCTGTGGATATGCTGTGGATATGCTGTGCATATGATGTGTATATGATGTGAATATGCTGTGTACATGCTGTGTATATGATGTGTACGTGTTGTGAAAATGATGTTGATGTGTACATGCTGTGTATATGATGTGTAAATGCTGTGTATATGATGTGTAAATGCTGTGTATACGTGTATATGGTGTGTACATGATGTGTATATGCTGTGTATACGATGTGTATATGGTGTGTATATGAGGTGTACATGCTGTGTACATAATGTATATATGCTGTGTACATAATGTATATATGCTGTGTACATGAGGTGTACATGCTGTGTATATGATGTGTACATAATGTGTATATGCTGTGTACATGATGTGTACAGGATGGGTATATGCTGTGTATATGGAGAACGATTGGGACTGTGTGTCCTGATCTTTCAAAAACGACAGACAGAATCTCGCAGATCATCTGTCATTTTTTAAAAATCTGTCCTGTGTGAACCCAGCTTTACTTCCACTTTCAATGTTACTCTCCCAGTTAGCACAGATACAAACAATACCCCCTTTTCTCTCTCTCTCTCTCTATCCTTGGGGAAATCACACAGAGCATGTGTGAGACCCCTGCCCTAGAGGAGGGGTGGTAACTAAGGAATTTGTTTAATAAAAGATTACAGTGTGCATCTTTCTTTATAAATTACTAAAGAGTTACAATGTTTTAAACAGCAGTAAAATAGAATGAGGAAAATGTGTTGCAGTTTGGAGTTAACCTTTCGCGATGTCCATCTTACAATTGTCTGTGGGCAGTGATGAGATTCATAGCGTAACCCCAACTAAAATGATTTTCTCTCTTGTTAAAGGCTGGTGTTTATGGTCTATGGACACTTTAGAATCCATATAGAAGCAATCATTCTCTGTACATCCAATGTGCTGCCGATTGGATTTTCATTCCTTTGTCTTCAAAGAAGATATGTGTGCATACAGTGTTTTGTTTTAAACGCAGCTTTTAGCACTCCTGTAATCTTTTTGTACCACCTTGATAAAAAAAAAGTTAAAGGACAAGTTAACCCCTCCAATGACTAAACTGGTGACTTGACTGTTATCTGCCTGCAACCCCAACTGCTATTTTTAACCAAATTATTATACATACATTTGTAACCAGATATTTAATGATAAGTTCTATTCCTTCCTGGAATAGGTAGGTATCTGCCTCCGCACTCTGCTCAATGAGCTTTTTATAAGTTTGAGCATGTGCAGTGGAGGCAGCAGAAAAAACAGCAATTAATCATTGGTTGTGATGTCAGCAGTGACAGCCTTGATGGACTGCTTGGAGGGAGGAGCTAGTTTACTTTGTCAGATTGGAGGAAATAATTATCAATATATTTATATAAAATCCCAAATTATGTTATTCTGTGTATGTGGCAGAACACAACAAATACAAAGACAGCAAGTTAAGTTTTTTGGGGAGGGGACCTTGTATTTAGGACAGAGGGGGGCCCTGGGTTTGGGACAGAGGTGGTGACCCTGGATGTGGGACAGAGGGGGGCCCTGGGTGTGGGACAGAGGGGGACCCTGGGTGTGGGACAGAGGGGAGACCCTGGGTGTGGGACAGAGGGGGGGCTGTATTTGGGACAGGGGGGCTGTATTTGGGACAGGGGGGGGTTAGATTTGGTACCCTGAGGGGAGACTCTGGCCTTGGGACATGGAGGAGGGGGGCTGTGGCTTGGGACATGGAGGAGGGGGGCTGTGGCCTTGGGACATGGAGGAGGGGGGCTGTGGCCTTGGGACATGGAGGAGGGGGCTGTTGGCCTGTGTGGAATGAGGAGGGGGGCTGTGGCCTTGGGAATGAAGGAGGGGGGGTGTGGGCCTTGGGGAAATGGAGGAGGGGGGCTGTGGCCTTGGGACCATGGAGGAGGGGGTCTGTGGCCTTGGGAATTGAGGGAGGGGGGCTGTGGCCTTGGGACATGAGGAGGGGGCTGTGGCCTTGGGACATGGAGGAGGGGGGCTATGGCCTTGGGAAAGTGGAGGAGGGGGGCTGGGCCTTGGGACATGGAGGGGGGGGCTGTGGCCTTGGGACATGGAGGAGGGGTGTTTGCCTTGGGACTGGACGAGGGGGGCGCTTGGCCTTGGGACACGGGAGGGGGGGGGTATGGACCTTGGGACATGGAGGAGGGGGGGGGACGATGAGGCGGCTGGAGGGAGGGGGGCTATGGCCTTGGGACATGGAGGAGGGGGCGGTGGCCTTGGGACATGGAGGAGGGGGGCTATGGCCTTGGGACATGGAGGAGGGGGGCTATGGCCTTGGGACACTCTGGGCTTCTAGCGCCCGTTATTGTAATGGGCTTAATGTCTATTTCTTAAATAATCTGGTTAATAATGCAGGTAATAACATGCTGAATATATGAGTTGGAATTGGGGGCAGGTAACGGACATGTGACCAGTTTTTTGTTTTAAGGGTGGACATGCCCATTGAGTCTTACCTCTCGTACTTCAATTAATCCAACCAGAGCCGGCAGGAAAACTTAATCGCGCTCCTCTGCTGCATCCTCTGACATTTCCCAACTGCATCCCTGCTCCCCGGTACCATATGCACATAGTATAGTACAGTATATATATTATAGTACAGTATACATAGTATAGTGAAATATATATAGTATAGTACAGTATATATATTATAGTACAGTATACATAGTATAGTGCAGTACAGTATATATAGTATAGCACATTACAGTAAAGAATAGTAAAGTATATATAGTATAGTACAGTATATATAGTATAGTACACTACAGCACAGTATATTACAGTATATATAGTATAGTTCACAGCAGTACAGTATATATAGTATAGTACAGTATATATATTATAGTACAATATAGTATAGTACATTACTGTACAGTATATATAGTATAGTACACTAGTACAGTATATAGAGTATAGTACACTGCTGTACAGTATATTACACTACAGTATATATAGTATAGTTAACAACAGTATACTACAGTATGTATAGTATACTACAGTATATTATAGTACACTGCAGTACAGTATATATAGTACAGTACACTACAGTATATATAGTATAGTTCACAATAGTGTAGTACAGTATATAGAGTATAGTTCACAATAGTGTAGTACAGTATATAGAGTATTGTACACTACAGTATAGTACAGTATATATAGTATAGTACACTACAGTATAGTATAGTAAACTATAGTACAGTATATATAGTAAAAAACAGTATATACAGTTTAGTACACTACAGTATAGTACAGTATATATAGTGTAGTACACTACAGTACAGTATATATAGTATAGTACATTACAGTACAGTATATATAGTATAGTACACTATAGTACAGTATACAGAGTATAGTACTACAGTACAGTATATATAGTATAGTACAGTATATAGAGTATAGTACACTACAGTACAGTATATATAGTATAGTACATTACAGTACAGTATATATAGTATAGTACACTACAGTAACAGTATATATAGTATAATAGTATAGTACAGTATATAGAGTATAGCACTACAGTACAGTATAAATAGTATAATAGTATAGTACAGTATATAGAGTATAGTACACTACAGTATATATAGTATAGTACACTACAGTACAGTATATATAGTATAGTACATTACAGTATAGTATATATAGTACACTACAGTACAATAGAGTATAGTACTACAGTACAGTATATATAGTATAATAGTATAGTACAGTATATATAGTATAGTAAACAGTATTAAGTATATCGCTAAGTAACAGTATATATAGTATAGTACACCTAAACAGTATATAGAGTATAGTACACTATCAGTACAGTAATATAGTACTACAGTACAGTACATATAATTAATAGTACACGATAGTAACAGTATATAGAGTATAGCACTACAGTACAGTATAAATAGTATAATAGTATAGTACAGTATATATAGTATAGTACACTATAGTACAGTATATAGAGTACAGTATAGAATAAGCAGTCGAGAAATAATAGAGCAAGCAGCAGTATACCAGTTAAGTTTCTTGCCCGGCTCCTGTTTGATTAATTGAAGAATGGGAGGTAAGGCTTCCCTCCTTCCCCCCCGTTCTTCAATTACTGTAAAAATGGGTATGTCTATTTTTTAAGTGAACATACCCTTAAAATAATCAGCTTAGCATTGTGCAGTGCAGACATTGGGTCATGTGTGACATGTTCTGGAAGAAACAGATTGCGAGATATCCGGACAGACCCCATTGGTGCAGTGCTGGGAGTTGGCTGATCAGTGTTTGTTGTAAAGATCTATTGCAACTCAGGATTCTCACTGGACCATAAACTCTTCCTTGCACCCCTATCATTGGTTTATGCTGTTTATTTAATAGTAAAATTCAATAAATAAATATAAAACATTTTAGTAATGTGTTGTGGTCTAGGATCATTCATATACTGGGTTAAATAATACAAAGGGAAAATGTAGTAAATCTTCTAATTTTCCTTGACAGTAAACAGAAGCATTTTCATGTGATGTTTAATAGTCACAGCACAATCTGCACACTCTCTCGCCATCTAGTGTTGTTTTGTAGTAGCACAGGTTTGGTTTTGTTGCAATGAATAGAGAAAGAAAATGATTAAAACAAAGATAATAATATAGGGCAACATACTTCCAGCTGATGATAAAACGTAAAAAAAAATGATCACTGTTAACCCCCTTTCCAAAAGCATTTCCAGAAATTGTAATTAATAATTCCCCTGGAATGAAATAATGTTAAAACAATCAGCACTTATATTTTACTGGTAACAATAAAATTCTCCCTTGTGTAATCTTGTAAAATCTGGGCTCCTAATGTTCTCCCTCCCCCTAGTTTAAATTCCCTTGTACATATATTAGAGCTAGTTCCCCCAGCCCCAACCGCTATATTATATTTTCCAGAGACTCCTCCGAACTCTACTTACCTTCCCTCTCTCCTCATCCGTGATTGGTTGATCCAGGGATACTTTCTGATTGCTGTTTGGAGACAGGAATGATCCCCACTACCCGTTTTTTTTTTTTTTCTTCCTCTGGGTCAACTGTTAGGTAGGGTTAAAAAAGGAGGATGAAAAGGTTGGATATATCTCTTTATTCAACCTTTATTACTATGTTATACCTAGTAACTGTAAATTGGGGGTTAATGGATGCGTTATTAAAGGGACAGTCTCCAAAAAAGGCACTGACAGAAACCTCCCATATTTATATAAGTAATAATACCACAGAACATATTTATTACATTTATATCTTTACAATTGGATTTTTAAAAACAATATACAGCAATAAAAATGCTAACTTTTGCCTTAGCGCTCTGTTTAACAGCAGGATTGTTTAGATAAGAGGACTGCCATAGACCCTATTATTGCACCGCATATTCCAAATGAGGCCTTACCAGTGCCTTGTAAAGAGGGAGAATAATATTTTTCTCTCTTGAATCTATTCCCCTTTTTATACAAGACAATATCTTGCTAGCTCTAGCTGTTGCTACCTGGCATTGTTTGCTATAGCTAAGTCTGTTATCTACCAGAACCCCCAAATCTTTTTCCATTACAGATGCACTCAACACAGAGTTATTTATGGTGTAGGTGGCACAGGGATTATTAAATCCCAAATGCATCACCTTACATTTATCAACATTGAATCTCATCTGCCATTCTGCTGCCCATTTTGATAATCTATCTAGGTCTGCTTGCAGCACTTGCACATCATTGGAAGTTTCCAAAGCTCTGCATAATTTAGTGTCATCAGCAAACACAGAGACCTTGCTCTCAATGCCCCCTTCTAAGTCATTTATAAACAGATTAAACAGAAGCGGCCCCAGTACAGAACCCTGAGGAACTCCGCTTAGAACTTTAGCCCACATAGATGTAGCTCCATTAACCACCACTCTCTGTTTGCGGTCCAATAACCAGTTCTCTATCCACGAACAAATGTTTTCTTCAAGGCCAACAGTCCTCAGTTTATACATTAGTCGCCTATGTGGCACAGTATCAAAAGTTTTACAATAAAAATATTAATATAAGTGAAACTGGTAACTTTTCATCTATTTTACGACGGAGAAAATCATACGGAAGACTTGTCCAAACCTTCGATGAGGACTGAGCAACTTCCAGAGATTTACTGATATTTTATAGCAAAGAATAAAACTCGCCCTGTTTGATTTACACCGGGAGGCAGGAAAACTGAACATTCAGCTTCATGGAGAAGATTTTGGAAAGAAGAATGAAAGGAAAATATATTTCTCAAAATCTATCAAATATAAATATACAATTCTGTGCAAATAATAATCCTACTGTGCCCGGTTACATGATTATAACCGTATTATCATGGTCGCAATCTATATATAATTCACGACAATGGAGTTATCTTGGATTGGCAAGATTTCTTCCGTTTTGACTTTAGATTTCAAATTCCCTTGGAAAACGAAAACAACGGTCACTTAGTAAATAAAGAAGGAATTAGAGGGATTGATCAATCTTTATTTAGGATTCTTTCATTATAAAATTATCAGGGATTCTATTTTATTTTGGTACAAAAATATTTGGGATAATAAATGTGTATTTACACCTGATCCAAAGGGAAAACTGCTGAATGTACGTTAATATGGATACAATCCTTCCCAATCATACAAGGAAAAATCACCCATTAAGGAACACTGTAATCTTAACCCACATCAACATAGTAAATGTAAAAACATGTCCTGGATTATATATTACTTATTAGGTTTTATTCAAAGGAGAAAGAAAGTTCAGGTGATTCCCGATACAATAGGCAACCTTACCAACTATGGATTTAAATTTAAATCCCGCACTAATGCGACTTCCATTACGGAGAGGAGACTAATCTCCCAGATCACACCCCCTTTTGACCACCACGCCCCCAGAACGCCACCTCCCTCCAATTCCCAAGACTCTAACCCCGCCCCCGGTGACATCACGCCAAGCACCCTCCCCTGCCCTGCCCGGAAGCTTCAAATGGCAGGGTGGGGTGTTTATTACCAGAAATGCTGCACAATGTCCCTTCACCCCTCTTTCTGCTTCCTGGTTATTCCAGCTAGCAACTGTCAGTCGTGGATATTACAATTGACAAGACAACCAATAACAATGCTAATCCTTTAGTTGCCTCCTCTGAGCATGCTCAAGCTCATAACCAGCTCACAAAAAAGGTTTGATAGCTCAACATATTTCTAAAAGATGTCATTATGAGAGTGGAGGTTTCATTTTAAAAACATAGCAGTTTGGATCCTCATTACATGGAAAAAAGCACCTGATCTTTTATTATTTATTATTAGACATTCATTTTTCATAAAAAATGTGATAAGCAGAAAGAAATGCTGCACCAGAAACAGAGAGGATGTCTTGGCCAGGTGACCAACCTGTAAAGACAAGAAGAACAGGCTGCACTACTGGATCCATTCAAAAAGCTTTATTGAAACTCACAAGCTTAAAACTATCAGGACGTACTATGCATCACCTGTCTCGTTTCGGGGGTAGATTAAAATCATCAGAACTATAACCAGGTGGTCCCCAAAACACATCAGGTGATACATACTACACTTTGATGGTTTTATGCTACTGCAAGTTTAAAATAAAGCTTTTTGATAGGATGTGGTAGTGTGGCCTGTTATTCCTGTCTTAAACATCATTAATATTCTGCACAGTGCCTAAAATGATATTAAGTTTCTAGGTGTGTGTTGTCTTAACAGATCCATAGGTAGCCATGACAGGTATGATAAAACAAAGAACCTTTACTTAGTTCGCAGACTTTCTTAAAGGGAAGGTTCAAATCTCAACATGATGTTGGACTGTTACAGATCACTATATAGGTGCGCCTCAACTACCCCCAGCTATAATTCAGTGAACAATCACTTGTTTCACTTTTTTGAGACAAAGGTCCGTCTACCATAGTAAATTTACCATAAAACACTAGGACCCCACTCAAACAATAAGATCGAAATACTTACATTTGTCCAGGAGGTTCTTGCAGAGAGATATCCTGGTACAACGATCAGGTGATGTCCCAGCCAATAACTTGTGACAATGACACCTCCTCTAGAGCTCATAAACAGCTCATAAAGCCACCAGGATCTGTCTCTGCAGAAACATCTGGGACAAAGTAATTATTACAATTGGAGGGGGTCCTAGTGCTATATACAAATTGTACTGTAGGGGGTGGACTTGTCCCTGAAAGCATGTTGAAACAACAGAATACTACTAAAACAATTAGACCAAAGGTCCTTTACACATTAGATGTTTAGTGCAGGTTTTCACCTTGAATTGTTCTTTTTTTCCTACAATCTGTATCTAGTGAACAAGGGGGACTTTATAAATCCGTATAGCTGTGTAGAACAGTTCATTAATTCTTTATTACACTCGCCTGTGCACATTCTATAACCTTTATTTTTAAAAATAATTGATAGGTTACTGTGCTGCACCCAAGGAAATCTGCAGATTAACAGAAACAACAGACGAAGTAGAAGTTCACTTCTAGCACGAGAGCGTGATGAGAAGGTGCATTTCCCAGCGCAGAAAATGGCAGATGTGCAGAGTCCCTGTTGGAACAGAAGAGCCCATTAAAATGCTGCCCATGTATAAATGTTTTAGCAGGTACAGGCCAGTAAAACACGAGCTACATCTCAGGCTGCAGAAATGTGGAAGCAAGAGGTCCTGGGTGGAACAAGGCTTCTGAAATATTCACCGTAACAGTATGGAGCAACCAGTGCGGCAGAAACCCTTACCGTTACTTAGAACAGCTACAAACAAGGTAACGGAGATTGCTCCCTGAAATTCCACCACCAACCAGGCCAAACATCAAAGGGTCTGCGTGAATCCCAGGGCCCTTCTGTGTCCGCTAGCCCCAGCTGGAGTTTAGCACAAATGAAATATGTAGCAATAGCACTTTATCAAAAAAAAAATTCAGGATCTCTTACGGACCAGTGGGAAATGGCTGGTTTTGAAAACTATAAACTTAATTCAGCGATAAAGTTATTTAATTCATGTTGTGAACAATATTTTTTTTATGGAGACAACAGTTTGGACAGCCTTGGATATAAAAATGCGTCAACATTTTGTAGAGGATGTTTTCATTCTAACTGTGGTTGCTAAATAAAGAGGGAGCGGATCTGGGCACGCCCAGAATGGATGGAGGACCGCTGGTCACAGGGGAATTTTTTACGTTACTAACCGAAGGTAATTAAAGGGCATGTCCACCCCCAAAACTATAATCCCCCCCCACTAATGGCCCCACCATGTAGTGTAGTTTAATCCTTACCTCACATCCCAGCTCCATAGGGTTCTCCTGTAGCCCCCCCCCAAAGTCCCAAAAACTGCCCACCAGGAGGCTAGCAGAGCCATATAGGACTCTGCCTCCTGTCTCGCCTCCAGCTGTAGTGTCTTGCAAGCAGAAGGCTGGGCAATGCGTCGGAGGAGAGAGGGAAGGTAAGTAAAGATCGGGGCACTTTCTTAAAATTATTTTATAGCGGTTGGGGCTGGGGGAAGGCATATTATCATATGGCAAAAATGTTGTATATAATTTCAGTTTCATGTTACATTTTGGAAAGTTTGCGCAATCCTGTTCATTGCAGAATTATCCTTAGTCCTTAATCACCTTATCCTTAGTGTCTTAATCATAGAATAAAGCCCCAAACAGAGGATCCAACACAGAATAGGGGGGAGAACAGAGATTAAGAGACAGGTGAATTGTTTCTTTCAGAAGTTTGAAAGTCTCAGCATTCCCTTGCGGCAGTTTTCCCAGATTTAAGTGCTTGGAGCGATAGGTTTGGTGGTCATTGTGGTCTCTCAATAGCCCATTATGTAAATCTGATTATACACGTGTTTTTTCATAAGATTACCCAAAACCTCATTTCCTGAGATTACTCTACGAGGTCCAACTGAGACCCCATACACAAAACGGTTGTCGCCCAAAATAGATGTTCGCAACACATCGTGCACTGTGGGTCGGCCCTGTGATTGCACGTGTGTACGAGCCTTTAGGCACAAACGTCTTTAGAAGTGACAGAACAAATATCAAATAATATCACATGAAGAGCTGTGGTTGGGGAGTTGAACATATATCATGTGAATCTGACTAAATCCTTTAATGGTCACGTTTTTTTTTTCTAGTGGTTAGTTTTCCTTTAAAATTCTGAAACGGTGGACAGAAGAGATCAACGCTGTGTGAAAAAAAGAGGAAGCAGAATAGTTGGAGGCAAATAAGTGCAGTAAGGATGTTAAAGGGGAGGAGAGTGGGAGGAGCAAATGGAAAGCAAGGTGCAGGAATCAGAGTTGGGGAATCGTAGAAATAAAGGCAAATAATAGGAAATATACTTTTTAATATTTTTCTGCCATATTTATGATTAAAACTCTGCAGTAGGTGGTGGCGGCCATGTTGCAACAGAAAAATAGACTTTTGAATCAGAAACTTTATTATACTGAATCAAGGTTTATATTATACAACTTACTATGGCTTCGCGCTGAAATAATCCTCTGGCGTCACGGTTTTAATTCCGCCGAAATAGTCCAGCACCCAGATGTTTGTGATATTGAGTTTAGCAAAGAACCAATTATGATCACGAGGCCAATCCTTCATTTCGGGGTGACGGGTAAATAACGCCATCTTGGCCGTGTCGGATTCCGATCCTTCCACCTTGGGATAAATGTTTAACAAACAGTTACATCAGAATCTCCCTGCAGTGATCTTGTTGCAATCCTCTGGGTTAAGAATTACTAAAGTGTTTAAGGACGTAATTAATATTCCTATTAATATATTTATACAAACTCTTCACTCAGCACTTATTGTGGGAATGTGAACTGGACAAATTCTTTCTACCCACTTATTGGCCAAAAAAAATGCTAGAATTTCATTTTTTTTAAAGGGGAATGAGTTAATAAAGAAAAAGTGCTTAACGGATGACTTTCCAAAAAACGATACATCTTTATTGAATCACGGTTTAAAAAAATAAACACAGAATTCACTCACATACCATCTGATGTGTTTCGGCTCTGCCCTTAAAAGGGCATGTCCACCCCCAAAACTATAATCCCCCCCACTACTGGCCCCATCATGTAGAGTAGTTTAATCCTTACCTCACATCCCAGCTCCATATGGTTCTCCTGTAAACCCCCCACAAAGTACCAAAACGCCCCAAACCAGGAGGATAGCAGAGTCCATATAGGACTCTGCATCCTACCTGGCCTCCGGGAGAAGTTTGGCATGCGTCTGCAGCCCTTCTCCCACCCTCTCCCGAGTCCCTCCCCCTAGCGTAAAATGTTTAACATATAAGATTCCCCAAGGGCTCCCAGCCCCAACCGCTAGATTTGTATCTTTAGAAAGCTCCCCAAACTTTACTTACCTCTCCTCTTTCTCGGCGGAAGTGAGCTGCCAGCAGCCGCGTCTGTGATTGGCTGAGCCGCAGCCAATCACGGACGCGGCTGCTGGCAGCTCACTTCGCCGGAGGAAAGAGGAGAGGTAAGTAAAGTTTGGGGAGCTTTCTAAAGATACAAATCTAGCGGTTGGGGCTGGGAGCCCTTGGGGAATCTTATATAAAAATGTTTATTTTAGGTGGACATACCCTTTAACAGATATTATTAACTGCAGCATTGGGAATACCTTTAAAGTTAAAGGGGAGGGGCGCTGCTTCCTTACAGTTCATCTAGATCAGGAGAGGGGCAGGTAGGATGCACATAGGTAGATGCTAATCACCTGTTGTATGCTCCCGGAGAGTATTATGTGGGCACAAAGCGGACTTTGTGGGTCGTATCCTTCCTTCCTGCAGTAAGGAGTCTGAGCCAAAGACAATGTGAGAGATGCATTTGGGTTCACCTGAAATAAAGAAAGAAAATTAAGATGAAACTCCGAGGTTTATAGAACCTAGATATTGTAGCAGGGTAACAAGGAAGGAGAAAAGCAGATTAGACTTTGCAGTCTGCAATATATTTATTCTATGTAAGAAGCATATTGTGGTTTTACTCCAATGTGTGTGTGTGTGTATATATATATATATTGGAGTGCTTCCACAATCCTTTTAAAAAGCCAAAGGGCTGGAGGGAAGTGAGAAAGCCTGTTATATGGATCCAGTGTGCAACTACGAGAAATGCAAAAGTTTACTAATGGTAAGTGAAGTAAAAAAGGTTAGAAGTTAGGACGTTCCAGACTGGGGTTACCTTGACGTGGTTGGTAGGATTTTTATTAATGTGATCACAGTAATGTATACTAAAACCCCTTTGTTTATAAAGTATGCCAGTGTGCAGATAATATGATATTGTATGGGGCCTAGGAATGTGCATTGATCATCTTTTCTATGTTTATATATATATAGATATACTGTATATACAGATAATATGATATTGTATGGGGCCCAGGAATGTGCATTGATTATCTTTTCTATGTTTATATATATATAGATATACTGTATATACAGATAATATGATATTGTATGGGACCTAGGAATGTACATTGATTATCTTTTCTATGTTTATATATATAGATATACTTATATACAGATAATATGATATTGTATGGGGCCTAGGAATGTGCATTGATTATCTTTTATATGTTTGTATAAATGTTTGACCAGATCAGTATCACTTCCGCTAAATGTAGTTGTTAATTAGCCTAATTGGAGTGCTTCCAGAATCCTTGTATTGTATGTACCTGTATTTATTATGAAGCATGGTCAAGCTTTTATGTGGTAATAGCACCCCAACATGCCCCTTTAATGGAAGGTCCTATGCCTTTAATATAAAGCACTAGATGCATGGCCTCTTCCCTCATTTTAAAAAGCGTGGTTGGAAGGTTTTCATTCATGTGATCACAGTAATGTATACTAAAACCCCTTTGTTTATAAAATTGTAAGGGGCCTATATATATATATATATATATATATATATATAGGTCGTCAGCAGCGGGCACTCCATAAGGTCGGCAGGCAGCCTGGGTGCTCTATCCAAACTTGTACAACATCGGGAGGGTTTGTATGCCCACCAGACTGTGGGTTTACTTGCTCAAGCTTTCAGTTCCTGTTGCTTAGGACCATGTGAAATCATAGATTTCTTTTCAATATTGTTATCAGGTTAATAGTAAATAGACCATCACCTTTACAATGGGGAAACACTGCAGTTGTAACTCCCCACGTCCTTATACAGCCTGACTGTGCAGGTGTGTTTGCTAATTCACCCACTTGGTGCCATGTAGTCCGATGACAATATTTACTTGGCCGACTGGTCAAATACACCCCTCAGTGGCAGCTTGGTGTACAGATAACAGACAAGATATCTGAGGTCCTGGTTATTGACCTTGCGAGCTCAGGCACCCGATCGAGTGAGATCATAGATTAATATTGTATATTATGTATGTATGTTATTATGTACTTATGCATAATATAATACATTTTATTTATAAAGCGCCCCTGGGTACGCAGCGCTGTACATTATAAAACAGAGTATACAAACAAGGGGATAAGTGCCATTATACAGATAATAAAAATGAAATACAATTTCATACATAGGCTAAGAATACATATATTCTGTATAAATTGGTGCAGCAAGCTTGGCACATACGAATGAGATCCTTGCCCCAAACAGCTTACAACTAAGTGGGAGGGACAACAATACAGATACAAATTGCCTTTATTAAAATTATAAAATTATTTATGAATAAGCGATGTGTGCAGGAAGCATTATGTTAATTATACTAGCAGAGTAACTGGCGTTTCCTGTTTATTTCCAATAAACTTGTTGGGGCATTCGTTTCTCAGCAGGGCAATCTAGGGCAATTAACTAGGGAATCACTCATTCACCAACAGATGGCAAGCATACAGGTTAGAGCTCATCTTCAATTAACTAGGGCATCACTCATTCACCAGCAGATGGCAGCATCAAGTTAGAGCTTTACCTTAATTAACTAGGCCAATCACTCGTTCACAAGCCAGCAGCATACAGATAAGATCTCTCCCCAAGTAACTTAAGGGAAAAGGGTTGGTTTGTAAAGTTGTAAGTAACCTTTGTTTTTTTTTATGCCACTAAGTCTTATCAAAAATGTCCAGGTTGTTTGGAAGTTTTTTCTGCAACATACATCCACACACACCTCAACTTTTATATGTAAAGTTATGGAGTCAGAAGGAGCGAGACAAGTGAGAAATAACCATAAAAGTGATTCCCTTTTTCTTCCTGGGGGCTAAACTACCCCAGTCCCACAAGGGGTGTGTGTGTTATTTACAACCATGATATTGATACACGACTGTGCTATATTTATAAAACAAAACCCCCTTTTTAAAAACACCAATGCAGTAGTCTGTGATAACAAACCATACGATTATATATGTGGGTATAGAGATGAATGCACCTGCTATTCTCTGTAGATACCTAACACCCCTGTCATAAAAACATTTTCTGTGGCAGGTTACATGCATTATCCGATAGGATAGATAATCGGATGGAACTGGAATTCTTAATTACTTTTTTCAGACATCTTTGGAGTTTAAATAGCGCCCCCTGTTGACAATGTATATGTTCAATCCTGCAGCCATCACAGAGCATCGTAGATCATCTAGGTTGCATTCCTGCAAACAAGGCATGCTGGGAGTTGTAGTTTCCAATCAATCTGGAGTACCGAGGTCTGATCTAGGAAGACATTACACTGACAAGCATTAAATGCTTAAGTTGTATCGCTTCACGACACACACACACGTAAGAGGATAATCAGTGACCCCAGGCCCTGTTAGTAATAGGAAATTCAGTGATAACCATATTTGGAATTCTAAACAATTCGCGTCTCTTTCTTCGCCAGATGTAACTTCCTTCCTGATCTTTACCCTTGGATGTTGAATTCCCCAAACATTAGATTTTTTTTTTTGTTCAATGGTAACAAGTAACTTCCTTTTTTTTCCCCTTTTGATTTCAAGAACAGAAAACCTCGCCTAGACCAATGGATCGAACTGGCATTTACTGGTATCCAACTGGCAGGAAATAAACACATTCAGCTGCCCAGCACTTGAAGAGTTAATCGCCGCCTCATCAGGGTTAAACAGCAATAGCTGTTTATTATTAATATTGGTCAGCACCTTATTTTAACCCCCCGATACCAAAGTGGTCCTTAAGTTAATAATAGGATATTTGTACACCATTGTAAATTGTCTATAATAAGCCCTTTGTTCATAGAGAATTCAGCATTAATCGATTAATTTATTACACAAGGTCTGCTTTATAATCAGGCAAATTAATTAAAGGTAACATAAACCAAAAAAGTATAAATATAATAAAGTCTAATCCCAGAGAGGTTGGAAAGTCTATTCCTACCTCTCTGGGTGGACGATACCAAGAGTGTCTAGCTGATGTTTGCCTTGTGCTGTGGTTAACAGCTCATTACCTATGTGACTATCTTTCCTTAATACTTCTGTTTCAAGGATAAATTATTGTCCCCAATCTGGTAGAGTAGAATGCTCCTCTCTCCATGCAGTCAATCGAGGCTGACTGCTGACTTTACACAGCCATGATTGACTGCTGTCCCTGCTGCCTGCTCTGGCACGTGCTCGCTTATAAAAAGCTCATTGAGCAGAGGGAGGAGTCAGATAAATTTGTCAGAACGGAAGTGAACGTATCATTAAATATCTGCTTACAAATACTTGTAATACTGGTAAAATACCAGTTGGGGTGGCTGGCAGATAAATAATTAACAAATTTTTTCTTTTTTTTAATTTAAGTGTGGAGGGTGGACATGCCCTTTATATCTACTGATATTATGTCTTGATATGTGTGGTTTATGTGTTATAAAGTCAATATCTTATGCCTTTGGGTGATCTAGTTATAGCGCTGGACTTTAATTAAATTACAGGGCCAGATTTATAAACGGACGAAATAGCGCCGTAAAATTACCGCCGCACATTGCAGCGGAAAAATACCCGCTATCTCCATTTTTATAAAGGCAAAATGTTTCGCGGCCGCGATGTGCCGCGGTAATTTGACTATCTTCCGGCGAACAGGGGGTTGGGCGTGCTGGGAGGGGATGCCAGGAAAGGATCGCCGCGGGTGGCCGCGTTCCTCAGGGGGAAATTTAAGAAAGATTTTGTACATGTAAAACATGTAAACCAAGCATTGAAAAATTAATCAATCAAAAGGGATTAATAAAGAGGTGCACTCCGCCGCGGACCTCAGATGCCATCGCAGTAGATGGCTGAAGAAAGAAAGACTGGCAACATCGGTTCCGCCAAGGCCGGCGGTGCCATTGGGCTCACTGGCGCCACATGAGCCTGCCTGTCATCGGCACCTCAGTGGGTTTGGTGTCGAAGACGTCGCAACGGATCAAAGACGCCGCAACATCGGCCTGTTGAGGCTGTCGGCGCCTGCTGGGGGAAGGAAGAAAACGCCACCAAAGGGCCGCTTTTAAGAGCCGCTCACTGGAGGTCCGGTTTAAGCTGCCGCAAGGGCCCTTATAACTAAGGGCCGGGGAGGGGGGGTCCCTGTTCAAGTTGCGGGACCCCTTAAGCCCCAAAGGCCCTTCTCAGGGCCGCAAGGCACTTGTAAGTGCCGTAAAGGCCGATAGGGCCGGGGAGCGGGGTCCCGGCTCGAGCTGCGGGACTCTTAAGCCCCAAAAGGCACTTTTCCGTGCCCCCGCTGGAGGATCCCTCTACTCCCCCAGCGGGCCCTTCCCTCCCCCTCCCCGCGAGAGTACCGGGCTGGGGGCTGGAAGGGGCTGGAAGGGCTCGGCGGGTGGTCGCCATCCTCAATGAAAGGGGCAAGATTAGCGTACGCTTCAGTTACCCTTCAGTTAACTGTTCGATAGACGAGAAAAGTCAACAAGGCGTTAAACTTTTCGCGCCCGCTTTCCGCCCGTTTATAAATCGCAGTAATCGTGCTTTTTGTGAATTGTCGGGAAAAGTGGCCGCGAAAAGATAACGCTTGTTTATAAATAAGCCCCTTAGGATTGAGCGTCCTCTAACAGCTAACAGTGACACCTAGTGGCGGATTGATGTAACAACCAGACATTTGTACAGTATGTGCATACATTTCTGCTAAATAAGGGGCTCATTTACCCAGAGCTGCTATAGCTCTGGTAAATGCGTCTTCCGCCATTTAATATCAGTAAGGATTTACCCACTGCGGGATTTTAATGCCAGCTATTTGCCAGTTGGAACTGGGCAACACCAGTTCTCAACTGGGTTTGCCCTAGTTCTATCACACAGCACAAAGCTTGGAAAGTCTGTCTCATATTGCCGGTCTGGCTCTGCGCCCCCTCACCACAGTCCATTCTTAAAGGAAAGTTCACCTCAAAAACAATTGTATATTGGTAAATTACCCCCCAAAACAACGATAGTTACAAAGCTGACAGACGTGTGGCTAATCTGTTCTGCAGTAAAAATTATGCTTTCCTCCTTCGCTCCCCCACTAAGCTCTCCAAGTCTTTTTTACATGCTCAGAGGAGGCAGCTAGGAGAATAACATGGCTGAGGGCTGCTTACTGGTAGCAGAACATTATGCAGCATTTCAGGTTAGACTTACATCTCCTCAGTTTCTCCTTGTCGTGGAGGAGGTGTGTGTGATTTACCTATACACAATTTTACATTTGGGGGGTGAACTTTCCCTTTAATTTAAGATAAGTCACTCTGCAAGTGGTGCGTCTTTCCATTGGACAGTCTGGGAACAGTCCGGACACAGAGAGGGGGTGGAGCAAGATCAGAACAATGACACGACTTATAAGCATGGTATGTAAGAAACTAGGGCTTCCCCAGGGGTGTCTGGGTACTGTTATGTCTCCCTTGTTATAATTGTTCAAGTGCAAGAAAACACTGTTTGTAGAGGGAACTTGATTTATTCACACAGAGCAACAGTTATATCACTCTTCCTCATCCCATGCTATTCCCCTACTTACTCCTGGTACTGACACTTTTTCCCATGCCTCTATGCTTTAAAGAAACAGTATTAATTAAACATGTAGATGTTACATCTTTTTTTTTTAAGGCTAAACACAAAACATACAAATAGTAATGAAAAAAAATAAATGAACACTGGTATATTAAAATACACATCAGTTTATATTATGAAAGAGCTTATATTTCCTCAATAGCCTTGGGTGGGGGGTTTTAGTGGTCGGCAGGGGTATCGTCTCACTGAACATGGCTCATTGTGAATCAGAGACTGACCCCCTCCTTGGTGATACTGGAGTATCAGCAGGTACATGGAAGCATTCATCACGCTCGGCCAGGACAAATCTCTGTTGGTCGCGGCAAATTCTGGGAATGTCGGAAATTCCGATCAATCGTGCGGTTCCCTATGGGAACGCACGATCGATTGGAATTTTCCAACAGCTGATTGTTTTCTTGTCCGATCCCGCCCCCACTAGCCAATATTTTCGGCCGATCGCCCGAAAGTGCCATGAATCGGTCGGTTGGCCATGTCCATCTCGCGTGCCGTGATCATGCTACCTTTTCTGGCTATGACATGGTAAGCTTGGATTGAATGCAAGAGGTTGCTTTGTTTGTCTCTTTTGTAAAACAACCACCCTATCTTTAGACATGCATGGGAGGACTGACAGGACGTCTTTGGTCCGCTATTGTTTCATTTTCTGTTTGGATTGAGAATCTGTTTCTCTAATAGAAGAGTCACTAGGTGGTGGATTGTGTGCACTAGGATTTCTGGAAGAAGTGTTATGATTGGCCTGTTAAAGGCAAGTTTTGCAGGAGGAACATAATGGTTTGGGTGGGGAGTGTTTTGGTAATTGCGTCATTGGTACAATGCCTGCTTTAGTGGAATTTGTTCCAGATACAGCCTTGACTCTCTTACCTAGAGTACTCATGAACCGTTCCACAATGCCATTAGCTTTGGCCAGCAAGGAGTATTTTTCTGGTTTTAATCCAAGATGCAGCAAATTGTTGAAACAGATGTCCATTAAATGGTGGCCTGTTGTCTATCTTTACCACTCGGGGTATGCCATATGCTGAACATATGCTGTCCAACGCAGGTAGTATAGTGGTAGCTGATGTGGATGTAATGAATGAAATATCAGGATATTTTAAATATTCGTCTACAACAAGTAGGTATTGTCCATCGGGTAGAGGACCATAAATGTCCACAGCAATTCCATCCCAAACTGTTAGGGTAAGGAAGACATATGGTTTCAGGTTTGGAAGAATGTGTTACTACTTGGCAGGGAACAGTGCTGTAGAGTTTTTTCAACTATTTGATCCAAGTTTGGAAACCAAAACTTTTTCTCTGAGAAGTTTTTTCTTAGTGCCAACAATGCCACAATGTCCTTCATGGCAATATTACAGTAGTTTGGCGAAGGGCCTTGGGTACTACTAATTTGGTTCCTTTTAGAATGAGATGGTCCTTAGCAAGGGAAAGTTCATCTGACAGCTGCAAATGCATTATTTGTAGTTATATCCTTGTGTCGTAAACCCCACCTTTCAATTCGAGCAGGCATTTTTGCTCTGGATTTCCAAATTGGTAATAAGAGCCAAATGATCAGTAACAATTGTAAATGGTACTGCTAGACTTTCTTTTTCTGGCTGAGAATATTTATTTTCTGTAATTGTCAGACTTCTGCTTGCATAGAAATTTGTGGGTATGGGTTTTCTGGTTTATATTGGACAAGAACCCAAGGCGAATTAATTTCTGTTTTGATTGTCTCAAATGATTTTTGGCATGCTGATGACCATTGAAATGCACATCCTTTGTTTGGTGAGGTCTCGCAAGGTGCACTGATAGTGGAGAAGTCTTGATGTACCTAGCACAGTAACTGGCCATGCCATGAAAAGAGCGAACTTCATTAACTCATTTGGGATTGTAGTTGATTTTATTGCCTGTACTTTTTGATCAGGTTGCAATCCCAGCAGCAGAAAATATGTGGCCATAGAATTGCCAAGTATAATTTGTTGAATTCACATTTGTCTTTGTTGAGTGTAAGTCCTTGGATGATAAGCACTCAATACTGCATGTAGGGTAGAGTTGTGGTCATTCTGTGTTTTTCCAAAAACTAGTATGTCATCACTGTATTGAGTGAATAGAATACGTTGAATAATGTTTCTTATTGCTTCTTCTTGAAAATCTCAGCAGCAGAGCAAACACCAAACATTAATCGTTTGTATCTTCGCAGACCAACATGTGTGGAAAATGTAGTTCCCGTATATACTCGAATATAAGTCGAGATTTTCAGGCTTTATAATTAGCCTGAAAACCTAACCTCGTTTTATACTTGGGTCAAGTCCTAATTTGATCCAAGTCTGCAATAGCGGATAGTAACCAGTAGGTGGCGCTGTGTTAACCTGCATAGAAAGTTACAGGAGCTGTTCTGCCTTTACACTCTTCCTGCTTCCTGTAGTCTGCAGGACTCACTCAGCACTGTCACTGCTCATCTGGATGCTGTAAATCTGATGGACTTCTCAGTTTGGGGCAAAATGCCTGCTAGTTCAATCAAGTGACAGCTTGAAACTACAACTCCAGGTGACACTTAACTATTGGGGTCAGAGTGCCCTTTACTATAAGATTTTCAGGAGATTGTAAATGATGGTAAGCTTAATTAAAAGTTTATTGAACCTTGCCACTCCACATGTTGGGAGATGTAGTTTCCAAACATCTGGAGTCCAAGGAATCGGAGTTACTGGTACTGTATTTGGCTATTAATGTATGGGATTAATGCATGGGAATTCTGCTGTCTATTTAAAGGGCAACTTAAGCCACAAAACAATACAGAATCAGAAGGCAGTAGTGGTCTATTTCTTCCCTCGGCTTATACTCGAGTCAGTTTTTACTAATTTTACAGGTAAAATAGGTACCTCTACTTATACTCGAGTATATACGGTATGTATCTGGATTCTGGACTAGTTCCAGTTGGTGATAACCCTTATTGAGATCCAGTCTATAGAACACAGTGGCTCCATTTAGGAGATGAATAACATCACAGAGTTGGAAAGATGTGTCTCTCTCTCCGTATAGCAGTGTTTGGAAGACGCATGTCTCACAAATTCTCATTTTGATTGGATCTTTGGGTTTAGGTAGCCACTATGGGAGAAACCCATGGAGTGGGGCCTGAAACAGTTTCAATGATGTATTGTTCCTCTAAAGACTCCATTGTGTCTTCAATTTGCTTCCTCAGTGAAAGCAATCCGTCTGTGTGGATGTGAAATTGGACAATGTTTTCATCAATGTGGAGGTGAATTGGAAAATTCTTTAGCTTACAAAGGCCCACAAAAAGATTGGAGTACTTGTCAACTAGTGCTTGTACTCAGAGACTGTTTGGTAGCTACAGTGTGAACTATATGATGATCCAAGAGTTAAGGCTGTGTGATAGCTGAGCAAGGTTTTATCTTTGTAGTAAATATCTGAATCAAATTTACCTATTGTCGGCAAAGGAATTTGAGAGCCATGAGAAAAAAATTTGGCTTGTACAGGTTTTTTTTATCGAAAGCTCGGGTACGTGCTTTCTGTGATCGTCACCACAGTGCACAAGCGTGCAAGTGGATCGGGATCCATCTGACTCCCTCTTATGCCCATACTGTTAAGCCGTAGGGCTAGAGGGAGACAACTGAGGTCTCTTCAGCCGGTAGGCATCAGGAACACCATACTTGCCCTCCCTTTCTGCTCCCGACTGCCACCAGGAAGCTTCCAGGGGGGGTTCACATGGAAAACCTGAAGGTCCTAAAAAGAACCCAGGCAATCCCGCCACATACGTGATACAAACCAAACAAAACACAAAATAAGTCCTACGTGTTTCTAAGTGCTAGTGTTAATAATAGGGGAGGGGGTGATTTTAATAAAAAGTATTTGGTTTGTACAGGTAGCAAAGCAGGTTTAGTATTCAGTTGGCAATATGTACACTTGTCTATAATGTTCACAGAGGCTCCTGTGTCAATAGTAAAAGCAACTGCATTGTTAAGGAGAGATATTGTGATGATGGGGGAATGTACAGTTTGTGCAGTGGATGTAATAAACACAGTCACTGCAACATTAGGTAACTCATCTCTAGAATTTGGCTGAATGTATTTGACTTGTGCTGAGCTCAGTGTACTGATGTGCGTAGGGATGAACTTTGGAGGCAGATTTACATACAATCGCAAAATGATTCAGTTTTCCACAATAGTACATTTACGTCCTAGGGCAGGACAGTCACCATTATGAGGGAAATTTTGCCACATCTGTAGCACATCTTTGAGCAGTCAGTGCCCTGTATTTTGCGTTTAGTGTGCTCAAGGTTGCACACCTGTGCATCAGAATTTCCAGGGACCGTGCCATGTGTAGAAGATCCTGCAAGGAACAATCTGCTTGTAAGCTTTGCGCCGTAGCTTAGATGATGCGCAGGATACAATGATCTGTGTTGTGATTTCATCATCAACATCAGCGAAATTGCAGCTTTGTCTAATTGTCTAAAACGGGTGACAGAGGAGTCCATGGTCTCCTGGGGTAGTTGTTTAGCAATTCTGAACTTGTATCTTTCATATCTGATGTTTTGCTTAGGATTAGAATATTCAGTTTAGTGCTTTAGAGCATTTTGATTAGTCAGTAGCACTGTCTGTAGGTAAGGTGCAGTAAATGTCATAAACCGCAGAACCAGCATAATAAGTAATAAATCTTTCTTTCTTTTATCCTCTGTGATGGCCATGGCCTCCAGGAAATTTTCCGTAGCCATTTTTCCCAGTTCTGTGCAGATTATTGGATCAGACAAATCAAAGTTGGGGAAGGTGTGGAGTTGCTCACCATATTAACTTTACTTTTGAAGCAGCAGTGATAGAGTTAAACTGAACAGTGCAGAAAGTAGAATGAAGAGCTGTGCAGTCCGCTGTAGATAAACATTGACAGGCAAGTAGTATAACTGGGTCCTGTATGTGGAAAAATGCCTCTATGCTTTAAAGAAACAGTAATTAACTAACATGTAGAGGTTACAATACTATTAGTGAAGGGGTGGTTTGGGACAAGTACAATTGCCCTAGATCCCATAGTTAAACCTATTTCCCGCCCACTAACCTAATCTTCAGTATCTCTGCTTCTTCACCTTGCTTGTCTCCCAGTTATCTGCACGTGCTGGGCTGTGTACAGTGTCAGTCAGACACAAACCTCCGTTACAACCTGTGCATAACTTTCTCAGTCAGGAGCCCAGACAGAGGCTCACGCTATTGGCTGAAAGCGGCAGGAAATCCCGCCCAAATCCACTTCCTGTTTTTTTTTTTTTCCACTCTGTAATATGAACCGGGACTAAAAGGGACATTTTTTTTCACTGAATGTGCCGGGACAGCGTGATACACCCTAAAACGGGACAATCCCGGCGAAACCAGGTCGGTTGGGACATAATGGATTGGCTGTGATCGTTAATTGGAGACCCAATCAACTTTGATCCCTCCCACAGAAACTAGCAACGTTGTTGTTTGAGGTATGGCCCCGCCTTTTTATTGAGCCTCTAAGTGATTGGTTAGTACGTTGCCTAGCTGTTAATGCGATTGGTCTGTGGCTGTTCCGGATACGCCTCTTTGACTGTTGATTATTTGATTACTGTACCTCCTCCTCCCTCCAGTGAGCTGATTGGTCAGTGTGTGTCTACGAGAGACCCACGTTGACAGGGACCCTGATCTCTCGTGCCAGGATGTCTCTAGTGTTGGTCATGTCCGCGCTGTCGGTTCTCCTCCTGTTACTGGTCTCCGTCCCAGGCCTGCATCCCAGGTCCCCCGCCACACAATGAAACCGCCCGGGTAGCGCGATACGTGCCCCATCACTGTGCCTGGGGAGCCCGGGCCACCATCTCCACCCACCAGCCCGTGGTTGGACAGCCCTTCGCCAAGTGTTTTCTGTCAGCGACGGACCCCACCATTCTGGTACCGGTGTCCCGTACTTTGACCTCACCGCCATGAGATCTCAGTGCAGGACCTGCAGGTAAGGGAGACGAGCACATGTGTGAGAGGGTCAGTGATGCGGTAACCATGGTGATATACCAAACCGTTATCTGCCTGTGATTGGACAGCCCAAGGATGGGGCAGTAACTATAGCACCAGACCAGATAAGGAGCTGCCATTGGATATTATATTATTTATATAGCTATTGTAATTATACAAGGATAAGGAGCTGCCATTGGATATTATATATAGATATTGTAATTATACAAGGATAAGGAGCTGCCATTGGATATTATATATAGATATTGTAAGTATACAAGGATAAGGAGCTGCCATTGGATATTATATATAGATATTGTAAGTATACAAGGATAAGGAGCTGCCATTGGATATTATATATAGATATTGTAATTATACAAGGATAAGGAGCTGCCACTGGATATTATATATAGATATTGTAAGTATACAAGGATAAGGAGCTGCCATTGGACATTATATTTTACATAGATATATTGTAATTATACAAGGATAAGGAGCTGCCATTGGATATTATATTATATATATATATAGATATAGATATTGTAATTAACAAGGATAAGGAGCTGCCATTGGATATTATATATTGTTAGTATAGAAGGATTTCCATGTAAAAGTACGAAGGGGGACATAATTTAGTATCCGATAAAGAAACCAATTATAACTAATGCATCACTAAGCATCAGATGCATTTGATACTATGACATAAGCCATGATTCAACAAATTTGAGGAAATCTCTCAAAATATCGATAACATATATGCCATTTTGCATCAATATCGAGAGCGTTTATCAGAAAAATGAAAGATCAGACCAGGCAGTAAATTTCCACCGCCCCATCCTGCACAACTTTGCCCGTTCTTCTGATCAATTTCGATCGCTGTGGTCGATGGCAGATACACCTGCCTATGTATGGGAAGCTTAAGCAACTTTCAAACTTTAAACCAATTCAAACTCCTCCCATAGCCAAGCACCCAATTATAACCAGTGACTAAGTGCTAATATTTAAGGATATAACCTACCCAATTAGTGGTTTCTATGGAGGAACTGTAAGATTATAGCCTTATAATCTTACATTTCTAAGGAGAAGGAACCAGAAGCCACAAAGCGGTAGGTTATAATAATATGCACTTCAACTGTAAATTATGGAATATTAGAAGTCACCTTGGAGTTCTGTGCCCTGTGTAAAAGGTCCTCGGCCTGCGGCCTCGTGTTTTTATATGGTCACGAACTCCTCGGTGACTTCTAATATCCTTAATTTACAGTTGGGGGTGCATTATCCACTATATAATTTACAGGCTGTTAATAGCTCCAGTGTGTTTGGATAACAGAGCAACATAATGAGGGACCGGACAGTTGACATCAATGAGTTTAACCTTTGAGGCAATTGAAATGTTATGTTGCTGTTTATAAACTTCACAGTGTTAGTTCTGATTGTCTGTGTGATATGGAACACCTGTAACCCAGAAGTGCAGATAGTAATAAATGTTGAACATTGGTAATTAACCAAACTAAAATAGAGTTAACTGACAATGATACGCAGGTGAAACGGTCAGCAAAGCGTTATACCATCCATATTGTCCTATACGGTTTAGTATTAATTGTTGGTTCCAAATGTCCCTATTGTGGTTACATTTTTGTGCACGGTTATGGTACCCTTCTTATCCTTAGTAAAGGATAATGGTGGATTTTCAGTGTCTCTGATGTCGTGCGGCGTATCCCAGCCTCCCACCTGTAATGTCTTTCCATCCGCTGAAATCTGATATAAGAACTTGCCAGACAAGAGTAGGAGGGGCCTTGGGCAGAACGATTGGACCCCTTAATTAGACAGTAAATTGCTATGAATTAAAGGACAGTTATACTTACCATTTCCCCGATCCATTCCTGCAAAGTACCTAGGGTGAGGACCTAAACGCTAAGTCTCACCTGGTTACTTTACAAAAGTCCTGCACTACTTACTTGTAATCTCCTTGTTGCTCCGGTCGGATCCCCCACTGGCACCGTCAGTGACATTCCGGGAGGCAGCCATGGGAAGACGTGCTTCCTTGCAGAACGCGTCTTCCCATTGGCTGCCTCTCTAACCTGTCACTCAAAGTGCCAATGGGGGATCGGACCGGAGCGACGAGGGAGATTACAAGTAAGTAGTGCAGGACTTTTATAAAGTACCCGTGGTGAGTACTTAGCGTTTAGGTCCTCATCTTGGTACTTTGCAGGAGTGGGGGGAAAGGAACGAGGGGGATGAGTATATTGTCCTTAATTGATATCAAACCTGGAATCCTCTATCTCTCTTTAGCTATAACAACTGACATGGGGTCTAGATACAGCTAAAAGGCTGCAGACATAGGTGCGCGCAATATACCACTTACTGTACAGATTAATTATTGTTTTGAATTTTGCAGCCAAGATGCCACTTTAGACCCCCAATTATTAAAGGATACACTACTGTAAAAATTTACTTTTTAAATGTAAAGTACCTGGGGCAGGGGGTCGGATTGATTAATCCCTACCTCCCAATATCGTTTTTGTTGAGAAGCTACAGAACATACAGTTTCAATTTGCCAGGTTAGTCCGGACTATCCCTGTTTAAGATAGTGCTGAAGCCAGGAAAGCCACAGAAACAAAATTGGGAGGTAGGAATTACCAATCCTACATCCCCGTCCCAAGTTTTTTTCATTTTAATTGTTATTTAAGAAAACTTTGTACACGCGAGAGTTCTCTTTTAAGGCTGGGTACCAACTGACTGATACATGGAAATATCTTAGTCTTGTATCTAACCTTTGAAAATCTTGCAGTGTCATGGTCCAGGTTACTGATAGGGTAACGGTACCTGTGAAAACAAAGCTTGGAATAGAATCTGCCAGTAACAAATTTTCAATTGGTTTCAGTTCCCCTTTTGTCTAAACTCACATTAAACATCAGCTGATTGTGAATAAGTGAATGCAAAAAAAGCAAATAGATTTCGTCCACTTATTGCCACGTAGACTGCCATATAGAAAACACTTTATTCTAACCTCCTGCAATTTCGATTGTGTTTTAGCTTATTTGACACATCATGGACATGTACAGCTCTCAGGGTTGCTGGGAATTCTAATTTAGCATCTATTGTTGTTGGGGTAAATGTAATGAAATCCTGCTAATGACGATTCAGCATCCTTTATGCCTCTGCTTTTTTCACCTTTTTTGATGGGGTCCAAACAAGTTTCTTACACTCTTGACTGACATCCAATACCTGAACTTCCATTCTTCACTGACCGATTTCTACATTGACAAATTTAATACCAGGTGTTTGTGCAAACCTCCTTATCATATGTGACTGTGACCTTAAAGGACAACTCCACTGTAAACATGAACTTTTTAGAAATGAAAGTAGCTGGTACAGAGAGGTTGGATTGATATCCACCTCCCAATATCATTTTGTTGAGGATCTACAGCACATACAGGTTTTTTCTGCCAGGTTATGGTCTGGGCCTTCCTGTATTAAAGATAGTGCTGAAGCACAGAGAGCCTGGCAGAAGCAATTTTTTTTCATGCTGGTGCTCCTCACAGATCTATATTGGGAGATAGAAAGTACCAATCCTATGTGACTGTCAGCCAATCAGCACAGTGACTGTCTGCTTTCTTCTATTTTCTAACTTTCTGCATGGCTGTGCGTGTTTCCAAACCTTGTGCAGGATTCATGTAATGTTACAATTCATTTCAGTTTTATTAGCTGGTCTCAGTACTGGGTGTTAAAGGTCTGGTGCCAGGCTGTGACAGTTTTCCACACAGTGCCCAGCCGGTCTGGCACCTGCTGCCAAGCTGTAATTGTCACCCAGCAGTGCCCTGCAGTTCTCCAGCCTTTCACTCTATGTTTCCAGGCTGTGACCATTATGATCGCTCCCCTCCCATCCCTTTCAGTCCTGCTGCCAGGTGTCTAGTTCATATTTGGAGGGGAAAGGGTTTAGATTCTGATTTCAGACTTTTAACTGTTTCCCTTTTTTATTGGAAAATAATAGGGGCCCCATGTTGTTTTTGTGAACAGTCGGAGACTTTTTCATCTCTATCACGTGAATCAGCAGTTTTGCTCCTTTCTCACTTTACTCTCCAATTACTCGCAAATTAACCAGGAGTCAGGCAGTATCTGGTAAAGGCAGATGTAGGCCAGCTGCTAAACACACGAGGTTCATGGGTATAAACACTAGGATTGTGCAATGAGCGGAAATGAAGTTCATGTTCGATTTATTGTGTAATGTTACAGCAGTATTTACTGTACAGCTCTCGGGGTTGCTGGGAATGTGCTCGTTTGAGCAAAGTACTTTAACTAGAGAGTCAGCTTCAAGCATCCAGCCACACAGGAGAAGCTGTCAGCTCATGTCGCCAAATAGCCAGTACCAGTAGTTAGGACCCAGTTAAATAAAGCAACCTTGACGTGGTGACTGGACTTATAATAATTTGGCCAACTTATTGAACTAATTGCTTTTATCTATCCAGGTTTAGCAGGCTGTTTGTATTAGAACCTTATGGAGGTAGCCAATATGCAATTAGAATTGTGTGTGCACTAGAATTCTATTTTTTTTGCTGGGAATTATAATGTTGATGTTGGGGTAAATGTAATGAATTTCTGCTAGAGACAGATTCATCATCATTAGGCCTCTTGGCTTTACACCTTTTTGATGGAGTCCAAGACAAGTTTCTTACTCTAAAGTGTCTGTACATATTAGACGGTTACAGTAGTACAGGTGCAGTAGTAATGTACAGTTATCACTACTGTAGTACATTACAGCAGTAAACTACAGTTAGTTACCCAGTATTTGTTGCAGTAGTAGTTACAGTTGTAGTTACAGTAGTAAAGTATAGTTGTACAGTTAGTTGTCAGTAGTAGTTACTGTAGTAGTAACAGTAGTTATGTATAGTTGTACAGTTACAGTAGTAAAGTATAGTTGTACAGTTAGTTGTCAGTAGTATTACGTAGTATAAACAGTATTATTATTGTACAGTTACGTAGTAAGTATAGTTGTCAGTAGTAGTTACTGTAGTAGTAACAGTAGTTAAGTATAGTTGTACAGTTACAGTAGTAAAGTATAGTTGTACAGTTACAGTAGTAAAGTATAGTTGTACAGTTGTCAGTAGTAGTTACTGTAGTAGTAACAGTAGTTATGTATAGTTGTACAGTTACAGTAGTAAAGTATAGTTGTACAGTTACAGTAGTAAAGTATAGTTGTACAGTTACAGTAGTAAAGTATAGTTGTACAGTTGTCAGTAGTAGTTACTGTAGTAGTAACAGTAGTTATGTATAGTTATACAGTTACAGTAGTAAAGTATAGTTGTACAGTTAGTTGTCAGTAGTAGTTACTGTAGTAGTAACAATAGTTAGTGATAGTTGTAAAGTATAGTTGTACAGTTAGTTGTCAGTTAGTAGTTACTTCGTAGTAACAGTTAGTAAAGTATAGTTGTACAGTTTCAGTAGTAATGTATAGTTTGTACATTAGTTGTCGTAGTAGTTTACTGTAGTAGTAACAGTAGTAAGTATAGTTGTACAGTTAGTTGTCAGTATAGTTAGTAGTAGTAACGTAGTTATGTATAGTTGTACAGTTACAGTAGTAAAGTATAGTTGTACAGTTACAGTAGTAAAGTATAGTTTACAGTTACAGTAAGTAAATATAGTTGTACAGTTAGTTGTCAGTAGTTAGTTACTGTAGTAGTAACAGTAGTTTATGTATAGTTGTACAGTTACAGTAGTAAAGTATAGTTGTACAGGTAGTTACAGTAGTTATGTATAGTTGTATAGTTGTACGTTAGTTGTCAGTAGTAGTTACTGTAGTAGTTACAGTAGTAAAGTTAGTTGTACAGTTAGTTGTCAGTATAGTTACTGTATAGTAACAGTATTTATGTATAGTTGTACAGTTACAGTATTAAAGTATAGTTGTACAGGTAGTTGTCAGTAGTAGTTACTGTAGTAGTAACAGTAGTTATGTAAGTTGTACAGTTACAGTAGTAAAGTATAGTTGTACAGTTGTTGTCAGTAGTTACGTAGTAGTAACAGTAGTTAATTATAGTTGTACAGTTACAGTTGAACAGTTTTAATGTTAAAGGACAACTCCCCCCTCATAATATTGAATATTTTTATATTATATTTAAAAATAATTATATTTTAGAAAGAATGGCCTCTTTAAAATATGTTGATATATCCTAAATTGTCCTCTGAATTCATTACTCTATGCCTGCTATGCTTCTGGATGCCTAATGTAAACTGAGTAATTTAGAAGCCTGTACTGAGCCTGAGCATGCTCAGAAGAGGCAGACGGGATTAACATTCAGCCATTGGCTGTGATGTCAACTGTCAAATCCATAACTGACAGTTACTAACTGGAAGAACCAGGAAGCAGAAACGGAAACAGGACATTGTGCAGGATTTCAGGTTAGACTTATATATTTCACATTTCAAACTATTACCGTTTAGGGTTTGGGTGGTGGTTTGCCTGTATAAAAATTTTCAGTACAGTTATGCAGAGTACAGTTTTGCCCTTTAAGTACAGTTGTACAGTTACATTTGAACAGTCAGTAGTAAGTACAGTTACAGTAGTACAATACCGTAGTGCAATATTGTACATAGTCGTTTTGCAGTTATGGGGACAGCTTTAAGTGGAACATGCCAACAAGCTATGGACAATGTCTACGCTCCCACTCTCTAATGCTCCGTCCCCCCCAATCAGTAGATGACTTCAAAGCAATTTTATTTACCTGTACAGCCAACATCATAGTGTGTGGAGTGGAAATATTTCTCTGTTCTAATACAAATTGGGTGCATTTGTAACCATTGGCATCACCTAGACAGGCAGATATCCGGTAACTGCAAAGAATACTGCAAGGAGCCAGTCTAAAGTTACACTAATTTGTTATGGAAGAAACTCTGGCTGTTGGCTGATGCTAACCCATTGGGTGATCAGCAGCAATAAATTAAAGGGCATCTATTGTGAAAAAAACACATTGGCCCATTGCAAAGTTAAATTCATAAACTCCTGCCTTTATCCTACCTCTTTCAGTGACTTTGTTTTTCCATGGTGTCAGATCTTTCTGCAGCACTCCCCCCTCCACTCTGTTACCTCCTCCATGTCTCAACCCCGGCTAACCGACAAGCTTATCATGTGCAGTAGGAGTTAAAAGTTCAACATCCTGAAAAACACACCCACGCACAGTGGCAAATAGAAAGCAAGCTGTCCTGGAGACACAGAAGAGAAGGGAAAACAGTACAGTTACTACTGCAATACGATCTCTCTCTTTGTGACTCATCATCAATCAGTGAAAGCTATGAAGAAGGGGGGTCATGTGCAGCCTTATCTCTGCAGTCAAAGCTTCATCTCCCCCTGCTAATGTTCTTATCTCTATGTTTGTGCAAACAGAGCAAACAGAGGGAGGGACTTGAGCAGGGAAGAGGATCACGTCACAAATTTTTGACAGTACAATAGGAGTAGAGAGGCAATCACGTCTTCTTCTAACTTGTGTATCTCAGGACAGAGAGGGAATCAGAAAAAAGTGAAGACACTTGGGGGTTGTGGGGAATTATAGAACACATGGAAAGAAGGAAAAAAAGTTCATTTTCCCACTATAGATCCCCTTTAACCTCCTTCACATTTTATACTAACAGGATATTCATAAAAGTTCTTATCATTATAATGGTGTTAATTTTGCCCCAACCAATCAGATGTTAGCTTTTAAATGTTAAATTAAATTAGCACCATTTTACCGTAAATGATAAGAACTTTTATTGATTAACCCTGTTAATCTTTTATTAGAAAATCTAAACCAGGTCAGGGTCACAGCAGAAGGTTACAGTCTCCCACACGGTTCTACAGTTCTGGTTGTAATTAATAAATACATATCAGCCTTACTGTCTATCCTAGTACAGTAGCTAGAGTTCTGTTCCTAATCTGTCATATTGCATATAAATAAAGATTCTCTAGGCTGAGAACATCACATGAACAGCCCCATAGTTCCTCTGGAAGGTCCAAATCTGGATTACCGCAGGTGTAACTGTTGGATTGAATGTCCCACTTGTGTTAAGGTGCTCAAAGCTTACATCCTACCCTTCTTAACATTGGAATGGCAATATATATATATATATATATATATATATATATATATATATATATATAATATAATATATATAATCGGGAAAAACGGAACACTCACAGGACTTTACAAGCAGCGTGGTTGTTTATTCAAGCATGGTGGTTTACATGTTTCCGCCCCGTCAATGGGGGCCGTCTTCAGACCCGCCCCATTGACGGGCGAAACATTTAAACCACCATGCTTGAATAAAAACCACGTTGCTTGTAAAGTCCTGTGAGTGCCTCCGTTTTTCCCGATGTTGTACAGTATACTGTATATACAGATAATATGATATTGTATGGGACCTAGGAATGTGCATTGATTATCTTTTCTATGTTTATATATATAGATATACTGTATATACAGATAATATGATATTGTATGGGACCTAGGAATGTGCATTGATTATCTTTTCTATGTTTATATATATAGATATACTGTATATACAGATAATATGATATTGTATGGGACCTAGGAATGTGCATTGATTATCTTTTCTATGTTTATATATATAGATATACTGTATATACAGATAATATGATATTGTATGGGGCCCAGGAATGTGCATTGATTATCGGACCGTTGGAAATGGCTGTTTTTGAAACTATAAACTTAATTCAGCGATAAGTTTATTTAATTCATGTTGTGAACATTTTTTTTATGGAGACACAGTTTGGACAGCTTGGATTATAAAAATGCGTCACATTTTGTGTAGGATGTTTTCATTCTAACTGTGGTTGCAAATAAAGAGGGAGCGGATCTGGCACGCCCAGAATGGATGGAGGACCGCTGGTCACAGGGGAATTTTTTACGTTACTAACCGAAGGTATTAAAGGGCATGTCCACCCCCAAACTATAATCCCCCCCCACTAATGGCCCCACCATTAGTGTAGTTTTATCCTTACCTCACATCCCAGCTCCATAGGTTCTCCTGTAGCCCCCCCCCCAAAGTCCCAAAAACTGCCCACCAGGGCTAGCAGAGCCTATAGACTCTCCTCCTGTCTCGCCTCCAGCTGTAGTGCTTGCAAGCAAAGGCTGGGCATGCGTCGGAGGAGAGAGGGAAGGTAAGTAAATATCGGGGCACTTTCTAAATTATTTTATAGCGGTTGGGGCTGGGGGAAGGCATATTATCATATGGTCAAAAATGTTGTATATATTTCAGTTTCATGTTTACATTTTGGAAAGTTTGCGCATCCTGTTCATTGCAATTATTCTTAGTCCTATCACCTTATCCTTAGTGTCTTAATCATAAATAAAGCCCCAAACAGAGGATCCAACACAGAATAGGGGGGAGACAGAGATTAAGAAACAGGTGAATTGTTTCTTTCAGAAGTTTGAAAGCTCAGCATTCCCTTGCGGCAGTTTTCCCAGATTTAAGTGCTTGGAGCGATAGGTTTGGTGGTCATTGTGGTCGCTCTCAATAGCCCATTATGTAAATCTGATTTACACGTGTTTTTTCATAAGATTACCCAAACCTCATTTCCTGAGATACTCTACGAGGTCCAACTGAGACCCCATACACAAAACGGTTGTCGCCCAAAATAGATGTTCGCAACCATCGTGCCCTGTGGGTCGGCCCTGTGATTGCACGTGTGTACGAGCCTTTAGGCACAAACTTCTTTAGAAGTGACAGAACAAATATCAAATAATATCACATGAAGAGCTGGTGTGGGGATTGAACATATATCTGGAACGACTAATCTTTGAATGGTCTAATTATCTCGATTTTTTCTCTTTAATGGTCACGTTTTTTTTTCTAGTGGTTAGTTTTCCTTTAAAATTCTGAAACTGTGACAGAAGAGATCAACGCGGTGTGAAAAAAAGAGAAGCAGAATGTTGGAGGCAAATAAGTAGTAAGGATGTTAAAGGGGAGGAGATTGGGAGGAGCAAATGGAAAGCAAGTGGCAGGAATCAGAGTTGGGGAATCGTAGAAATAAAGGCAAATAATGGAAATATACTTTTAATATTTTTCTGCCATATTTATGATTAAAACTCTGCAGTAGGTGGTGGCGGCCATGTTGCAAACGAAAAATAGACTTTTGAATCAGAAACTTTATTATCTGAATCAAGGTTTATATTATACACTTACTATGGCGCTGCGCGCTGAATAATCCTCTGGCGTCACGGTTTTAATTCCGCCGAAATAGTCCAGCACCCAGATTTTTGTGATATTGAGTTTAGCAAAGAACCAATTATGTACGAGGCCAATCCTTCATTTCGGGGTGACGGGTAAATAACGCCATCTGAGTGTTGCTGTCGATTCGATCCTTCCACCTTGATAAATGTTTAACAAACATTACATCAGATCTCCCTCATATCTGTTTCAATCCTCTGGTTAAAATTACTAAATTGTTTAAACTATATTAATATTCCTATTAATATATTTATACAAACTCTTCACTCACACTATTGTGGGAATGTAACTGGACAATTCTTTCTACCCACTTATTGGCCAAAAAAAATGCTAGAATTTCTTTTTTTTAGGGGAATGAGTTAATAAAAAAGTGGCTTACGGATTGACTTTCCAAAAAACGATACATCTTTATTGAATCACGTTTAAAAAAATAAACACAGAATTCACTCACATACCATCTGAGTGTGTTTCGGCTCTGCCCTTAAAAGGGCATGCCCACCCCCAAAACTATAATCCCCCCCCTACTGGCCCATCATTTAGAGTAGTTTAATCCTTACCTCACATCCCAGCTCCATATGGTTCTCCTGTAAACCCCCCCCCCCACAGTCCAAAAACTGCCCCCAGGAGGATAGCAGAGTCCATATAGGACTCTGCATCCTACCTGGCCTCCGGGAGAAGTTTGGCATGCGTCTGCAGCCCTTCTCCCACTCCTCTCCCGATTCCCTCCCCCTAGCGTAAAATGTTAACATATAGATTCCCCAAGGGCTCCCAGCCCCAACCGCTAGATTTGTATCTTTAGAAAGCTCCCCAAACTTTACTACCTCCCTCTTTCCTCCGGCGAAGTGAGCTGCCAGCAGCCGCGTCCGTGATTGGCTGCGGCTCAGCCAATCACAGACCGCGGCTCGGTACCCCCCCTCTGCTTGCATTTTCTCGCAAGCAGAGGGCCGGGAGCGCGGCGGAGGAAGAGGGGAGGTAGTAGAGTTTGGGGGGCTTTCTAAAGATACAAATCTAGCGGTTGGGGCTGGGAGCCCTTGGGGAATCTTATAAAATGTTTATTTTAGGTGGACATACCCTTTAACAGATATTATTACTGCAGCATTGGGAATACCTTTAAAGTTAAAGGGGAGGGGCGCTGCTTCCTTACAGTTCATCTGAATCAGGAGAGGGGCAGGTAGGATGCACATAGGTAGATGCTAATCACTGTTGTATGCTCCCGGAGAGTATTATGTGGGCACAAAGCGGACTTTGTGGGTCGTATCCTTCCTTCCTGCAGTAAGGGTCGAGCCAAAGACAATGTGAGAGATGCATTTGGGTTCACCTGAAATAAAGAAAGAAAATTAAGATGTAAACTCCGAGGTTTATAGAACCTAGATATTGTAGCAGGGTAACAAGGAAGGAGAAAAGCAGATTAGACTTTGCAGTCTGCAATATATTTTATTCTATGTAGAACATATTGTGGTTTTACTCCAATGTGTGTGGTGTGTTGTATATATATATATATTGGAGTGCTTCCACAATCCTTTTAAAAGCCAAAGGGCTGGAGGGAAGTGAGAAAGCCTGTTATATGGATCCAGTGGCAACTACGAGAAATGCAAAAGTTTACTAATGGTAAGTGAAGTAAAAAAGGTTAGAAGTTAGGACGTTCCAGACTGGGGTTACCTTGACGTGTTGGTAGGATTTTTATTAATGTGATCACAGTAATGTATCTAAAACCCCTTTGTTTAAAAGTATGCCAGTGTGCAGATAATATGAATTGTATGGGGCCTAGGAATGTGCATTGATCATCTTTCTATGTTTTATATATATAGATATACTGTATATACAGATAATATGATTTGTATGGGGCCCAGGAATGTGCATTGATTATCTTTTCTATGTTTATATATATAGATATACTGTATATACAGATAATATGATATTGTATGGGACCTAGGAATGTACATTGATTATCTTTTCTATGTTATATATATAGATATACTGTATATACAGATAATATGATATTGTATGGGCCCAGGAAATGGCATTGATTATCTTTTCTATGTTTATATATATAGATATACTGTATATACAGATAATATGATATGTATGGGACCTAGGAATGTGTACATTGATTATCTTTTCTATGTTTATATATATAGATATACTGTATATACAGATAATATGATATTGTATGGGACCTAGGAATGTGCATTGATTATCTTTTCTATGTTTATATATATAGATATACTGTATATCAGATAATGATATTGTATGGGACCTAGGAATGTACATTGATTATCTTTTCTATGTTTATATATATAGATATACTTATATCACAGATAATGATATTGTATGGGGCCTAGGAATGTGCATTGATTATCTTTTATATGTTTTGTATAAATGTTTGACCAGATCATTATCACTTCCGCTAAAGTTAGTTGTTAATTAGCCTAATTGGAGTGCTTCCAAATCCTTGTATTGTAGTACCTGTATTTATTATGAAGCATGGTCAAGCTTTTATGTGGTAATAGCACCCCAACATGCCCCTTTAATGGAAGGTCCTATGCCTTTATATAAGCACAGATGCATGGCCTCTTCCCTCATTTTAAAAAGCGTGGTTGGAAGGTTTTCATTCATGTGATCAAAGTAATGTATACTAAAACCCCTTTGTTTATAAAATTGTAAGGGGCCTATATATATATATATATATATATATATATAGAGTCGTCAGCAGCGGGCACTCCATAAGGTCGCAGGCAGCCTGGGTGCTCTATCCAAACTTGTACAACATCGGGAAAAACGGAGGCACTCACAGGACTTTACAAGCAACTGTTTTTTTATTCAAGCATGGTGGTTTACATGTTTCCGCCCGTCAATGGGGCGGTTCTGAAGACGGCCCCCATTGACGGGCGGAAACATGTAAACCCCATGCTTGAATAAACAACCACGCTGCTTGTAAAGTCCTGTGAGTGTCCCGTTTTTTCCCGATATATATATATATATATATATATATATATATATATATATATATATATTTATATATATATGCCATTCCAATGTATAAGAAGGGTAGATGTAAGCTTTGAGCACCTTAACACAAGTGGCACATTCAATCCAACAGCTTTACACCTGCGTAATCCACAGATTTGGACCTTCCAGAGGAACTATGGGGCTGTTCATGTGATGTTCTCAGCCTAGAGAATCTTTATTTATTATGCAATATGCAGATTAGGAACAGAACTCTAGCTACTGTACTAGGATAGACAGTAGGCTGATATTTATTTATTAATTACAACCAAACTGTGAAACCGTGTGGGAGACTGTAACCTTCTGCTGTGACCCTGACCTGGTTTAGATTTTCTAATAAAAGATTAACAGGGTTAATCAATAAAAGTTCTTATCATTTACGGTAAAATGGTGCTAATTTAATTTAACATTTAAAAGCTAACATCTGATTGGTTGGGGCAAAATTAACACCATTTATAATGATAAGAACTTTTATTGAATATCCCTGTTAGTATAAAATGTGAAGGAGGTTAAAGGGCATCTATAGTGGGAAAATGAACTTTTTTTCCTTTCTTTCCATGTGTTCTATAATTCCCCACAACCCCCAGAGTGTCTTCACTTTTTTCTGATTCCCTCTCTGTCCTGAGATACACAAGTTAGAAGAAGACGTGATTGCATTCCTCTACTCCTACTTGTACTGTCAATCAAATTTGTGACGTGATCCTCTTCCCTGCTCAAGTCCCTCCCTCTGTTTGCTCTGTTTGCACAAACATAGAGATAAGAACATTAGCAGGGGGAGATGAAGCTTTGACTGCAGAGATAAGGCTGCACATGACCCCCCTTCTTCAAGCTTTCACTGATGATGATGATCACAAAGAGAGAGTCGTATTGCAGTAGTAACTGTACTGTTTTCCCTTCTCTTCTGTGTCTCCAGGACAGCTTGGCTTTCTATTTGCCACTGTGCGTGGGTGTGTTTTTCAGGATGTTGAACTTTTAACTCCTACTGCACATGATAACTTGTCGGTTAGCCGGGGTTGAGACATGGGAGGTAACAGAGTGGAGGGGGGTTGCTGCAGAAAGATCTGACACCATGGAAAAACAAAGTCACGGAAAGAGGTAGGATAAAGGCAGGAGTTTATGAATTTAACTTTGCAATGGGCCAATGTGTTTTTTTCACAATAGATGCCCTTTAATTTATTGCTGCTGATCACCCAATGGGTTAGCATCAGCCAACAGCCAGAGTTTCTTCCATAACAAATTAGTGTAACTTTAGACTGGCTCCTTGCAGTATTCTTTGCAGTTACCGGATATCTGCCTGTCTAGTGATGCCAATGTTTCAAATGCACCCAATTTGTATTAGAACAGAGAAATATTTCCACTCCACACACTATGATGTTGGCTGTACAGGTAAATAAAATTGCTTTGAAGTCATCTACTGATTGGGGGGGACGGAGCATTAGAGAGTGGGAGCGTAGACATTGTCCATAGCTTGTTGGCATGTTCCACTTAAAGCTGTCCCCATAACTGCAAAACGACTATGTACAATATTGCACTACGGTATTGTACTACTGTAACTGTACTTTACTACTGTACCTGTTCAAATGTAACTGTACAACTGTACTTAAAGGGCAAACTGTACTCTGCATAACTGTACTGAAAATTTTTATACAGGCAAACCACCACCCAAACCCTAAACGGTAATAGTTTGAAATGTGAAATATATAAGTCTAACCTGAAATCCTGCACAATGTCCTGTTTCCGTTTCTGCTTCCTGGTTCTTCCAGTTAGTAACTGTCAGTTATGGATTTGACAGTTACATCACAGCCAATGGCTGAATGTTAATCCCGTCTGCCTCTTTCTGAGCATGCTCAGCTCAGTACAGGCTTCTAAATTACTCAGTTACATTAGGCATCCAAAGCATAGCAGGCATAGAGTAATGAATCAGAGACAATTTAGGATATATCAACATATTTTAAAGAGGCCATTCTTTCTAAAATATAATTATTTTTAAATATAATATAAAAATATTCAATATTTATGAGGGTGGAGTTGTCCTTTAACTATTAAAACTGTTCAACTGTAACTGTACAACTATACTTAACTACTGTTACTACTACATAACTACTGACAACTAACTGTACAACTATACTTTACTACTGTAACTGTACAACTATACATAACTACTGTTACTACTACAGTAACTACTACTGACAACTACCTGTCAACTATACTTTACTACTGTAACTGTACAACTATACATAACTACTGTTACTACTACAGTAACTACTACTGACAACTAACTGTACAACTATACTTTACTACTGTAACTACTACAGTAACTACTACTGACAACTAACTGTACAACTATACAACTATACATAACTACTGTAACTACCTGTACAACTATACTTTACTACTGTAACTGTACAACTATACATAACTACTGTTACTACTACAGTAACTACTACTGACAACTAACTGTACAACTATACTTTACTACTGTAACTGTACAACTATACTTTACTACTGTAACTGTACAACTATACTTTACTACTGTAACTGTAACAACTATACATAACTACTGTTACTACTACAGTAACTACTACTGACAACTAACTGTACAACTATACTTTACTACTGTAACTACTACAGTAACTACTACTGACAACTAACTGTACAACTATACATTACTACTGTAACTGTACAACTATACTTTACTACTGTTACTACTACAGTAACTACTACTGACAACTAACTGTACAACTATACTTTACAACTATACATAACTATTGTTACTACTACAGTAACTACTACTGACAACTAACTGTACAACTATACTTTACTACTGTAACTGTATAACTATACATAACTACTGTTACTACTACAGTAACTACTACTGACAACTGTACAACTATACTTACTACTGTAACTGTACAACTATACTTTACTACTTACTGTACAACTACTGTACACTGTAACTGTAACAACTATACATAACTCCTGTTACTACTACAGTAACTACTACTGACAACTGTATCCACTATACTTTACTACTGTAACTGTACAACTATACTTTACTACTGTAACTGTACAACTATAACTTAAACTACTGTTACTACTACGTAACTACTACGACAACTATACTTTACTACTGTAACTGTACAACATAACATAACTACTGTTACTACTACAGTAACTACTACTGACAACTAACTGTACAAACTATACTTTACTACTGTAACTGTAGCACCTATACATAACTACTGTTACTACTACAGTAACTACTAACTGACAACTAACTGTACAACTATACTTTACTACTGTAACTACAACTGTAACTACTACTGCAACAAATACTGGGTAACTAACTGTAGTTTACTGCTGTAATGTACTACAGTATTGTATAACTGTACATTACTACTGCACCTGTACTACTGTAACCGTCTAATATGTACAGACACTTTAGAGTAAGAAACTTGTCTTGGACTCCATCAAAAAGGTGATAAAGCCAAGAGGCCTAAATGATGATGAATCTGTCTCTAGCAGAAATTCATTACATTTACCCCAACATCAACATTATAATTCCCAGCAAAAAAATAGAATTCTAGTGCACACACAATTCTAATTGCATATTGGCTACCTCCATAAGGTTCTACTACAAACAGCCTGCTAAACCCTGGATAGATAAAAGCAATTAGTTCAATAAGTTGGCCAAATTATTATAAGTCCAGTCACCACGTCAAGGTTGCTTTATTTAACTGGGTCCTAACCTACTGGTACTTGGCTATTTGGCGACATGAGCTGACAGCTTCTCCTGTGTGGCCTGGATGCTTGAAGCTGACTCTCTAGTTTAAAGTACTTTGCTCAAACGAGCACATTCCCAGCAACCCCGAGAGCTGTACAGTAAATACTGCTGTAAACATTACACAATAACTGAACATGAACTTCATTTCCGCTCATTGCACAATCCTAGTGTTTATACCCATGAACCTCCGGTGTTTATAGCAGCTGCCTATCCATCTGCCTTTACCAGATACTGCCTGACTCCTGGTTAATTTGCTGAGTAATTGGAGAGTAAAGTGAGAAAGGAGCAAAACTGCTGATTCACGCTGATAGAGATGAAAAGTCTCCGACTGTTCACAAAAACAACATGGGGCCCCTATTATTTTCCAATAAAAAAGGGAAACAGTTAAAAGTCTGAAATCAGAATTTCTAAACCCTTTCCCCTCCAAATATGAACTAGACACCTGGCAGCAGGACTGAAAGGGATGGAGGGAGCGATCGATAATGGTCACAGCCTGGAACATAGAGTGAAAGGCTGGAGAACTGCAGGGCACTGCTGGGTGACAATTACAGCTTGGCAGCAGGTGCCAGACCTGCTGGGCACTGTGTGGAAACTGTCACAGCCTGGCACCAGACCTTTAACACCCAAGTACTGAAGACCAGCTAATAAACTGAAATGAATTGTAACAATTACATGACATCCTGCACAAGGTTTGGAAACACGCACAGCCAGGCAGAAAGTCTAGAAATCTGAGACATGCAGACAGTCCACTGTGCTGATTGGCTGACAGTCACATTTAGGATTGGTACTTTCTATCTCCCAATATAGATCTGTGAGGAGCACCAGCATGAAAAAAAATTGCTTCTGCCAGGCTTCCTCTGTGCTTCAGCACTATCTTTAATACAGGAAGGCCCATGACCATAACCTGGCAGAAATAAAACCTGTATGTGCTGTAGATCCTCAACAAAATGATATTGGGAGGTAGGATAATCAATCCAACCTCTCTGTACCAGCTACTTTTCATTTCTAAAAAGTTCATGTTTACAGTGGAGTTGTCCTTTAAGGTCACAGTCACATATGATAAGGAGGTTCTGCACAAACACCTGGTATTTAAATTTGTCAATGTAGAAATCGGTCAGTGAAGAATGGAAGTTCAGGTATTGGATGTCAGTTCAAGATGTAAGAAACTTGTCTTGGACCCCATCAAAAAAGGTGAAAAAGCAGAGGCATAAAGGATGCTGAATCTGTCATTAGCAGGATTTCATTACATTTACCCCAACAACAATAGATGCTAAATTAGAATTCCCAGCAACCCTGAGAGCTGTACATGTCCATGATGTGTCAAATAAGCTAAAACACAATCGCAACTTGCAGGAGGTTAGAATAAAGTGTTTTCTATATGGCAGTCTACGTGGCAATAAGTGGACGAAATCTATTTGCTTTTTTCTGCATTCAGCATTTATTCAACAATCAGCTGATGTTTAATGTGAGTTTCTAGACAAAAGGGGAACTGAAACCAATTGAAAATTTGTTACTGGCAGATTCTATTCCAAGCTTTGTTTTCACAGGTACCGTTACCCTATCAGTAACCTGGACCATGACACTGCAAGATTTTCAAAGGTTTAGATACAAGACTAAGATATTTCCATGTATCAGTCAGTTGGTACCCAGCCTTAAAAGAGAACTCTCGCGTGTACAAAGTTTTCTTAAATAACAATTAAAATGAAAAAAACTTGGGACGGGGATGTAGGATTGGTAATTCCTACCTCCCAATTTTGTTTCTGTGGCTTTCCTGGCTTCAGCACTATCTTTAATACAGGAATAGTCCAGGACTAACCTGGCAAATGAAAACTGTATGTTCTGTAGCTTCTCAACAAAACGATATTGGGAGGTAGGGATTAATCAATCCGACCCCCCTGCCCCAGGTACTTTACATTTTAAAAAGTAAATTTTTACAGTGTAGTTATCCTTTAATAATTGGGGTCTAAAGTGGCATCTTGGCTGCAAAATTCAAAACAATATTATTAATCTGTACAGTAAGTGGTATATTGCGCGCACCTATGTCTGCAGCCTTTTAGCTGTATCTAGACCCCATGTCAGTTGTTATAGCTAAAGAAGAGATAGAGGATTCCAGGTTTGATATCATTAAAGGACAATTATACTCACCTCCCCCTCGTTCCTTTCCCCCCACTCCTGCAAAGTACCCAAGATGAGGACCTAAAACGCTAAGTACTCACCACTGGGTACTTTATAAAAGTCCTGCACTACTTACTTGTAATCTCCCTCGTCGCTCCGGTCCGATCCTCCCCATTGGCACTTTGAGTGACAGGTAGAGAGGCAGCCAATGGGAAGACGCGTTCTGCAAGGAAGCACGTCTTCCCATTGGCTGCCTCCCGGACTGTCACTGACGGTGCCAGTGGGGAGGATCCGACCGGAGCAACAAGGGAGATTACAAGTAAGTAGTGCAGGACTTTTGTAAAGTACCCAGAGGTGAGTACTTAGCGTTTTAGGTCCTCACCCTAGGTACTTTGCAGGAATGGATCGGGGAAATGGTAAGTATAACTGTCCTTTAATTCATAGCAATTTACTGTCCTAATTAAGGGGTCCAATCGTTCTGCCCAAGGCCCCTCCTACTCTTGTCTGGCAAGTCTTTAATCAGATTTCAGCGGATGGAAAGACATTACAAGGTGGGAGGCTGGGATACGCCGCACGACATCAGAGACACTGAAAATCCACCATTTATCCTTTACTAAGGATAAGAATGGGTACCATAACCTGCAACAAAATGTAACCACAATAGGGACATTTGGAACCAACAATTAATACTAAACCGTATAGGACAATATGGATGGTATAACTGCTTTGCTGACCGTTTCACCTGCGTATCATTGTCAGTTAACTCTATTTTAGTTTGGTTAATTTACCAAATGTTCAACATTTATTACTATCTGCACTTCTGGTTTACAGGTGTTTCCATATCACACAGACAATCAGAACTAACACTGTGAAAGTTATATAAACAGCAACATAACATTTCAATTGCCTCTAAAGGTTAAATCTCATTGATGTCAACTGTCCGGTCCCTCATTATGTTGCTCTGTTATCTCACAATACACTGGAGCTATTAACAGCCTGTAAATTATATAGTGGATAATGCACCCCCAACTGTAAATTATAAGGATATTAGAAGTCACCGAGGAGTTCCGTGACCATATAAAAGCACGAGGCCGCAGGCCGAGTACCTTTTACACAGGGCACAGAACTCCAAGGTGACTTCTAATATTCCTATAATTTACAGTTCGAAGTGCATTATTTATTATAACCTACCGCTTTGTGGCTTCTGGTTTCCTTCTCCTCTAGAAATGTAAGATTATAAGGCTATAATCTTACAGTTCCTCCCATAGAAATCCACTAATTGGGTAGGTTATATCCTTATAATTATTAGCACTTAGTCACTGGTTATAATTGGTGCTTGGCTATGGGAGGAGTTTGAATTGTTTAAAAGTTTGAAATGTTGCTTAAGCTTCCCATACATAGGCAGGTGTATCTGCCATCGACCACAGCGATCAGAAATCTGATCAGAAGAACCGGGCAAAGTTGTGCAGGATGGGGCCGGTGGAAAATTTACTGCCTGGTCTGATCTTCATTTTTCTGATAAACCGCTCGATATTGATGCAAAATGGCATATATGTTATCGATATTTTGAGAGATTTCCTCAAATTTGTTGAATCATGGCTTATGTCATAGTATCAAATGCATCTGATGCTTAGTGATGTCATTAGTTATAATTGGTTTCTTTATCGGGATTACTAAATTATGTCCCCCTTCGTACTTTTACATGGAAATCCTTCTATACTAACAATATCTATAATATCCAATGGCAGCTCCTTATCCTTGTATAATTACAATATCTATATCTATATATATATATAATATAATATCCAATGGCAGCTCCTTATCCTTGTATAATTACAATATATCTATGTAAAATATAATGTCCAATGGCAGCTCCTTATCCTTGTATACTTACAATATCTATATATAATATCCAGTGGCAGCTTCCTTATCCTTGTATAATTACAATATCTTATTATAATTATCCAATGGCAGCTCCTTATCCTTGTATACTTACAATATCTAATATAATATACAATGGCAGCTCCTTATCCTTGTATTACAATATCTATATATAATATCCAATGGCCAGCTCCTGTCCTTTGTATAATTAAAATATCATATATAATATCCAATGGCAGCTCCTTATCTGTATAATTACAATAGCTATATAAATAATATAATATCCAATGGCAGCTCCTTATCTGGGCTGTGCTATAGTTATGCCCCATCCTTGGGCTGTCCAATCACAGGCCGATAACGGTTTGGTATATCACCATGGTTACCGCATCACGACCCTCTCACACCATGTGACTGCTCTCTTACCTGCAGGTCCTGCACTGAGATCTCCATGGCGGTGAGGTACAAGTACGGGCACCGGTACCAGAATGGTGGGGTCCGTCGCTGACAGAAAAACATTGGCGAAGGGCTGTCCAACAGGGCTGGTGGGTGGAGATGGTGGCCAGGGCCCCCAGTCACAGTGATGGGCCACGTATGCGCTAACCGGGCGGGTTTCATTGTGTGGCGGGACCTGGGATGCAGAGCCTGGGACGGAGACCAGTAACAGGAGGAGAACCGACAGCGCGGACATGACCAACACTAAGACATCCTGGCACTGAGAGATCAGGGTCCCTGTCAACGTGGGTTCTCGTAGACACACACTGACCAATCAGCTCACTGGAGGGAGGAGGAGGTACAGTAATCAACTAATCAACAGTCAAAGAGGCGTATCCGGAACAGCCACAGACCAATCGCATTAACAGCTAAGGCAACGTACTAACCAATCACTTAGAGGCTCAATAAAAAGGCGGGGCCATACCTCAAACACAACGTTGCTATGTTTCTGTGGGAGGGATCAAAGTTGATGTGGTCTCCAATTAACGATCACAGCAATCATATATGTCCCAACCGACCTGGTTTCGCCGGGATTGTCCCGTTTTAGGGTGTCTATCACGCGTCCCGCACATTCAGTGAAAAAAAATGTCCCTTTTAGTCCCGGTTCATATTACAGAGTGGAAAAAAAAAAAAACAGGAAGTGGATTTGGGCGGGATTTCCTGCCGCTTTCAGCCAATAGCGTGAGCCTCTGTCTGGGCTCCTGACTGAGAAAGTTATGCACAGGTTGTAACAGGAGGTTTGTCGTCCTGACTGACACTGTACACAGCAGCACCGTGCAGTAAACTGGGAGACACTAGCAAGGCTGAAGCAGAGATTAAGATTAGGTTAGTGGGCGGGAAATGAGTTTAACTATGGGATCTAGGGCAATTGTACTTGTCCCAAACACCCCCTTCACTAATAGTACTTGTAACATCTACATGTTTAGTTAATACTGTTTCTTTAAAGCATAGAGGCATTTCTCCACATACAGGACCCAGTTATAACTCACTTGCCTGTCACTGTTTATCTACAGCCGACTGCACAGCTCTCATTCTACTTTCTGCACTGTTCAGTTTAACTCTATCACGCTGCTTCAAAAGTAAAGTTAATATGGCTGAGCAACTCCACACTTCCCCAACTTTGATTTGTCTGATACCAATAATCTTGCACAGAACTGGGAAAAATGGCTACGGAAAAATTTCCTGGAGGCCATGGCCATCACAGAGGATAAAAGAAAGAAAGATTTATTACTTTATTATGCTGGTTCTGCGGTTTATGACATTTACTGCACCTTACCTACAGACAGTGCTACTGACTACTCAAAATGCTCTAAAGCACTAACTGAATATTCTAATCCTAAGCAAAACATCAGATATGAAAGATACAAGTTCAGAATTGCTAAACAACTACCCCAGGAGACCATGGACTCCTCTGTCACCCGTTTTAGACAATTAGCACAAAGCTGCAATTTCGCTGATGTTGATGATGAAATCACAACACAGATCATTGTATCCTGCGCATATCTAAGCTACGGCGCAAAGCTTTACAAGCAGATTGTTCCTTGCAGGATCTTCTACACATGGCACGGTCCCTGGAAATTTGATGCACAGGGTGCAACCTTGAGCCACTAAACGCAAAACTACAGGGCACTGACTGCTCAAAGATGTGTACAGATGTGGCAAACATTTCCCTCATAATGGTGACTGTCCTGCCCTAGGACGTAATGTACTAATTGTGGAAAACTGAATCATTTTGCGATTGTATGTAAATCTCTCCTAAGTCATCCCTACGCACATCAGATACACTGAGCTCAGCACAAGTCAAATACATTCAGCCAAATTCTAGAGATGAGTTACCTACTGTTTGCAGTGACTGTGTTTATACATCCACTGCACAAACTGTACATTCCCCCATCATCACAATATCTCTCCTTAACACTGCAGTTGCTTTTACTATTGACACAGGAGCCTGTGAACATTATGACAAGTGTACATATTGCCAACTGAATACTAAACCTGCTTTGCTACCTGTACAAACCAAATACTTTTTATTAAATTCACCCCCTCCCCTATTTATTAACACTAGCACTTAGAAACACGTAGCACTTATTTTGTGTTTTTTGTTTGGTTTGTATCACGTATGTGGCGGGATTGCCTGGGTTCTTTTTAGGACCTTCAGGTTTTTCCCATGTGAACCCCCCCTGGAAGCTTCCTGGTGGCAGCTGGGAGCAGAAAGGGAGGGCAGTATGGTGGTCCTGATGCCTACCGGCTGAAGAGACCTCAGTTGTCTCCCTCTAGCCCTAGGCTTAACAGCTATGGGCATAAGAGGGAGTCAGATGGATCCCGATCCACTTGCACGCTTGTTGCACTGTGGTGACGATCACAGAAAGCACGTACCCCGAGCTTTCGATAAAAAAAACCTGTACAAGCCAAATTTTTTTCTCATGGCTCTCAATTCCTTTGCCGACAATAGGAAATTTGATTCAGATATTTACTACAAAGATAAACCTATGCTCAGCTATCACACAGCCTTAACTCTTGGACTCATCAATATAGTTCACACTGTAGCTAACCAAACAGTCTCTGACGTACAAGCACTATTGACAAGTACTCCAATCTTTTTGTGGGCCTTTGTAAGCTAAAGAATTTTCAAATTCACCTCCACATTGATGAAAACATTCGTCCAATTTCACTCCACACAGACGGATTGCTTTTCACTTGAGGAAGCAAATTGAAGACACACTGGAGTCTTTAGAGGAACAATACATCATTGAAACTGTTTCAGGCCCCACTCCATGGGTTTCTCCCATAGTGGCTTTACCTAAACCCAAAGATCCAATCAAATGAGAATTTGTGTGACATGCGTCTTCCAAACACTGCTATACGGAGAGAGAGAACACATCTTTCCAACTCTGTGATGTTATTCATCTCCTAAATGGAGCCACTGTGTTCTATAGACTGGATCTCAATAAGGGTTATCACCAACTGGAACTTAGTCCAGAATCCAGATACATACCGTATATACTCGAGTATAAGTCGAGGTACCTATTTTTACCTGTAAAATTAGTAAAAACTGACTCGAGTATAAGCCGAGGGAAGAAATTATGACCACTACTGCCTTCTGATTCTGTATTGTTTTGTGGCTAAGTTGCCCTTAAATAGACAGCAGAATTCCCATGCATTAATCCCATACATAATAGCCAAATACGTACCAGTAACTCCCGATTCTTGGCACTCCAGATGTTTGGAAACTACATCTCCCAACATGTGGAGTGGCAAGGTTCAAAACTTTTAATTAAGCTTACCATCATTTACAATTCTCCTGAACTCCTTATAGTAAAGGGCACTCTGACCCCAATAGTAAGTGTCACCTGAGAGTTGTAGTTTCAAGCTGTCACTTGCATTGAACTAGCAGGCATTTTGCCCCAAACTGAGAGTCCCATCAGATTTACAGCATCCAGATGCAGTGACAGTGCTGAGGGAGTCCTGCAGACTACAGGAAGCAGGAAGGAGTGTAAAGGCAGAACAGCTCCTGTAACTTTCTATGCAGGTTAACACAGCGCCACCTACTGGTTACTATCGCTATTGCAGACTTTGATCTAAATTGGACTTGACCCAAGTATAAACCGAGGTTAGGTTTTCAGGCTAATTATAAAGCCTGAAAATCTCGACTTATATTCGAGTATATACGGTAACTAACTTTTCCACACATGTTGGTCTGCGAAGATACAAACGATTAATGTTGGTGTTTGCTCTGCTGCTGAGATTTTTCAAAGCAATAAGAAACATTATTCAACGTATTCCTAATTCACTCAATTACAGTGATGACCTACTAGTTTTTGGAAAAACACAGAATGACCACAACTCTACCCTACATGCAGTATTTGAGTGCTTATCATCCCAAGGACTTACACTCAACAAAGACAAATGTGAATTCAACAAATCTAACTTGGAATTCTATGGCCACATATTTTCTGCTGCTGGGATGCAACCTGATCCTAAAAAAGTACAGGCAATAAAATCAACTACAATCCCAAATGTGTTAATGAAGTTCGCTCTTTTCATGGCATGGCCAGTTACTGTGCTAGGTACATCAAGACTTCTCCACTATCAGTGCACCTTTGGAGACCTCACCAAACAAGGATGTGCATTTCAATGGTCATCAGCATGCCAAAAATCATTGAGACAATCAAAACAGAACTTAATTCTGCCTTGGGTTTTCTTGTCCAATATAAACCAGAAAACCCATACCCACAAATTTCTTATGCAAGCAGAAGTCTGACATTACAGAAAATAAATATTCTCAGCCAGAAAAAGAAAGTCTAGCAGTTACCATTTACAATGTTACTGATCATTTGGCTCTTATTACCATATTTGGAAATCCAAGAGCAAAATGCCTGCTCGAATTGAAAGGTGGGGTTACGACTACAAGGATATAACTACAAAATAATGCATTTGCAGCTGTCAAAGATGAACTTTCCCTTGCTAAGGACCATCTCATTCTAAAAGGAACCAAATTAGTAGTACCCAAGGCCCTTCGCAAACTACTGTAAATATTGCCCATGAAGGACATTGTGGCATTGTTGGCACTAAGAAAAACTTCTCAGAGAAAAAGTTTGGTTTCCAAACTTGGATCAAATAGTTGAAAAAACTCTACAGCCACTGTTCCACTTGCCAAGTGTAACACATTCTTCCAAACCTGAACCATATGTCTTCCTTACCCTCAACAGTTGGGATGGAATTGCTGTGGACATTTATGGTCCTCTACCCGATGGACAATACCTACTTGTTGTAGACGATATTTAAAATATCCTGATATTTCATTCATTACATCCACATCAGCTACCACTATACTACCTGCGTTGGACAGCATATGTTCAGCATATGGCATACCCCGAGTGGTAAAGATAGCAACAGGCCACCATTTAATGGACATCTGTTTCAACAATTTGCTGCATTTCTTGGATTTAAACACAGAAAAATAACTCCTTGCTTGGCCACAGCCTAATGGCATTTACAATATCTATATATAATATCCAATGGCAGCTCCTTATCCTTGTATACTTACAATATCTATATATAATATCCAATTTTGAACCCCCTGAAGCTTCCTGGTGGCAGCTGGGAGCAGAAAGGGAGGGCAAGTATGGTGGTTCCTGATGCCTACCGGCTGAAGAGACCCTCAGTTGTCTCCCTCTAGCCCTACGCTTAACAGCTATGGGCATAAGAGGGAGTCAGATGGATCCCGATCCACTTGCAAGCGCTTGTTGCACTGTGGTGACGATCACAGAAAGCACGTACCCGAGCTTTCGATAAAAAAAACCTGTACAAGCCAAATTTTTTTCTCATGGCTCTCAATTCCTTTGCCGACAATAGGTAATTTGATTCAGATATTTACTACAAAGATAAAACCTAGCTCGCTATCACACAGCCTTAACTCTTGGACTCATCAATATAGTTCACCCGTAGCTAACCAAACAGTCTCTGACGTACAGCACTAGTTGACAAGTACTCCAATCTTTTTGTGCCTTTGTAGCTAAGACTTTTCAATCACCTAATATCTATATATAATATCCAATGGCAGCTCCTTATCCTTGTATAATTACAATAGCTATATAAATAATATAATATCCAATGGCAGCTCCTTATCTGGTCTGGTGCTATAGTTACTGCCCCATCCTTGGGCTGTCCAATCACAGGCCAGATAACGGTTTGGTATATCACCATGGTTACCGCATCACCTGACCCTCTCACACCATGTGACTGTCTCCCTTACCTGCAGGTCCTGCACTGAGATCTCCATGGCGGTGAGGTACAAGTACGGGACACCGGTACCAGAATGGTGGGGTCCGTCGCTGACAGAAAACACATTGGCGAAGGGCTGTCCAACCACGGGCTGGTGGGTGGAGATGGTGGCCAGGGCTCCCCAGTCACAGTGATGGGCCACGTATCGCGCTACCCGGGCGGTTTCATTGTGTGGCGGGACCTGGGATGCAGAGCCTGGGACGGAGACCAGTAACAGGAGGAGAACCGACAGCGCGGACATGACCAACACTAGAGACATCCTGGCACTGAGAGATCAGGGTCCCTGTCAACGTGGGTCTCTCGTAGACACACACTGACCAATCAGCTCACTGGAGGGAGGAGGAGGTACAGTAATCAACTAATCAACAGTCAAAGAGGCGTATCCGGAACAGCCACAGACCAATCGCATTAACAGCTAAGGCAACGTACTAACCAATCACTTAGAGGCTCAATAAAAAGGCGGGGCCATACCTCAAACAACAACGTTGCTATGTTTCTGTGGGAGGGATCAAAGTTGATTGGGTCTCCAATTAACGATCACAGCCAATCATATATGTCCCAACCGACCTGGTTTCGCCGGGATTGTCCCGTTTTAGGGTGTCTATCACGCTGTCCCGGCACATTCAGTGAAAAAAAATGTCCCTTTTAGTCCCGGTTCATATTACAGAGTGGGAAAAAAAAAAAAAACAGGAAGTGGATTTGGGCGGGATTTCCTGCCGCTTTCAGCCAATAGCGTGAGCCTCTGTCTGGGCTCCTGACTGAGAAAGTTATGCACAGGTTGTAACAGGAGGTTTGTCGTCCTGACTGACACTGTACACAGCAGCACCGTGCAGATAAACTGGGAGACACTAGCAAGGCTGAAAGCAGAGATACTGAAGATTAGGTTAGTGGGCGGGAAATAGAGTTTAACTATGGGATCTAGGGCAATTGTACTTGTCCCAAACCACCCCCTTCACTAATAGTACTTGTAACATCTACATGTTTAGTTAATACTGTTTCTTTAAAGCATAGAGGCATTTCTCCACATACAGGACCCAGTTATACTCACTTGCCTGTCACTGTTTATCTACAGCCGACTGCACAGCTCTCATTCTACTTTCTGCACTGTTCAGTTTAACTCTATCACTGCTGCTTCAAAAGTAAAGTTAATATGGCTGAGCAACTCCACACCTTCCCCAACTTTGATTTGTCTGATACCAATAATCTTGCACAGAACTGGGAAAAATGGCTACGGAAAAATTTCCTGGAGGCCATGGCCATCACAGAGGATAAAAGAAAGAAAGATTTATTACTTTATTATGCTGGTTCTGCGGTTTATGACATTTACTGCACCTTACCTACAGACAGTGCTACTGACTACTCAAAATGCTCTAAAGCACTAACTGAATATTCTAATCCTAAGCAAAACATCAGATATGAAAGATACAAGTTCAGAATTGCTAAACAACTACCCCAGGAGACCATGGACTCCTCTGTCACCCGTTTTAGACAATTAGCACAAAGCTGCAATTTCGCTGATGTTGATGATGAAATCACAACACAGATCATTGTATCCTGCGCATCATCTAAGCTACGGCGCAAAGCTTTACAAGCAGATTGTTCCTTGCAGGATCTTCTACACATGGCACGGTCCCTGGAAATTTCTGATGCACAGGTGTGCAACCTTGAGCACACTAAACGCAAAACTACAGGGCACTGACTGCTCAAAGATGTGCTACAGATGTGGCAAACATTTCCCTCATAATGGTGACTGTCCTGCCCTAGGACGTAAATGTACTAATTGTGGAAAACTGAATCATTTTGCGATTGTATGTAAATCTGCTCCTAAGTCATCCCTACGCACATCAGATACACTGAGCTCAGCACAAGTCAAATACATTCAGCCAAATTCTAGAGATGAGTTACCTACTGTTTGCAGTGACTGTGTTTATTACATCCACTGCACAAACTGTACATTCCCCCATCATCACAATATCTCTCCTTAACACTGCAGTTGCTTTTACTATTGACACAGGAGCCTCTGTGAACATTATAGACAAGTGTACATATTGCCAACTGAATACTAAACCTGCTTTGCTACCTGTACAAACCAAATACTTTTTATTAAATTCACCCCCTCCCCTATTTATTAACACTAGCACTTAGAAACACGTAGCACTTATTTTGTGTTTTTTGTTTGGTTTGTATCACGTATGTGGCGGGATTGCCTGGGTTCTTTTTAGGACCTTCAGGTTTTTCCCATGTGAACCCCCCCTGGAAGCTTCCTGGTGGCAGCTGGGAGCAGAAAGGGAGGGCAAGTATGGTGGTTCCTGATGCCTACCGGCTGAAGAGACCTCAGTTGTCTCCCTCTAGCCCTACGGCTTAACAGCTATGGGCATAAGAGGGAGTCAGATGGATCCCGATCCACTTGCACGCTTGTTGCACTGTGGTGACGATCACAGAAAGCACGTACCCCGAGCTTTCGATAAAAAAAACCTGTACAAGCCAAATTTTTTTCTCATGGCTCTCAAATTCCTTTGCCGACAATAGGTAAATTTGATTCAGATATTTACTACAAAGATAAAACCTATGCTCAGCTATCACACAGCCTTAACTCTTGGACTCATCAATATAGTTCACACTGTAGCTAACCAAACAGTCTCTGACGTACAAGCACTAGTTGACAAGTACTCCAATCTTTTTGTGGGCCTTTGTAAGCTAAAGAATTTTCAAATTCACCTCCACATTGATGAAAACATTCGTCCAATTTCACATCCACACAGACGGATTGCTTTTCACTTGAGGAAGCAAATTGAAGACACACTGGAGTCTTTAGAGGAACAATACATCATTGAAACTGTTTCAGGCCCCACTCCATGGGTTTCTCCCATAGTGGCTTTACCTAAACCCAAAGATCCAATCAAAATGAGAATTTGTGTAGACATGCGTCTTCCAAACACTGCTATACGGAGAGAGAGACACATCTTTCCAACTCTGTGATGTTATTCATCTCCTAAATGGAGCCACTGTGTTCTATAGACTGGATCTCAATAAGGGTTATCACCAACTGGAACTTAGTCCAGAATCCAGATACATACCGTATATACTCGAGTATAAGTCGAGGTACCTATTTTTACCTGTAAAATTAGTAAAAACTGACTCGAGTATAAGCCGAGGGAAGAAATTATGACCACTACTGCCTTCTGATTCTGTATTGTTTTGTGGCTTAAGTTGCCCTTTAAATAGACAGCAGAATTCCCATGCATTAATCCCATACATTAATAGCCAAATACAGTACCAGTAACTCCCGATTCCTTGGCACTCCAGATGTTTGGAAACTACATCTCCCAACATGTGGAGTGGCAAGGTTCAATAAACTTTTAATTAAGCTTACCATCATTTACAATTCTCCTGAACTCCTTATAGTAAAGGGCACTCTGACCCCAATAGTTAAGTGTCACCTGAGAGTTGTAGTTTCAAGCTGTCACTTGCATTGAACTAGCAGGCATTTTGCCCCAAACTGAGAAGTCCCATCAGATTTACAGCATCCAGATGAGCAGTGACAGTGCTGAGTGAGTCCTGCAGACTACAGGAAGCAGGAAGGAGTGTAAAGGCAGAACAGCTCCTGTAACTTTCTATGCAGGTTAACACAGCGCCACCTACTGGTTACTATCCGCTATTGCAGACTTTGGATCTAAATTAGGACTTGACCCAAGTATAAACCGAGGTTAGGTTTTCAGGCTAATTATAAAGCCTGAAAATCTCGACTTATATTCGAGTATATACGGTAACTACATTTTCCACACATGTTGGTCTGCGAAGATACAAACGATTAATGTTTGGTGTTTGCTCTGCTGCTGAGATTTTTCAAGAAGCAATAAGAAACATTATTCAACGTATTCCTAATTCACTCAATTACAGTGATGACATACTAGTTTTTGGAAAAACACAGAATGACCACAACTCTACCCTACATGCAGTATTTGAGTGCTTATCATCCCAAGGACTTACACTCAACAAAGACAAATGTGAATTCAACAAATCTAACTTGGAATTCTATGGCCACATATTTTCTGCTGCTGGGATGCAACCTGATCCTAAAAAAGTACAGGCAATAAAATCAACTACAATCCCAAATGATGTTAATGAAGTTCGCTCTTTTCATGGCATGGCCAGTTACTGTGCTAGGTACATCAAGACTTCTCCACTATCAGTGCACCTTTGCGAGACCTCACCAAACAAGGATGTGCATTTCAATGGTCATCAGCATGCCAAAAATCATTTGAGACAATCAAAACAGAACTTAATTCTGCCTTGGGTTTTCTTGTCCAATATAAACCAGAAAACCCATACCCACAAATTTCTTATGCAAGCAGAAGTCTGACAATTACAGAAAATAAATATTCTCAGCCAGAAAAAGAAAGTCTAGCAGTTACCATTTACAATTGTTACTGATCATTTGGCTCTTATTACCATATTTGGAAATCCAAGAGCAAAAATGCCTGCTCGAATTGAAAGGTGGGGTTTACGACTACAAGGATATAACTACAAAATAATGCATTTGCAGCTGTCAAAGATGAACTTTCCCTTGCTAAGGACCATCTCATTCTAAAAGGAACCAAATTAGTAGTACCCAAGGCCCTTCGCCAAACTACTGTAAATATTGCCCATGAAGGACATTGTGGCATTGTTGGCACTAAGAAAAACTTCTCAGAGAAAAAGTTTGGTTTCCAAACTTGGATCAAATAGTTGAAAAAACTCTACAGCACTGTTCCACTTGCCAAGTAGTAACACATTCTTCCAAACCTGAACCATATGTCTTCCTTACCCTCAACAGTTTGGGATGGAATTGCTGTGGACATTTATGGTCCTCTACCCGATGGACAATACCTACTTGTTGTAGACGAATATTTAAAATATCCTGATATTTCATTCATTACATCCACATCAGCTACCACTATACTACCTGCGTTGGACAGCATATGTTCAGCATATGGCATACCCCGAGTGGTAAAGATAGACAACAGGCCACCATTTAATGGACATCTGTTTCAACAATTTGCTGCATTTCTTGGATTTAAACACAGAAAAATAACTCCTTGCTGGCCACAAGCTAATGGCATTGTGGAACGGTTCATGAGTACTCTAGGTAAGAGAGTCAAGGCTGCTTATCTGGAACAAATTCCACTAAAGCAGGCATTGTACCAATGACGCAATTACCAAAACACTCCCCACCCAACCATTAATGTTCCTCCTGCAAAACTTGCCTTTAACAGGCCAATTCATACACTTCTTCCAGAAATCCCTAGTGCACACAATCCACCACCTAGTGACTCTTCTATTAGAGAAACAGATTCTCAATCCAAACAGAAAATGAAACAATATGCGGACCAAAGACGTCCTGCTCAGTCCTCCCATGCATGTCTAAATGATAGGGTGGTTGTTTTACAAAAGAGACATAACAAAGCAACCTCTGCATTCAATCCCAAGCCTTACCATGTCATAGCCAGAAAAGGTAGCATGATCACGGCACGCGAGATGGACATGGCCAACCGACCGATTCATGGCACTTTCGGGCCGATCGGCCGAAAATATTGGCTAGTGTGGGGCGGATCGGACGAACGAACAATCAGCATGTTGGAAAATTCCAATCGATCGTGCGTTCCCATAGGGAACCGCACGATTGATCGGAATTTCCGACATTCCCAGAATTTGCCGCGACCAACAGAGATTTGTCCTGGCCGAGCGTGATGAATGCTTCCATGTACCTGCTGATACTCCAGTATCACCAAGGAGTGGTGGTCAGTCTCTGATTCACAATGAGCCATGTTCAGTGAGACGATACCCCTGCCGACCACTAAACCCCCCCACCAAGGCTTATTGAGGAAATATAAGCTCTTTCATAATATAAACTGATGTGTATTTTAATATACCAGTGTTTCATTTATTTTTTTCATTACTATTTGTATGTTTTGTGTTTAGCCTTAAAAAAAAAAGATGTAACATCTACATGTTTAATTAATACTGTTTCTTTAAAGCATAGAGGCATGGGAAAAAGTGTCAGTACCAGGAAGTAAGCTAGGGAATAGCATGGGATGAGGAAGAGTGATATAACTGTTGCTCTGTGTGAATAAATCAAGTTCCCTCTACATAACAAGTGTTTTCTTGCACTTGAACAATATAACAAGGGAGACATAACAGTACCCAGACACCCCTGGGGAAGCCCTAGTTCTTACATACCATGCTTATAAAGTCTGTGTCATTGTTCTGATCTTGCTCCACCCCCTCTCTGTGTCCAGGACTGTTCCCAGACTGTCCAATGGAAAGACGCACCACTTGCAGAGTGACTTATCTTAAATTAAAGGGAAAGTTCACCCCTCAAATGTAAAATTGTGTATAGGTAAATCACACACACCTCCTCCACGACAAGTTAGAAATCTGAGAGATGTAAGTCTAACCTGAAATGCTGCATAATGTTCTGCTACCAGTAAGCAGCCCTCAGCCATGTTATTCTCCTAGCTGCCTCCTCTGAGCATGTAAAAAAGCTTGGAGAGCTTAGTGGGGGAGCGAAGGAGGAAAGCATAATTTTTACTGCAGAACAGATTAGCCACACGTCTGTCAGCTTTGTAACTATCGTTGTTTTGGGGGGTAATTTACCAATATACAATTTGTTTTTGAGGTGAACTTTCCCTTTAAGAATTGGACTGTGTGAGGGGGCGCAGAGCCAGACCGGCAATATGAGACAGACTTTCCAAGCTTTGTGCTGTGTGATAGAACTAGGGCAAACCCAGTTGAGAACTGGGTGTTGCCCAGTTCTCAACTGGCAAATAGCTGGCATTAAAATCCCGCAGTGGGTAAATCCCTTACTGATATTAAATTGCGGAAGACGCATTTACCCAGAGCTATAGCAGCTCTGGGTAAATGAGCCCCTTATTTAGCAGGAAATGTACTGCACATACTGTACAAATGTCTGGTTTGTTACATCAATCCGCCACTAGGTGTCACTGTTAGCTGTTAGAGGACGCTCAATCCTAAGGGGCTTATTTATAAACAAGCGTTATCTTTTCGCGGCCACTTTTCCCGACATATTCACAAAAAGCACGATTACTGCGATTTATAAACGGGCGGAAAGCGGGCGCGAAAAGTTAACGCCTTGTTGACTTTTCTCGTCTATCGCAACAGTTAACTGAAGGGTAACTGAAGCGTCACGCTAATCTTGCCCATTTCATTGAGGATGGCGACCACCCGCCGCAGCCCCTTCCAGCCCCTTCCAGCCCCCAGCCCGGTACTCTCGCGGGGAGGGGGAGGGAAGGGCCCGCTGGGGGGAGTAGAGGGATCCTCCAGCGGGGGCACGGAAAAGTGCCTTTTGGGGCTTAAAGAGTCCCGCAGCTCGAGCCGGGACCCCGCTCCCCGGCCCTATCGGCCTTTACGGCACTTACAAGTGCCCTTGCGGCCCTGAGAAGGGCCTTTGGGGCTTAAGGGGTCCCGCAACTTGAACAGGGACCCCCCCTCCCCGGCCCTTAGTTATAAGGGCCCTTGCGGCAGCTTAAACCGGGACCTCCAGTGAGCGGCTCTTAAAAGCGGCCCTTTGGTGGCGTCTTCTTCCTTCCCCCAGCAGGCGCCGACAGCCTCAACAAGGCCGATGTTGCCGGCGTCTTGATCCGTTGCGACGTCTTCGACACCAAACCCACTGAGGTTGCCGATGACAGGCAGGCTCACTGTGCCCGCCAGTGAGCCCACTGGCACCGCCGGCCTTGGCGGAACCGATGTTGCCAGTCTCTTCTTTCTTCAGCCATCTACTGCGATGGCATCTGAGGTCCGCGGCGGAGTGCACCTCTTTATATAATCCCTTTCTGATTGATTAATTTTTCAATGCTTGGTTTACATGTTTTACATGTAACAAATCTTTCCTTAAATTTTCCCCTCTGAGGAACGCGGCCACCCGCGGCGATCCTTTCCTGGCATCCCCTCCCAGCACCCTGCTCCAACCCCCTGCTTCGCCGCGAAGATAGTTCAAATTACCGCTGCACATCGCGGCCGCGAAACATTTTGCCTTTATAAATATGGAGATAGCGGTATTTTTTCCGCTGCAATGTGCGGCGGTAATTTTACGGCGCTCATTTCGTCCGTTTATAAATCTGGCCCTATAATTTTAATTAAAAGTCCAGCGCTATAACTAGATCACCATAAGGCATAAGATATTGACTTTTAACACATAACACACACATATCAAGACATAATATCAGTAGATATTAAAGGGCATGTCCACCCTCCACACTTAAATTAAAAAAAAGAAAAAATTTGTTAATTATTTATCTGCCAGCCACCCCAACTGGTATTTTTACCAGTTTATTACAAGTATTTGTAAGCAGATATTTAATGATACGTTCACTTCCGTTCTGACAAATTTATCTGACTCCTCCCTCTGCTCAATGAGCTTTTTATAAGCTTGAGCACGTGCAGAGCAGGCAGCAGGGGAAACAGCAGTCAATCATTGGCTGTAAAGTCAGCAGTCAGCCTCGATTGACTGCATGGAGAGAGGAGCCATCTTACTCTACCAGATTGGGGACAATAATTATCCTTGAAACAGAAGTATTAAGGAAAGATAGTCACATAGGTAATGAGCTGTTAACCACAGCACAAGGCAAACATCAGCTAGACACTCATGGTATCGTCCACCCAGAGAGGTAGGAATAGACTTTCCAACCTCTCTGGGATATAGACTTTATTATATTTATACTTTTTTTGGTTATAGTTACCCTTTAATTTAATTTGCCTGATTATAAAGCAGGACCTTGTGTAATAATATTAATCCTATTACTGCTGAATTCTCTATGAACAAATGGGCTTATTTATAGACAATTTACAATTGGTGTCTACAATATCCTATTATTAAACTTAAGGAACCATTTTGGTACTCGGGGGGTTAAAATAAGGTGCTGACCATATTAATAATAAACAGCTATTTGCTGTTTGAACCCTGAATGAGGCGGCGATTAACTCTTCAAGTGCTGGGCAGCTGAATGTGTTTATTTCCTGCCAGTTGGATACCAGTAAATGCCAGTTCGATACCAGTTGGTCTAGGCGAGGTTTTCTGTTCTTGAAATCAAAAGGGGAAAAAAAAGGAAGTTACTTGTTACCATTGAACAAAAAAAAAAATCCTAATGTTTGGGGAATTCAACATCCAAGGGTAAAGATCAGGAAGGAAGTTACATCTGGCGAAGAAAGAGACGCGAATTGTTTAGAATTCCAAATATGGTTATCACTGAATTTCCTATTACTATACAGGGCCTGGGGTCACTGATTATCCTCTTTACGTGTGTGTGTGTCGTGATAGCGATACAACTTTAAGCATTTAATGCTTGTCAGTGTAATGTCTTCCTAGATCAGACCTCGGTACTCCAGATTGATTGGAAACTACAACTCCCAGCATGCCTTGTTTGCAGAATGCAACCTAGATGATCTACGATTGCTCTGTGATAGGCTGCAGGATTGAACATATACATTGTCCAACAGGGGGCGCTATTTAAACTCCAAAGATGTCTGAAAAAGTAATTAAGAATTCCAGTTCCATCCGATTATACTATCCTATCGGATAATGCATGTAACCTGCCACAGAAAATGTTTTATAGACAGGGTGTTAGGTAATCTACAGAGAATAGCAGGTGCATTCATCTCTATACCCACATATATAATCGTATGGTTTGTTATCACAGACTACTGCATGGTGTTTTTAAAAAGGGGGTTTTGTTTTATAAATATAGCACAGTCGTGTATCAATATCATGGTTGATAAATAACACACACACCCATTGTGGGACTGGGGTAGTTTAGCCCACCAGGAAGAAATAAGGGACTCACTTTTATGTCTTCATTTCTCACTTGTCTCGCTCCTTCTGACTCCATAACTTTACATATAAAAGTTGAGGTGTGTGTGGATGTATGTTGCAGAAAAACTTCCAAACAACCTGGACATTTTTGATAAGACTTAGTGGCATAAAAAAAAAACAAAGGTTACTTTACAACTTTTACAAACCACCCCTTGTCCCTTTTAAGTTACTTGGGGATGAGATCTTATCTGTATGCTGCTGTCTGTTTGTGAACGAGTGATTGCCCTAGTTAATTAAGGTAAAGCTCTAACTTGTATGCTGCCATCTGCTGGTGAATGAGTGATTGCCCTAGTTAATTGAAGATGAGCTCTAACCTGTATGCTGCCATCTGTTGGTGAATGAGTGATTGCCCTAGTTAATTGCCCTAGATTGCCCTGCTGAGAAACGAATGCCCCAACAAGGTTTTATTGGAAATAAACAGGAAACGCCAGTTACTCTGCTAGTATAATTAACCATAATGCTGCCTGCACACATCGCTTATTCATAAATAATTTTATAATTTTAATAAAGGCAATTTGTATCTGTATGTTGTCCCTCCCACTTAGATTGTAAGCTGTTTGGGGCAAGGATCTCATTCGTTATGTGCCAAGGCTTGCTGCACACAATTTATACAGAATATATGTATTCTTAGCCTATGTATGAAATTGTATTTCATTTTTATTTATCTGTATAATGGCACTTATCCCCTTGTTTGTATACTCTGTATGTTATAATGTACAGCGCTGCGTACCCAAGGGGCGCTTTATAAATAAAATGTATTATATTATGCATAAGTACATACATACATACATACATACATATATACAATATTATCTATGATCTCCACTCGATCGGGTGCCCTGAGCTCTGCAAGGTCAATAACAGGACCTCAGATTATCTTGTCTGTTATCTGTACACCAAGCTGCCACCTGAGGGGTATTTGACCAGTCCGGCCAGTAAATATTGTCATCGGACTACATGGCACCCAAGTGGGTGAATTAGCAACCACACCTGCACAGTCAGCTGGTATAAGGACGTGGGGAGTTACAACTGCAGGTGTTTCCCCATTGTAAAGGTGATGGGTCTATTTACTATTAACCTGATAACAATATTGAAAAGAAATCCTATGATTTCACATGGTCCTAATGCAACAGGAACTGAAAGCTTGAGCAAGTAAACCCACATGTCTGGTGCAATACAAACCCTGCCCAGTGATAGTGGAACCTATCACTGGAAACTATTACATTCTACTTTCTAATTATAATGGCTTCATTTGCATGCACATCCCCTTCAGGCCAGTTTAAAGAGAGCATTGGGTTTTGCGCTTTATTTGCATGCACGCCCCCTTCAGGCCAGTTCAAGGACAGCATAGGGTTGTGCGCTACATTTAAAAGCACGCCCCCTTTAGGCCAGTCCTGTGACATAAAACATTACTGCGAGAACATGTCTTTTCATTGGGGGAAATGGAGAAGCAGGACTTGGGATCCAGGGTGCAAGTTATTCATTATCGAATCCTTTTAAGGCAAATTTCACATAATCTAAGAAGGTTATTTGCTTTGTTATAACCATATATCCCCATTTTATACATTTCTTTAAAGAGCATGTCCACCCCTTAACAAACTTTAACCCCCTACCCCCAATAAAGCCGCACACGGTGTCCATCTTGTTTACAGTTTACAAACCCTACACAGCTCTCACAGCCATAAGGCAGCTGGTGTAGCAGTCATCAGTCAATGGTTGTGACTGACAACGCACACTAGGGGGCAGCAGACTTCAAGGTAAATACCTGCATTAAGGAACCCCAACGAGAGTGGTAAGTATTGCAGAAATAGCTTTAAAGGCGGCCATACACGTTGCAATATTATCGCTTATTTTCTTTGTCTGATTTGGTTGTTCTTCATCACTTATGATACAATTGCTTTATGATAGTGTCACAACATTTATGGGTATGTTAAATAGCAACAATACAGTAACCTCCATAGCAGTCAGGGTGAGGACCTAAACCGCTAGGTCCTCACTCCTGTATTTTATTGGTTTGCCCAAACAAAGCTATCAAGTCAATCTCCTAGCCCTGCCCCCTTGTTGTAGTCCAGGACTCACTCATTATTGTCCAATGGGATGAGGCGCACCTTGCATCCAGGGGGTAGGAGTCTTTGATGGCTTCATAATAAAGGAAATTTCCCACCCGTGTACCATCACATGTAACTGCTCAGAAACGAATGCATTGAAACAATGTATCAAAATAATACATTATAAATGGTTTGCTCAGAGGGATACAATGTAACGGAATGGAGAATCAACCGTTCTCTCTCCCTAGATGAAGCACAGAGAGCATGTCCACAGTGCTGAAAAATACCCGTTACTAGACAACTGAGCTTTTAACTATGGGATGTGGGTCAGAAAATATCTGCTTTTTCACAGATTCAGGTCATCACAGCTCTTTGCATTAATCCCTTTAATAGGTAAGAAATACTATTTTGTATTGTAGTCATAGGGAAATGAATTTACACCAGCAATATACTTCTCCTTGTACATTACAAATCTGAAAACTTGGAAAAAAGAAATTCACTAGAAGACACCGATCCACAAGTCAAAGGCAGACATGGTCACACTACATTTTCACTCAAATCCCGTTGGATTGGTCACAGCCCCATACATTTAGGTGCTAAACATCACAGAAGATCCAATTATCAATAGATTTATATTTCTTTATTTTTCTTTGTCCATTTCTCTGTACTCTCTTTGCTTATTTTCTTCGGATTATTACATTTATGCCCCCTGTCCTCAGGGCTGTGCCTACGGTATTATAGTAACATAGAAATTGAGGTTGAATAAGGACATAATTAAAAAATTAATACCAGTAATTCTCAATATTATATAGTATCCCCGTACCAACCAGAACTACAGTATATGTATAAATACCAGTAATTCTCAATATTATATAGTATCCCCGTACCAACCAGAACTACAGTATATGTATTAATACCAGTAATTCTCATTTATAGTCACCTTACCAACCAGAACTACAGTATATGTATTAATACAAGTAATTCTCAATATTATATAGTATCCTGTACCAACCAGACTACAGTACATGTATTAATACCAGTAATTCTCAATATTATATAGTATCCCTGTACCAACCAGAACTACAGTATATGTATTAATACCAGTAATTCTCAATATTATATAGTATCCCCGTACCAACCAGAACTACAGTAATGTATTAATACCAGTAATTCTCAATATTAATTTCCCCGTACCAACCAGAACTACAGTATATGTATTAATACCATTATTCTCAATATTATATTATCCCCGTACCAACCAGAACTACAGTATATGTATTAATACCAGTAATTCTCAATATTATATAGTATCCCCTACCAACCGAAACTACAGTATATGTATTAATAACCAGTAATTCTCTATTTATATAGTATCCCCGTACCAACCAGAACTACAGTATATGTATTAATACCAGTAATTCTCATATTATATAGTATCCCGTACCAACCAAACTACAGTATATGTATTAATACCAGTAATTCTCAATATTATATAGTATCCTGTACCAACCAGAACTACAGTATATGTATTAATACCAGTAATTCTCATATTATATAGTATCCCTGTACCAACCAAACTACAGTATTGTATTAATACCAGTAATTCTCAATATTATATAGTATCCCTGTACCAACCAGAACTACAGTATATGTATTAATACCAGTAATTCTCATTATTATATAGTATCCCCGTACCAACCAGAACTACAGTATATGTATTAATACCAGTAATTCTCAATATTATATAGTATCCCGTACCAACCAGAACTACAGTATATGTATTAATACCAGTAAGTCTCAATATTATAGTAATCCCCTGTACCAACCAGACTACCAGTATATGTATTAATACCAGTAATTCTCAATATTATATAGTATCCCCGTACCAACCAGAACTACAGTATATGTATTAATACCAGTAATTCTCATATTATATAGTATCCCCGTACCAACCAGAACTACAGTATATGATTAATACCAGTAATTCTCAATATATAAGTATCCCCGTACCAACCAGAACTATAGTATATGCATTAATACCAGTATTCTCAATATTATATGTATCCCCGTACCAACCAGAACTACAGTATATGTACTAATACCAGTAATCCTCAATATTATATAGTATCCCCGTACCAACCAGAACTACAGTATATGCATTAATACCAGTAATTCTCATATTATATATTATCCCTGTACCAACCAGAACTACAGTATATGTATTAATACCAGTAACTCTCAATATTATATGTATCCCTGTACCAACCAAAACTACAGTATAAGTATTAATATCAGTAATTCTCATTATTATATAGTATCCCGTACCACCCAAACTACATATATTATTAATACCAGTAATTCTCATTATTATATAGTATCCCCGTACCAACCAGAACTACAGTAATATGTATTAATACCAGTAATTCTCATTTTATATAGTATCCCCGTACCAACCAGAACTACAGTATATGTATTAAATACCAGTAATTCTCAATATTATATAGTGTCCCTGTACTAACCAGAACTACAGTATATGTATTAATACCAGTAATTCTCAATATTATATAGTATCCCTGTACCAACCAGAACTACAGTATATGTATTAATACCAGTAATTCTCAATATTATATAGTATCCCTGTACCAACCAGAACTACAGTATATGTATTAATACCAGCAATTCTCAATATTATATAGTATCCCTGTAACAACCAGAACTACAGTATATGTATTAATACCAGTAATTCTCAATATTATATAGTATCCCCGTACCAACCAGAACTACAGTATATGTATTAATACCAGTAATTCTCAATATTATATAGTGTCCCTGTACTAACCAGAACTACAGTATATGTATTAATACCAGTAATTCTCAATATTTTTTAGTTTTAGAAACTTATTGTTCCTGGTTGGGTGAAGCTAATCTGTGGTGTCACATCCATATCAGTAGTTTGTTGGCATCATGGTCAGTCATTTCCGTTTCATACACCTTGCAGATTTGGATGCCCCTTTCCTCCCTTAGCCCCCCTTTCTGGGACAGGATTTATATAAAAGTTCAACCAAGGTCTATCAGTGGCACTGTAAATTTCTGTCAATATTATTTGTCAACCAAAATATTCTGGGGTGATATGGCAAAATCCCGCTTCTTACCTTTACCCCGCGATGCAATATATGATTATGTCCACTATTGCATTGTGGGATTGCATAAAGGTGTCTTACTTTGCATTGCTTTAAGGTGCCCATACAATCCCCCATTAAGTTTCCAAATTTCCATTTGCAAGTGGTGTAGTGCCCTAAAATAAGTCCAAAACTGGTGTTAACCGTATATTACAGCAAGATGAGTGGACTTTAGACTTTGATATTGAATCTCCCTACTGGAAAGAAAAACTAAAGTTTCCACCATGTTAATGTTTCTTTATTTGCACAAAAAAGGACACTTGGGATGGTAGGTTACTATAATGATAAGCTTATAGCCTATAATAAAATGATAAAGGACAAATAAAAAATAACAATCTAGTAAATTACCACATGTGCAAGTAGCAATGAGCCTTCTTCATTGGTTGTCATACATAGGGCGGTATAGTACAGTATAAGCACGGTGGCTGAGTCCTGAGTTCGATTCCACCCTTGGACACATCTGCAAGGAGTTTGTATGTTCTCCCCGTGCTTGTGTGGGTTTCCTCTGGGCACTCTGGTTCCCCCACAATCATAAAGACATACTGATAGGTTGTATGTGTCAAATAAATGTGCTTAGATTGTAAGCTCTTCAGGGCAGGGCCTAATATGAATGTATCCATGTAATTCTAAAGAGCTACATGAGATGTTGGCGCTATATAAATCTGCAATAATAATAATGTAATATACAGGACTTCAACTCCCAGCAACCCCTCTAAGAACAACATTCACACCTGCTTGCAAAAAATTGTAAAGGATTCAAAAACCGCATTGCATATTGGAGATGGGGCCTTCCTGCTATTAATTGCATAAAACCACCAGCTTTGAAATTCATTTTTTTACCCGCTGGCAATGTTAAAGGGCTACGAAATAAGAGATCAGTAAGAGAGGAAACAAGTCACGTCCCATGTATGGGAAACTGACATTCGATTGGTGGAAATGTATTTGTGTGTGTGTCACTCTCATTGCTTTCACCCTACACTCTGGGAAGTACAGTATCTGTTTAGATTTGGTGTCTAAATTTAAACACTCATTGCCTTCCCCTCTTTCCTCCTCTCTCTCATTCTCATTAGTGGGGAGGGTCGCTCTGGTATCTCTGTAAGTTATGGGACAAGGCTGCTAAATTCTGAATTGCAACACAGTCCCATGTGCGGGAGGCCATAGAGAGAGAGAAGAGAGACAGCCGTAGAAAAGGATTGTAGGCACTTGGCAAGTTGAAGAAAGAAGCCAGATAAGAAGAGGGACCCCCTCATTGTGTGAGAAAGGAAATGGAGGTAAGAGACGGTTTGCTGTCACAAAGTGCAAGATCACGGAAACGGTGAAACGCGTTGGGATCATGGCTCTGCCACCTTACAGTGTATAGATATCTCCCAATGTATCAATCAGCTGGGAGGTTACACATGTATTATATTGATAGAACTGTGCCCCCCTGTGCCCAGCACTAAATTCTACATTGGTTATAGATACATTTCTATATCAACAATAATTACCTTTAGAAACAACTTAGGAAACCTTTGTAGGATGTTGATAGAATTATAATAATAATATTATAAAATATTATATCCCGTTCTGTTAAACACAGTCACGTAGAACTCCCATGTGCACCCTCTCGAAATGATATGACCATGTTACCATGCAGGAAGAGAGGCATACAGTTTATTTACTGGTTACAATGGAGCATTATCTGGGGCCCTATCAGTGGCATAGCTAGAGACTTATGGGCCCTGATGCAAAATATAGACATGGGCCCCCAAACACCGCCACAAACACCAATCGGCACCGCAAACCAAATAATCATTTCCATAAAAAAGATCCAAATTCATCATTGACATTTTTTTAAGGCACTCATTATAAATCAGACAATCATACTTTACCCACACACCTAGCAAAACCATTTAATCAGATTCCAACAGTATTTCTAAACTTAGATCCTCAAACCTTCTAATATAACCAACCAACTGACGTTTGTCTTTGTATATAACACTGGTAAAATAGTTGGCACAAAGACTGGTTAAATGCTTGGCATGCAGACACTGATAAACTGATTGGGAGACTGGCACTGCACACAGCCAGGCACTGGTTAAATGCTTGGCACACAGACACTGATAAACTGGTTGGGAGACTGGCACTGCACACAGCCTGGCACTGGTTAAATGCTTGGCACACAGACAATGGTAAAAATGCTTTGTACACAGACCACTGGTAACAGTTGGCACACGGACTGGTAGTTTTGGAACTTTAGCACAAAATGGGGTCCTTCTTGTCCAAGGGCCCTGGTGCGGTCGCATCCCCTGTGCCCCTGGTAGCTACGCCCAGCCTCCATATCAGAGTCCCAGTGATGGGATAAATAGAACGCGACTTGCATTAGAAAAATCCAAACGGTCGTTATTTTTTAACTCAGTCAGACTGTCTAATGCCAAGGGCAACTCCAATGATTAATAAATTAACATAAAACATTGAGGGTCTTTTCGAAACTGCAATTTCCTAAAAAGATAAAGGGAAACTAAGTCTCAGAATAACATAAAAGTGGTAAACTGTCTCAATTCTCATTTTGATGTAGGTGCTGAGAAATTTACCTTAATAGCATTGGGTTTGTGCTATGTTTTCCCAGAATTCCACCCTCACACAGTGTAGTCACTGACCGTTATGTATTTCACACATGCCTAGCCCTAAGCTACTGCAGGGGCTTGTTACAAGCAGGTTATACCCAATATTAAGCTGGCTAGACACTTGCCAGATTTTTGAAAGTTTTTTAGAAATCAGGCTACACACAGTCCTGAGCGTTCTCCCAATGCACAGCATATACACATCACATCATATACACGGAATATACACATCACATACACATCATATACACAGCATATACACATCACATCATATACACAGAATATACACATCACATACACATCATATACACAGCATATACACATCACATACACATCATATACACAACATATACACATCACATACACATCATATACACATCACATACACATCATATACACAGCATATACACATCACATACACATCATATACACAGCATATACACATCACATACACATCAATACACAACATATACACCACATACACATCATATACACAACATATACACATCACATACACATCATTAACCACATCATATACACATCACATACACATCCTCATACACACATATACACATCACATCATCACATCATATACACAACATATACCCATCACATCATATCATTATACACATCACATACACATCATATACACACATATACACATCCACATACACATCATATACACATCATAACACTATCACATCACTCATATACACAGCATATACACATCATATCACAACATATACACATCATATACACATCACATACCCACATCTATACACAAACATATACACAACATAACACCACATATACACATCACATACACATCATATACCACATATACACATCACCATCACACATCATATACACATCATATACCACATCACATACACATCATATACACAACATATACCACATCACACATACACATCATATACAACACATCACATACACATCATATACACAACATTATACACAATCACATCACACATCATATACACATCATATACCACTCACACACATACACATCATATACAACATACATATACACATCATATACACAACATATACACACATCATATACACATCACATACACATCATATACCACAGAATATACACAACATAGACACAACATATACACAGCATATACACATATACACATCATATACACAACATAGACATAGCATAGACACAGCATATACACAGCATATACACATCATACACAACATATACACAAACAACCCTTACACATCATATACAAAACAACATAACAACCGCATATCACAATCATACACATCATATACACACATATACACATCATATACACATCATATACAATCAATATACACATCATATACACTCATATACAACATAACACCCACCATATCACACAGCATATACACACAACATATACAACATCTCATACACATCATAACACAGCATATACACACACAGCATATACACATCATATACACATCATATAACACAGCATATACAACAGCATATACACATCATATACAACCACATATACACACAATCACAACATCACATAAACACATCATATACACACCATATACACACATATACACATCAAACACATCATAACACAGCATATACACATCATATACACATCATATACACACCATATACACAGCATATACACATCATATACACATCATATACACAGCATATACACAACATATACACATCATATACACATCATATACACACCATATACACAGCATATACACATCATATACACACCATATACACAGCATATACACATCATATACACATCATATACACATCCTATACACACCATTACACAGCATATACACAACATAATACACATCATATACACATCATATACACAGCATACCACTCATATACACAGCATACCACAGCATATACACATCATATACACATCATACACACAGCATACACACATTATATAACACACAATACCATCATACAGTACTGTGTGTACCTGGCTTTAATTATCAGCCAATCCTGCTACAGTTCAGATTTGGCGGGATCAGTGGCTGAGATCAGGAGGCGTGACCAGCCAGGTGATCATTCAGTGTAATAGTTCATTCAATGACCGTGTACATGTCACTAAAATACTGCAATAACATGCTAATTCAACAAGCCCATTGTACCTTTGGGACATGCAGCGTTTCTTTACCTGGCGACTATGTACAAACTCCATAGAATTGACAATAATCGTGCAATCTGATCTGCCAGGTTGGAACAGAGATCGGCGCGTATGCAGCTTAACACTTTTACTTCTGAGCCTTTGGCTGGTGGAGACTTTTGGGATTTGTAGTTCAGACACATCTGGGCAGTTGCAGGTACCAAGTGCTGCTATAAAAGGCTATAGACGCTTTGTCGTTAAGGGTTAGGTCCCACTATCACGCACAGACAGCGCATGCAGGATTTTTAACACATCATATACACAACATATACACATCACATACACATCATATACACATCATATACACACTCACATACACATCATATACACAGCATATACACTCATATACACAACATATACACACATATACACATCACATACACATCATATACACAGAATATACACAACATATACACATCACATACACATCATATACACATCATATACACATCACATACACATCATATACACACTATATCACTCATATACACAACTACTATACACATCATATACACATCATATACACATCACATACAATACACATCATATACACAAATATACACAACAAAGACATCAACATATACACTATCACATACACATCATATATCACATCATATACACAATCATCATACACATCATATACACAGCATATACACATCATATACACACATACATATACACATCATATACACATCTAACACTCACATACACATCATATACACATCATATACACATCATTACACATCATATACACATCATATACACATCACATACACATCATATACACAGAATATACACAACATAGACACAACATATACACATCACATACACATCATATACACATCATATACACATCACATACACATCATACACACATATACACATCATATACACATCATATACACAACATATACACATCACATACACATCATATACATCAGAATATACACAACATAGACACAACATATCACCATCACATACACATCATATACACACATATACACAACAATCACTAACACATCAATACCAATCATATACACATCACATACACACATCATAACACAACTACACATCTACATACACATCATATACACATCACATACATAACATCATATACACACATATACACAATACACTATCACATCATCATACACATCATATACACATCATACACATCATATACACAGCATATACACATCATATACACAACATATACACATATCACCTCAATCATCATATCACATCATATACACAGAATATACACAACATACACAACATATTACCAACATATACACATATACACAATCAACTATCACAACATAGACAAAAAATACCATAGAACACAGCATATAACACAGCATATACACAGCATATACACATCATATACACATCATATATCACACATAGACACAGCATATACACACATATACAACATCATATACACAATCATATACCACATCATATACACATCATATACCATCATATACACATCATATAACAATCATATACACAACATATACACATCATATACACAACATATCCAACACCTATACACATCATATACCCAAAACCATATACACATCATATACACAGCATATACCCAACCATATACACAAGCATATACACAACATATACACATCATATACCACATCATATACACACATACACACATCATATACACAGCATACACACATCATATACACACACACATATACACATCATATCACACAGCATATACACAACATATACACACTAATACACACATATACACACAATACACATCATATACCATACCATATACACATCATATACCCATCATAATAACAACCACATATACACATCATATACACAACATATAACAACATATACACATCACATACACATCATATACACATCATATACACAATCATATACACAGCATATACAGTATTACACAATCATATACACATCATATACACATCATATACACAGCATATACACATCATATACACATCATATACACATCATACCACACATATACATCAACATATACACATCATATACACATCATATACAACAGCATACACACATCATATACCCACATCATACACACCATAACACACCATATACACAATCATATACACCAAGCATATACACACACTATCACATCATATACACAGCATATACACAGCATATACAACATATACACACCATATACAACACATCATATACACATCATATACACATACTCTATACACACATATACACAACATATACACACACTATACACATCACATACACATCAATACCATCATCATAACACATCATATACACAGTCATATCCACAGTATATACACATCATATACAACATCAATACACATCATATACACAGCATATACACATCATATACACATCTATACTACACTCATATACACACCATATACACAGCATATACACAACATATACACATCATACACATCATATACACAGCATACACATCATATACACAGCATATACACTATATCACACATATACACATCATATACACACTATACACATGATATACACATCATCCTATACACATCCATACACACAGCATATACACCCCATATAACACATCATATACACACCATATACACACCATATACATCATACACACATCATACACACATCATATACACACCATATCCACACTCATATCAGTACTGTGTGTACCTGGCTTAATTATCACCAATCCTGCTACACGTTCAGATTTGGCAAGGGATCATGTGGCTGAGATCAGGAGGCGTGACCAGCCAGGTGATCATTCCAGTGTAATAGTTCATTCAATGACCGTGTACATGTCACTAAATACTGCAATAAACATGCTAATTCAACAAGCCCATTGTACCTTTGGGACATCGGCGTTTCTTTCCCTGGCGACTATGTACAAACTCCATAGAATTGACAATAATCGTGCAATCTGATCGGCCAGGTTGGAACAGAGATCGCGCGTATGCAGCTTAACACTTTTACTTCTGAGCCTTTGGCTGGTGGAGACTTTTGGGATTTGTAGTTCAGACACATCTGGGCAGTTGCAGGTACCAAGTGCTGCTATAAAAGGCTATAGACGCTTTGTCATTAAGGGTTAGGTCCCACTATCACCACACGCAGCGCATGCAGGATTTTTCAATGCGCTGCTGTGGGTAATCTGCATGAAATGTCGTGCACACGTGTGAACCATTACCGACCGGACTGCAATGCACATAGTGGGAACTGCTGTAACATTGCATTGGCAACCGATATAACGGATCGCACCCCAGCATGCATAAGTGGAACCTAGCCCTAAATGTTATTGGGAAGGTTTTAGGTCATTTGGGAATTAAAACAATCCTGAATACTAAACGTTAAAGAGAAACTTGTAATACTGCAGCCCAAAGAGGGAAGTGAAACTAACATTTCCCTTTTAAATCTAATCATACTGAGAGAATTCCATCCCTGATATTTTTATAGTGGCCATCGCACGTGGAAGGCTGAGGTTTGGACATAGAGGAACTAGGGCAAAAAAGAGATTTCCTCAGTCATCTGATAACATACCATTCTATATGAGGGAGGTAGGGTCAAATAGTGCTCTGACTGCCTCAAATACACCCCAAAATTTCCCCTATGTTATATCCTGAAAATCAGGAAAATAACATTATTTGGGATTCTCAGCTTATGATAAGGCATACACACGGTCCCGAGCACTCTCCCTATACACATCATATACACATCATATACACAGCATATACACAGCATATACACATCATATACACATCATATACACACAACATATACACAGCATATACACAGCATATACACACACAGCATATACACATCATA
>CM033470.1:10908903-10943166 GCA_019447015.1 Hymenochirus boettgeri
TAACACATCACATACACCACAATACACAACAGCATATACCATCACACTCACACAAAACATCACAATCATAACACAACATATACACATCACATACACATCATAATACCACATCACATACACATCATCATCACACATACACATCATATACCATCATACATACCACACATCATATACACCTCATTATCACACATCACATACACACCATATACACATCATATACACATCACACACATCATATACACATCACACACATCATATACACATCACACACATCATATACCAGAATATACACAACATAAACAACATATTACACAATCACACTACACATCATATACACATCATATACAACACATCACATACACATCATAATTACACATCATATACACAAATCACATACACATCATATACACAACATATACCCATCAACATACACATCATATCCATCACATAACACATCATAACACACTATACATACACATCACATACACATCATATACACATCATATACACATCACATCCACATCATATACAACACAATACACATCATATACACACAACATATACACATCATATACACATCACATACACATCATACACAGAATATACACAACATAGACACAACATATACACAGCATATACACATATACACATCATATACACAACATAGACATAGCATAGACACGCATATACACAGCATATACACATCATATACACAACATATACACAACCTATACACATCATATATACAGCATAGACACAGCATATACACATCACATACACATCATATACACATCATACACATCATATACACATCATATACAACATCAATAATATCACATCAATCACCTCATATACACACATATACACAGCATATACACAACATAACCATCAATAACATCATCATATACACAGCATATACACACATATACACACCATATATCACATCAATACACAGCATATACAAGCAATACACACATATACACATCATATACAACGCATAATACACACATACACATCATATACACATCATATACACACCATATACACCATATACAACATCATATACACATCATATACACAGCATATACATCATATACACACTCATATACACAACATATACACAGCATTACAACATCATATACACATCATATACACACACCATATACACCACATATACACATCATATACACACATATACACACCCTATACACGCATATACACATCATATACACATCATATACACCAACATATAACACATATCACATCATATACACATCATATACAACCATATAATACACAGCATATACACAACATATAAACACACATATACACATCATATACAATCAATCATATCACACACATATACACAGCATAACACACAGCAATATACACAATCATATACACATCATACACACAGCATACACACATCATATACACAACATATACACATCATATCAGTACTGTGTGTACCTGGCTTTAATTATCAGCCATCCTGCTACAGTTCAGATTTGGCAAGGGATCAGTGGCTGAGATCAGGAGGCGTGACCAGCCGGTGATCATTCAGTGTAATAGTTCATTCAATGACCGTGTACATGTCACTAAAATACTGCAATAACATGCTAATTCAACAAGCCCATTGTACCTTTGGGACATGCAGCGTTTCTTTACCTGGCGACTATGTACAAACTCCATAGAATTGACAATAATCGTGCAATCTGATCTGCCAGGTTGGAACAGAGATCGGCGCGTATGCAGCTTAACACTTTTACTTCTGAGCCTTTGGCTGGTGGAGACTTTTGGGATTTGTAGTTCAGACACATCTGGGCAGTTGCAGGTACCAAGTGCTGCTATAAAAGGCTATAGACGCTTTGTCGTTAAGGGTTAGGTCCCACTATCACGCACAGCAGCGCATGCAGGATTTTTACACATCATATACACAACATATACCATCACATACACATCATACACATACATCATATCACATCACATACACATCATATACACAGCATATACACATCATATACACAACATATACACATCATATACACATCACATACACATCATATACACAGAATATACACAACATAGACACAACATATACACATCACATCACATCATATACACATCATATACACATCACATACACATCATATACACAGCATATACACATCATCATATACACAACATATACACATCATATACACATCAATACACACATCACATACACATCATATACACAGAATATACAACTAGACACACACATATACACATCCATACACATCATATCACATCATATACACATCACATACACATCATATACACCAACACAGCATATACACATCATATACACAACATATACACCATCATATACCATCTATACACATCACAATACACATCACTATACACAGCATATACACATCATATACACAACATAACACACTCATAATACACATCACATACACATCATATACACACGAATATACACACATAGACACAACATATACACATCACATACACTCATAACACATCTAATACACACATCACATACACATCATATACACAGCATATACACAATCATATCACACATATACACTCATATACACACATCAACATACAACATCATATCCACAAATATACACACCATAACACAAATATACACATCACATACACATCATATACAACATATCCATCACATACCATCATATCACATCATATACACAATCACATACACATCATATACACACATATACACATCACATACACATCATATACACATCACTACAACAATCATATCACAACATATACACATCACATACACAACATATACACATCACATACACATCACATAATACACTCATATACACAGCATATACACGCATATACACAACATATACACATCATACACATCACATACCCATCATATACACGAATATACACAACATAGACACACTATACACAGCATACCATATACACATCATATACACAACATAGACATAGCATAGACACAGCATATACACAGCATATACACAGCATATACCCCATCATATACACATCATATATACAGCATAGACACAGCATATACACACCATATACACAGCATATACACAGCATATACACATCATATACACATCATATACACATCATATACACATCATACACAATACACTCTATACACAACATATACACATCATATACACAACATATACACAACCTATACACATCATATACACACCATATAACCCATATACACAGCATATACACACCATATACACAGCATATACACAACATATACACATCATATACACATCATATACACAGCATACACACATCATATACAACAGCATACACACAGCATATACACACCATATACACATCATATACACAGCATATACACAACATATACACATCATATCATTACACAGCATATCACAGCATATACACATCATATACACATCATATACACATCATATACACAACATATACACATCATATACACAACATATACACAACATATACACATCACATACACATCATATACACATCATATACACATCATATACACAGCATATACACAGTATATACACATCATATACACAATCATATACACATCATATACACAGCATATACACATACATATACACATCATATACACATCATATACACAGCATATACACAACATATACACATCATATACACATCATATACACAGCTACAACATCATCTACACATACACAGCATATACACACCATATACACATCATATACACAGCATATACACACATATACACATCATATACACAGCATATACACAGCATATACACATCATATACACACCATATACACATCATATACACATCATATCACAACACTACACATTCATATACACAACATATACACAACATAACACATCACATACACATCATATACACATCCTATACCACATCATAACACAGCCATATACACAGTATATACACATCATATACACATCATATACACATCATATACACAGCATATACACATCATATACACATCATATACACATCATATACACACCATATACACAGCATATACAACAACATTATACACACATACACCATCATATACACAGCATACACATCAATATACACATCAAGCATATACACCATCACATCAATACACTCATATACACACATATCACATCATATACACATCCTATAACAGCATACACACAGCATATACACACCATATACACATCATATACACACACCATATACACCACCATATACACATCATACACACAGCATACACACATATATACACAACATATACACACATATCAGTACTGTGTGTACCTGGCTTTAATTATCAGCCAATCCTGACTGCACAGTTCAGATTTGGCAAGGGATCATGTGGCTGAGATCAGGAGGCGTGACCAGCCAGGTGATCATTCAGTGTAATAGTTTCATTCAATGACCGTGTACATGTCACTAAAATACTGCAATAACATGCTAATCAACAAGCCCATTGTACCTTTGGGAACATGCGCGTTTCTTTACCTGGCGACTATGTCACAAACTCTCCCATAGAATTGACATAATCGTGCAATCTGATCGGCCAGGTTGGAACAGAGATCGGCGCGTATGCAGCTTAAACTTTTACTACTTCTGAGCCTTTGGCTGGTGGAGACTTTTGGGATTTGTAGTTCAGACACATCTGGGCAGTTGCAGGTACCAAGCTGCTATAAAAGGCTATAGACGCTTTGTCTTAAGGGTTAGGTCCCCACTATCACGCACAGCAGCGCATGCAGGTTTTTTGTGCAATGGCGCTGCTGTGGGTAAATCTGCATGAAATGTCGTGCACACGTGTGAACCATTAACGGACCGGCTGCAATGCACATAGTGGGAACTGCCCTGTAACATTGCATTGGCAACCGATATACGGATCGCACCCCAGCACGCATAAGTGGAACCTAGCCCTAAATGTTATTGGGAAGGTTTTTTAGGTCATTTGGGAATTTAAAACTCCTGAATACTAAACGTTAAAGAGAAACGTGTAATACTGCAGCCCAAAAGGGAAGTGAAACTAACATTTCCCTTTTAATCTAAATCATACTGAGAGAATTCCATTCCCTGATATGCTTTTAGTGGCCATCGCACGTGAAGGCTGTGGTTTGGACATAGAGGTAACTAGGGCAAAGAGAGAATTTCTCAGTCATCTGATAACATAACCATTCTAATAGAGGGAGGTAGGGTCAAATAGTGCTCTGACTTGCCTCAAATACACCCCAAAATTTCCCCTATGTTATATCCTGAAAATCAGGAAAATAACATTATTTGGGATTCTCCTCCTTATTATAAGTTTACAGGGATTTCCTTTGCCCCACACACATGATTAAAACTGAAAATGTTATAAAGGCGTTAATTAAAAAAATTAAAAACCCATTTTATTGGTAAATACAGCACTGAGAATGCTCCTCTTTTACCCAATCTTGTTGGGGAGATCCAAGCTCCATTAACCTGCAGGCTCACATAGATTTTATTCTTATAAATATTGGTATTAATACATATAACTGTAGTTCTAGTTGGTACGGATACTATATAATATTGAGAATTACTGGTATTAATACATATACTGTAGTTCTGGTTGGTACGGGGATACTATATAATATTGAGAATTACTGGTATTAATACATATACTGTATTTCTGGTTGTTACAGGGATACTATATAATATTGGAATTGCTGGTATTAATACATATACTGTAGTTCTGGTTGGTACAGGATACTATATAATATTGAGAATTACTGGTATTAATACATATACTGTAGTTCTGGTTGGTACAGGGATACTATATAATATTGAGTATTACTGGTATTAATACATATACTGTAGTTCTGGTTGGTACAGGGATACTATATAATATTGAGAATTACCGTTATTAATACATATACTGTAGTTCTGGTTGGTACAGGGATACTACATAATGAGGTTACCGGTATTAATACATATACTGTAGTTCTGGTTGGTACAGGGATACTATATAATATTAAGAATTACTGGTATTAATACATATACTGTAGTTCTAGTTGTACAGGGATACTATATCATATTGAGAATTACTGGTATTAATCATATACGTTAGTTCTGGTTGGTAGGGGATACTATATATATTGAGAATTACTGGTATTAATACATATACTGTAGTTCTGGTTGGTACAGGGACTATATAATATTGGGAATTACTGGTATTAATACAAATACTGTAGTTCTGGTTGGTACAGGATACTATAGAACATTGAGAATTACTGGTTTAATACATATATTGTAGTTCTGGTTGGTAGAGGGATACTATATAATATGAGAATTACTGGTATTAATACATATACTGTAGTTCTGGTTGGTATGGGTATGCTATATAATATTGAGAATTACTGGTATTAATACATATACTGTAGTTCTGGTTGGTACGGGGATACTATATAATATTGAGAACTACTGGTATTTTATACAACCTCCAATACTATGTTACTATGTAACTGTTATACAGACATTATGGCTAGGGTATAAAGGTTGGACTAGTGGACGTATGTCTTTATACAACCTCCATACTTGTTATTAGTAACTGTTATAACAGACAATTATGGGTAGGGTAAAGGTTGGACTAATGGACGTATGTCTTTATACAACCTCCATACTATGTTACTATAGTAACTGTTATACAGACTTATGGGTAGGGTATAAAGGTTGGACTAGATGGACGTATGTCTTTATACAACCTCCAATACTATGTTGCTATGTAACTGTTATATACATACATTATGGGTAGGGTTAAAGGTTGGACTAGATGGACGTATGTCTTTATACAACCTCCAATACTATGTTACTATGTAACTGTTATAGAGACATTATGGGTAGGGTATAAAGGTTGGACTAGATGGATGTATGTCTTTATACAACCTCCAATACTATGTTACTATGTAACTGTTATACAGACATTATGGGTAGGGTATAAAGGTTGGACTAGATGGACGTATGTCTTTATACAACCTCCAATACTATGTTGCTATGTAACTGTTATACAGACATTATGGTAGGGTATAAAGGTTGGACTAGATGGACGTATGTCTTTATACAACCTCCAATACTATGTTACTATGTAACTGTTTCTAGAGACATTATGGGTAGGGTATAAAGGTTGGACTAGATGGACGTATGTCTTTATACACACCTCCATACTATGTTACTATGTAACTGTTATACAGACATTATGGGTAGGGTATAAGGTTGGACTAGATGGAACGTATGTCTTTATACAACCTCCAATACTATGTTACTATGTAACTGTTATAACAGACATTATGGGTAGGGTATAAAGGTTGGACTAGATGGACGTATGTCTTTATACAACCTCCATACTATGTTACTATGTAACTGTTATACAGACATTATGGGTAGGGTATAAGGTTGGACTAGATGGACGTATGTCTTTTAACAACCTCCAATACTATGTCCTATGTAACTGTTATACAGACATTATGGGTAGGGTATAAAGGTTGGACTAGATGACGTATGTCTTATACAACCTCCAATACTATGCTACTATGTAACTGTTATAACAGACATTGGGTAGGGTATAAAGGTTGGACTAGATGGACGTATGTCTTTATACAACCTCCATACTATGTTACTATGTAACTTGTTATACAGACATTATGGGTAGGGTATAAAAGGTTGGACTAGATGGACGTATGTCTTATACACCTCCAATACTATGTCCTATGTAACTGTTTATACAGACATTATGGGTAGGTATAAAGGTTGGACTAGATGGACGTTTTGTCTTTTATAAACCTCCAATACTAATGTACTATGTAACTGTTATACAGACATTGGGTAGGATAAGGTTGGACTAGATGGACGTATGTCTTTATACAACCTCCAATACTATGTTACTATGTAAACTGTTATACAGACATATATGGGTAGGGTATAAAGGTTGGACTAGATGGACGTATGTCTTTATACAACCTCCAATACTATGCTCCTATGTAACTGTTATACAGACATTATGGTGGGTATAAGGTTGGACCTAGATGGACGTAGTCTTTATACAACCTCCAAACTATGTTACTATGTAACTGTTATACAGACATTAGGGTAGGGATAAAGGTTGGACTAGATGGACGTAATGTCTTTATACAACCTCCAATACTATGTTACTATGTAACTGTTATAATCAGACATTATGGGTAGGGTATAAGGTTGGACTAGATGGACGTATGTCTTTTATACAACCCATTACTATGTTACTATGTAACTGTTTATACAGACATTATGGGTAGGGTATAAGGTTGGACTAGATGGACGTATGTCTTTATACAACCTTCAATACTATGTTCTATGTAACTGTTATACACGACATTATGGTAGGGTATAAAAGTTGTTGGACTAGATGGACGTATGTCTTTATACAACCTCCAATCCTATGTTATATGTACCTGTTATACAGACATTATGGGTAAGGTATAAAGGTTTGGACTAGATGGACGTATTCCTTTATACAACCTCCAATACTATGTTACTATGTAACTGTTATACAAGACATTATGGGTAGGGTATAAAGGTTGACTAGATGGACGTATGTCTATACAACCTCCAATACTATGTTACTATGTAACTGTTATCACAGACCTATTGGGTAGGGTATAAAGGTTGGACTAGATGACGTATGTCTTTATACAACCTCAATACTAATTTACTATGTACCTGTTATACAGACATTATGGTGGGTATAGGTTGGACTAGATGGACGCATGTTTTTAATACTTCCAATACTATTTATTAGGTTAAGGTGCCTCTGACTTCTGATTCAGTGTTGTTCTAAGTTGTCTTTAAATTGAGTTCTTTTCACATATACTCACAAAAAAACAAAACAAGCGGCACTTGAAAGTTGATATGAAGGGCATTATCATAAAGGCATTATCGTGATTGTGATTTTGACATTCATCTGGCCTTTATAATGTTCAGTGCAGGTTAGTGCCTCTGAAAGTGATTTCTCAACTTCCTTCATCTGCTCTAGTTGCAGGTACCAAGTGCTGCTATAAAAGGCTATAGACGCTTTGTCGTTAAGGGTTAGGTCCCACTATCACGCACAGCAGCGCATGCAGGATTTTGATGTGTATTGATGTGTATATGTGTGATATGCTGTGTATATGATGTGTATATGAGGTTGTCGTATGTGATGTGTATATGATGGATATGATGTGATATGATGTGGATTGATGTGTATATACTGTGTATATGCTGTGTATATGATGTGTATATGATGTGTCTGATGTGTATGTGATGTGTATATGTTGTGTTATAGGTTGGTATATGATGTGTATATGTTGTGTGGTAACTATGAGTGTCTATATGATGTGTATATGGTGTGTAGCATGGGCTATTGATGTGTATATGCTGTGTATATGATTTTGTGTTATGTTGGTAGATGCTGGTACTATGATGTGTCTATGGTTTTCGTGTATAGCTGGGTGTATGCTGGTATATGAATGTGTGTTGCTGTGTATTTAGGATGTGCCTATTGATGGTGTATTATGGTTGTTGTTATGCTGTTTGATAGTTGCGTGTATATGCTGTTATATGATGTGTATCTGATTGTGGTATATGATTGTGGTATGAGGTTTGTGTAATGTGTGTATATGATCTGTGTAAGTTGTGATATTGATGTTGTATATGATGTGTATATGCATGTGTATATTAGTGTATATGATGTGTATATTGCTTTTGTATATGCGTGTGTATATGGGGTGATATGCGTGTCATGTGCTATATGATGTGTATTGATGTGTATAGCTGGGTTATGCACTACGAGCATGATTGCTCTGTTCACCTTGTGTCATGTCGCACGCACACTCGTTGTTATTTAAATGCCACTCGACGTTGTGGTGCATGGTGGATATCGCTTGTGTACATGTGTGTGTGTTCCACGTTGTATGGATCAGACATTGTTTTCGCCGCCCCTTCCCCCTAAGATGAGAATTGTGTGTGTACAGCCATGTCGTAGTGCGTACTGACGTGTGTTGGGTAGAGAAGGTGATATGATGTGTTATTCTACTGTGCAGCTTGTGTATATTGAGCGTGTTTTATGTGTGATGTCGCTAGTTTACGCCTCGGTGGCGCGTTCTGTGTATTATGATTTGTGGATGTGAGTGTATAGTGTGTATATGATGTGTAGTGATGGTATTGTGGTGATATGGTGATCGTATATGTTGTGTATGAGGGGTATGTATGTGTATATGATGTGATGTGTTTATGTGTGTATATTCTGTGTATATTTGTGTATATGTTGTGGTATATGATGTGTATGTGATGTGTAGATGATGTGCTGTGTATGTTGTGTATACTCTGTGTATATGATGCTACGTGTGATTGTGGATTGTCTGTGTATTAGTGTGTGCTTATATGTTGTGTACTCTGATGTGTTTATGATTGTCTGTGTATATGATGTGTTGTGATGTGTATAATGTTAGTGTTATATGGATGTGTTTGATGCAGTGTGTATAGGTTGTGTCTATGTGTGGTATTCTGTGTATGTTGATGCTGTTATGTGATGGGTATATGATGGGTATATGGTTTTTTGGTATATGATGTGTATATGCTGTGTATATGATGTGTATGTGAGTGGTATATGATGTGTATATGATGTGTATGTGTGTATATGTTGTGTTATTGTTTGTATATCTTGTTTATATGATGTGTATGTGATGTGTATATGATGTGATATGTATGTGTATGTGATGTGTATATGTGTGTCTATTTTGTGTATATTCTGTATATGATGTGTATGTGTGAGTGTATATGATGTGTATATGATGTGTAGTATGGTGTGTATATATGGTAGATGCTGTGTATATGATGTGTAGTGTGATGTGTATTGATGTGCATATGATGTGTGCTGTGATGTGTGATTGTGTATTGATGTGTTGTTATGTGTGTTGGTTATTTGGTAATGATGTGTATGATGACTTGTGTATATGAGGTGTATGATGTGGAGTATATGATGTGTATATGCTGTGTATGATGTGTATGTGATGTGTATATGATGTTGATATGACTGTGTGTAGTGATGTGTATTATGTGTGTATAGGATGTTTGTGTAAAAAATCCGATGCGATGCGCTCGTGTGCGTGATAGTGGGACCTCTACCCTTAACGAAAAAGCGTCTATAGCCTTTTATAGCAGCATATTGGTACCTGCAATGCCCAGATTTCCTGGTTGAACTACAAATCCCAAATCTCCACCAGCCAAAGGCTCAGCAGAGTAAAATGTTGTAAGCGGCATACGCGCCGATCTCTGTTCCAACGGCAGTAAGATTGCACGAATTGTCAATTCTATGGAGTTTGTACAAGTCGCCAGGTAAAGAAACGCTGCAATGTCCCAAAGGTACCATGGGCTTGTTGAATTAGCATTTATTGCAGTATTTAGTGGCATGTACACGGTCATTGAATGAACCATAACGAATGATCACCTGGCTGGTCCGCTCCTGATCTCAGCCACATGATCCCCTTGCCAAATCTGAACTGTACGCAGGATTGGCTGATAATAAAGCCAGGTACACACAGTACTGATAGATGTGTATATGTTGTGTTAATAATGTGTGGATTGCTGTGTGTATGATGTGGAATGAATGTGTATATGATTGCCTGTGGGTATGCTGTGTATATGATGTGGTATTGCTGTGTATATGATGTGTATATGGTGTATATGCTGTGTATATGCTTTGTTGTATATGGTGTGTATGATGTGTATATGATGTGTATTGATGATGTGGTATATGATGTGTATATGATGTGTATATGATGTGTATATGGCTGTGTTGATTATGGTGTGTCAATGTGTTGTTATTAGTGATGTGTCTATGTTATGTGTTATATGTGTCTTGTTTTGTATATGATGTGTTATGAGTGCTTGTATAGATGTGTATATGGCGTGTATAGCTTGTATATGTGTGTTAGTATGATGTGTATATGAGTGTTGTATATGTTGTGTATATGTGTGTATTATGTGTATATGATGTGTATATGGTATATGTGTATGATTGCGGTATTATGCTGTGTATATGTGTGTATATGTGTGTATATGATGTGGCGTGTGTTATCTTTTGATGTTGTATATGATGTTGTATATGCTGTGTATATGATGTGTATATGATGGGTATATGTTTGTGTATATGCTTGTATATTTTGGTGTCGTAATGATGTGTTATGTGATATATGTGATGTGGATATGATGTGATATGCATGAATGGGGTATATGATGTGTATGCTTGTGTATGATTGCTGTATAGGCTGTGTGTATATGATGTGTATATATGCTGTGTATATGCTGTGTATATGGTCGGTATATATGTGTTGTATGTGTTGTTCATGTGTATATGTGTGTGATGTATATGATGTGTATGTATGCTGTGTATTATGTGTGTTATGCTATGTTGTGTTGTGTATCTGATGTGTATATGTGTGTAGATAGTGTGGTATGTTGTGTTATGTTGTGTATATTGTGTATTATTGATTTGTGTTATGTGATTGTGTATCTGTATGATGTGTATATGTTTGTTGTATATGATATATGTGTATATGCTGTTGTATATGATGTGTATATGTGATGTCGATGTGTATAGCTGTGTGTATGTATATGATGTGTATGTGATGTGTATTATTTGTTGGGTATATGATGTGTATATATGTGATGTGTAAGATGACTGTGTATGTGATGTGTATATGTTGTGTATATGTGTGTATTTGTTGATGTGTGTATATGATGTGTATATGATGTGGTAGTGAATTGTGATGTTTGTTGTTATATGATTGTGTATGTGATGTGTATTATGTTGTGTTAATGTGATGTGTATAGTTGGTTGTATATGATGTGTATGTGATGTGTAGTAATGATTGTGTATATGTTGTGTATATTGATGTGTTTATATGTGTGTGTATTGATTTGTGTATGTGATGTGTATATGATGTGTATATGATGTGTATGTGATGTGTTGTATATGTTGTGTATTTGTGGTATATGATGTGTGTATGTGATGTGTATATGATGTGTATGTGATGTTGTTATGTTTGTGTATTATGTTGTGTATTGTGATGTGTATTGTGTGTATATGATGTGTATGTGAAGTGATATGATTGTAATGATTGTATGTGATGTGTATAGTGTGTGTTATGATGTGTATGTGATGTGTATATGTTGTGTAATTTATGTATTGTGTATATGCTGTGTATATGATGGTGTATGTGATGTGATATGAGTGTATATGATGTGTATGTGATGTGTATATGTGTTGTATATGATGTGTATGTGATGGTATATGTGGTATATGATGTGTGTGATGTGTATATGCTGTGTATATGATGTGTATGTGATGTGTATTGCTGTGTATGTGATGTGTATATGTGTTGTGGTGTATATGAGTGTATGTGATGTGTATATGCTGTGGAGATGAGTGATGTGATTGTGTATATATGTGTATATGATGTGATGTTATATGCTGTGTGTATATGATGTGTATGTGATGTGTATATCGTGTGTATATGATATGATGTGAGGTATTAGCTGGCATTGGAGAACGCTCAGGACTGTGTGTAGCTGATTTTAAAAACTTTCAAAAATCTGGCAAGTGTCTAGCCAGCTTAATATGGGTATAACCTGCTGTAACAAGCCCCTGCAGTAGCTTAGGCTAGGCATGTGTGAAATACAACGGTCAGTGACTACACTGTGTGAGGGTGGAATTCTGGGAAAAACATAGCACAAACCCAATGCTATTAAGGTAAATTTCTCAGCAATACATCAAAATGAGAATTGAGACAGTTACCACTTTTATGTTATCTGAGACTTAGTTTCCCTTTATCTTTTTAGGAAATTGCAGTTTCGAAAAGACCCTCAATGTTTATGTTAATTTATTAATCATTGGGTTGCCCTTGGCATTAGACAGTCTGACTGAGTTAAAAAATAACGACCGTTTGGTTTTTCTAATGCAAGTCGCGTTCTATTATCCCATACTGGGACTCTGATATGGAGGGTGGGCGTAGCTACCAGGGGCACAGGGGATGCGACCGCCCAGGGCCTTGGACAAGAAGGACCCCATTTGTGCAAGTCCAAACACCATCGTGTGCCTCCTTTCCAACGTTTACCAGTGGTCTGTGTACAAAGCATTTTTACCATTGTCGTGTGCCAAGCATTTAACCAGTGCCAGGCTGTGTGCAGTGCCAGTCTCCCAACCAGTATCAGTGTCTGTGTGCCAAGCATTTAACCAGTGCCTGGCGTGTCAGTGCCAGTCTCCCAACCAGTTTATCAGTGTCTGCATGCCAAGCATTTAACCAGTGCCTGGCTGTGTGCAGTGCCAGTCTCCAAACAGTTTATCAGTGTCTTGTGTGCCAAGCATTTTAACCAGTGCTCGGCTGTGCCTCTGCCATGCTCTCCAATCAGTTTACAGTGTCTGCATGCCAAGCATTTAACCAGTCTTTGTGCCAACTATTTTACCAGTGTATATACAAAGACAAACGCAGTTGGTTGGTATATTAGAAGGTTTGAGGATCTAAGTTTAGAAATACTGGTGGAATCGATTAAATGGTTTTGCTAGGGTGTGTGGTAAAGTTGATTGTTGATTTTTAATGAGTGCCTTAAAAAAATGTCAATATGAATTTGATGATCTTTTTATGGAAATGATTTATTTGGTTTGCGGTGCCGATTGGTGTTTGTGGCGGTGTTTGGGGGCCCATGTCTATATTTTGCATCAGGGCCCATAGTGCTAGCTATGCCACTGATAGGGCCCCAGATATGCTCCATTGTAACCAGTAAATAAACTGTATGCCTCTCTTCTGCATGGTAACAGGTCATATCATTTCGAGAGGGTGCACATGGGAGTTTACGTGACTGTGTTTAACAGAACGGGTGATATATATTTTATAATATTATTATTATAATTCTACAACACCTACAAAGGTTTCTAAGTTGTTTCTAAAGGTAATTATTGTGAATAGAAATGTATCTATAACCAATTAGAATTTAGTGCTGGCACAGGGGGGCACAGTTCTATCAATATATCATGTGTAACCTCCCAGCTGATTGAGAACATTGGGAGATATCTATACACTGTAAGGTGGCAGAGCCATGATCCCAACGCGTTTCACCGTTTCCGTGATCTTGCACTTTGTGACAGCACAAACCGTCTCTTACCTCCATTTCCTTTCTCACACAATGGGGGGCTCCTCTTTCTTATCTGGCTTCTTTCTTCAACTTGCCAAGTGCCTACAATCCTTTTCTACGGTGTCTCTCTCTCTCTCTCTCTTATGGCCTCCCGCCAATGGGACTGTTGCAATTCAGAATTTAGCAGCCTTGTCCCATAACTTACAGAGATACCAGAGCGACCCTCCCACTAATGAGATAGAGAGGAGAGGAGAAAGAGGGGAAGGCAATGAGTGTTTAAATTTAGACACCAAATCTAAACAGATACTGTACTTCCCAGAGTGTAGGGTGAAAGCAATGAGAGTGACACACACACAAATACATTTCCACCAATCGAATGTCAGTTTCCCATACATGGGACGTGACTTGTTCCTCTTTACTGATCTCTTATTTCGTAGCCCTTAACATTGCCAGCGGGTAAAAAATGAATTTCAAAGCTGGTGGTTTATGCATTAATAGCAGGAAGGCCCCATCTCCAATATGCAATGCGGTTTTGAATCCTTTACAATTTTTTGCAAGCAGGTGTGAATGTTGTTTTAGAGGGGGTTGCTGGGAGTTGAAGTCCTGATATTACATTATTATTATTGCAGATTTATATAGCGCAACATCTCATGTAGCTCTTTAGAATTACATGGATACATTCATATTAGGCCCTGCCTGAAGAGCTTACAATCTAAGCACATTTATTTGACATAAACAACCTATCAGTATGTTATGATTGTGGGGGAACCAGAGTGCCCAGAGGAAACCCACACAAGCACGGGGAGAACATACAAACTCCTGCAGATGTGTCCAAGGGGGGAATCGAACTTAGGACTCAGCCACCGTGCTTATACTGTACTATACCGCCTATGTATGAACCAATGAAGAAGGCTCATTGCTACTTGCACATGTGGTAATTTACTAGATTGTTATTTTTTATTTGTCCTTATCATTTTATTATAGGCTATAAGCTATCATTATAGTAACCTACCCACAAGTGTCCTTTTTGTGCAAATAAAGAAACATTAACATGGTGGAAACTTTAGTTTTTCTTTCCAGTAGGGAGATTCAATATCAAAGTCTAAAGTCCACTCATCTTGCTGTATATACGGTTAACACCAGTTTTGGACTTATTTTTGGGCACTACACCACTTGCAAATGGAAATTTGGAAAACTTAATGGGGGATTGTATGGGCACCTTAAAGCAATGCAAAGTAGACACCTTTATGCAATCCCACAATGCAATAGTGGACATTATCATATATTGCATCGCGGGGGTAAAGGTAAGAAGCGGGATTTTGCCATATCACCCCAGAAATATTTGGTTGACAAATATATTGACAGAAATTTACAGTGCCACTGATAGACCTTGTGTGAACTTTTATATAAATCCTGTCCCAGAAGGGGGGGCTAAGGAGGAAGGGCATCCAAATCTGCAAGGTGTATGAAACGGAAATGACTGACCATGATGCCAACAACTACTGATATGGATTGACACCACAGATTAGCTTCACCCAACCAGGAACAATAAGTTTCTAAAACTAAAAAATATGAGAATTACTGGTATAATACAATACTGTAGTTCTGGTTAGTACAGGGCACTATATAATATTGAGAATTACTGGTATTAATACATACTGTAGTTCTGTGGTACAACTATATACATTATATGAGAATTAGTGGTATTAATACATATACGTAGTTCTGGTTGGTACAGGGATACTATAAATATTGAGAATTACTGGTATTATACATATACTGTAGTTCTGTAGTACGGCGGACACATATAATATTGAGAATTACTGGTATAATACATATAGTAGTTCTGGTTGGTAGCGGGATACTATATAATATTGAGAATTACTGGTTATATCATATACTGTAGTTCTGGTTGGTACAAGGAGATACTATATAATATTGAGAATTACTGGTATTATATCAATACTATAGTTCTGGTTGGTACGGGGATAATATATAATATTGAGAATTACTGGTATTATACATATACTGTAGTTCTGGTTGGTACGGGGGATACATATAATAATGAGAATTATGTTTATATACATATACGTAGTTCTGGTTGGTACGGGGATACTATATATAATGAGAATTACTGGTATTAATACATATACTGTAGTTTGGTTGGTACAGGGATACTATATAATAATGAGAATTATTGATTTAATACTATACGTAGTTCTGGTTGGTACAGGGATACTATATAATATGAGAGTTACTGGTATTAATACATATACTGTAGTTCTGGTTGGTACAGGGATAATATATAATATTGAGAAATACTGGTATTAATACATATACTGTAGTTCTGGTTGGTAGGGGATACTATATAATATTGAGGAATTACTGGTATTAGTACATTATGTAGTTCTGTTGGTACGGGGATACTATATATATGAGAATTAATGGTATTAAGATATACTATAGTTTGGTTGGTACGGGGATACTATATAATATGAGAATTACTGGTATTAATGCATATACTGTAGTTCTGGTTGGGTACGGGGATACTATAATATTGAGATTACTGGTATTATACATATACGTAGTTCTGGTTGGTACGGGGATACATAATATTGAGAATTACTGGTATTAATATAATAATGTAGTTCTGGTTGGTACGGGGATACTATATATATTGAGACTTACTGGTATTAATACATATACTGTAGTTCTGGTTGGTACGGGGATACTATATAATATTGAGAATTACTGGTATTAAACATATACTGTAGTTCTGGTGGTACGGGGATACTATATAATAATGAGAATACTGGTATTATACATTACTGTAGTTCTGGTTGGTACAGGATAACTATATAATATGAGAATTACTGGTATTATACATATACTGTAGTTCTGGTTGGTACAGGGATACTATATAATATTGAGAATTACTGGTATTAATACATATACTGTAGTTCTGGTTGGTACAGGGATACTATATAATATTGAGAATTACTGGTATTAATACATATACTGTAGTTCTGGTTGGTACAGGGATACTATATAAATATGAGAATTACTGGTATAATACATATACTGTAGTTCTGGTTGGTACGGGGATTACTATATAATAATGAGAATTACTGGTATTAATACATACTGTAGTTCTGGTTGGTATGGGGATACTATATAATATTGAGAATACTGGTATAATACATATACTGTAGTTCTGGTTGGTACGGGGTACTATATATATTGAGAATTCATGTATTAATAAATATACTGTAGTTCTGGTTGGTACGGGGATACTTATAATATTGAGAATATATGGTATTAATAACATATACTGTAGTTCTGGTTGGTACGGGGGGATACTATATAATATTGAGAATTACTGGTATTAATACATATACTGTAGTTCTGGTTGGTACAGGGATACTATATAATATTGAGAATTACTGGTATTAATACATGTACTGTAGTTCTGGTTGGTACATGGATACTATATAATATTGAGAATTACTTGTATTAATACATATACTGTAGTTCTGGTTGGTACAGGGATACTATATAATATTGAGAATTACTGGTATTAATACATATACTGTAGTTCTGGTTGGTACGGGGATACTATATAATATTGAGAATTACTGGTATTTATACATATACTGTAGTTCTGGTTGGTACGGGGATACTATATAATATTGAGAATTACTGGTTTAATTTTTTAATTATGTCCTTATTCAACCTCAATTTCTATGTTACTTAATACCGTAGGCACAGCCCTGAGGACAGGGGGAGATAATGGAATATCCGAAGAAAATAAGCAAAGAGAGTACAGAGAAATGGACAAAGAAAAAAGAAAATATAATCTATTGTAATTGGATCTTCTGTGATGTTTAGCACCTAAATGTATGGGGCTGTGACCAATCCAACGGGATTTGATGAAAATGTAGTGTGACCATGTCTGCCTTTGACTTGTGGATCGGTGTGTCTTCTATGTGAATTTCTTTTTTCCAAGTTTTCAGATTTGTAATGTACAAGGAGAAGTATATTGCTGGTGTAAATTCATTTCCTATGACTACAATACAAAAATAGTATTTCTTACCTATTAAAGGGATTAGCAAAGAGCTGTGATGACTGAATCTGTGAAAAAGCAGATATTCTGACCCACATCCATAGTTAAAAGCTCAGTTGTCTAGTAACGGGTATTTTTCAGCACTGTGGACATGCTCTCTGTGCTTATCTAGGGAGAGAGAACGGTTTTGATTCATTCCTTACATTGTATCCCTCTGAGCAAACCATTTATAATGATTATTTTGATACATTGTTTCAATGCATTCGTTTCTGAGCAGTTACATGTGATGGTACACGGGGGAAATTTCCTTTATTATGAAGCCATCAAAGACTCCTACCCCCTGGATGCAAGGTGCGCCTCATCCCATTGGACAATAATGAGTGAGTCCTGGACTACAACAAGGGGGCAGGGCTAGGAGATGACTTGATAGCTTTGTTTGGGCAAACCAATAAAATACAGGAGTGAGGACCTAGCGGTTAGGTCCCATGACTGCTATGGAGGTTACTGTATTGTTGTATTAACATACCAAAATGTTGTGACACTATTCATAAAGCAATTGTATCATAAGTGATGAAGAACAACCAAATCAGACAAAGAAAATAAGCGATAATATTGCAACGTGTATGGCCGCTTAAAGCTATTTCTGCAATACTTACCACTCTCGTTGGGGTTCCTTAATGCAGGTATTTACCTTGAAGTCTGCTGCCCCCTAGTGTGGGTTGTCAGTCACAACCATTGACTGATGACTGCTACACCAGCTGCCTTATGGCTGTGAGAGCTGTGTAGGGGTTGTAAACTGTAAACAAGATGGACACCGTGTGCGGCTTTATTGGGGGTAGGGGGTAAAGTTTGTTAAGGGGTGGACATGCTCTTTAAAGAAATGTATAAAATGGGGATATATGGTTATAACAAAGCAAATAACCTTCTTAGATTATGTGAAATTTGCCTTAAAAGGATTCGATAATGAATAACTTGCACCCTGGATCCCAAGTCCTGCTTCTCCATTTCCCCCAATGAAAAGACATGTTCTCGCAGTAATGTTTTATGTCACAGGACTGGCCTAAAGGGGGCGTGCTTTTAAATGTAGCGCACAACCTATGCTGTCCTTGAACTGGCCTGAAGGGGGCGTGCATGCAAATAAAGCGCAAAACCCAATGCTCTCTTTAAACTGGCCTGAAGGGGATGTGCATGCAAATGAAGCCATTATATTAGAAAGTAGAATGTAATAGTTTCCAGTGATAGGTTCCACTATCACTGGGCAGGGTTTGTATTGCACCAGACATGTGGGTTTACTTGCTCAAGCTTCAGTTCCTGTTGCATTAGGACCATGTGAAATCATAGGATTTCTTTTCAATATTGTTATCAGGTTAATAGTAAATAGACCCATCACCTTTACAATGGGGAAACACCTGCAGTTGTAACTCCCCACGTCCTTATACCAGCTGACTGTGCAGGTGTGGGTGCTAATTCACCCACTTGGGTGCCATGTAGTCCGATGACAATATTTACTGGCCGGACTGGTCAAAATACCCCTCAGGTGGCAGCTTGGTGTACAGATAACAGACAAGATAATCTGAGGTCCTGTTATGACCTTGCAGAGCTCAGGGCACCCGATCGAGTGGAGATCATAGATAATATTGTATATATGTATGTATGTATGTATGTATGTACTTATGCATAATATAATACATTTTATTTATAAAGCGCCCTTGGTACGCACGCTGTACATTATAACATACAGAGTATACAAACAAGGGGATAAGTGCCATTATACAGATAAATAAAAATGAAATACAATTTCATACATAGGCTAAGAATACATATATTCTGTATAAATTGTGTGCAGCAAGCCTTGGCACATAACGAATGAGATCCTTGCCCCAAACAGCTTACAATCTAAGTGGGAGGGACAACATACAGATACAAATTGCCTTATTAAAATTATAAAATTATTTATGAATAAGCGATGTGGGCAGGCAGCATTATGGTTAATTATACTAGCAGAGTAACTGGCGTTTCTGTTTATTCCAATAAAACCTTGTTGGGGCATTCGTTTCTCAGAGGGCAATCTAGGGCAATTAACTAGGGCAATCACTCATTCACAACAGATGGCAGCATACAGGTTAGAGCTCATCTTCAATTAACTAGGGCAATCACTCATTCACCAGCAGATGGCAGCATACAAGTTAGAGCTTTACCTTAATAACTAGGGCAATCACTCGTTCACAAACAGACAGCAGCATACAGATAAGATCATCCCCAAGTAACTTAAAAGGGACAAGGGGTGGTTTGTAAAAGTTGTAAAGTAACCTTTGTTTTTTTTTATGCCACTAAGTTTATCAAAAATGTCCAGGTTGTTTTGGAAGTTTTTCTGCAACACTACATCCACACACACCTCAACTTTTATATGTAAAGTTATGGAGTCAGAAGGAGCGAGACAAGTGAGAAATGAAGACATAAAAGTGTAGTCCCTATTTCTTCTGGTGGGCTAAACTACCCCGTCCCACAATGGGTGTGTGGTGTTTATCAACCATGATTTGATACACGACTGTGCTATATTTTATAAACAAAACCCCCTTTTAAAAAACACCATGCAGTAGTCTGTGATAACAAACCATACGATTATTATGTGGGTATAGAGATGAATGCACCTGCTATTCTCTGTAGATTACCATACACACCTGTCTATAAAACATTTTCTGTGGCGAGGTTACATGCATTATCCGATAGGATAGTATAATCGGATGGAAATGGAATTCTTAATTACTTTTTCAGACATCTTTGGAGTTTTAATAGCGCCCCCTGTTGGACAATGTATATGTTCAATCCTGCAGCCTTCACAGAGCAATCGTAGATCATCTAGGTTGCATTCTGCAAACAAGGCATGCTGGGAGTTGTAGTTTCCAATCAATCTGGAGTACCGAGGTCTGATCTAGGAAGACATTACACTGACAAGCATTAAATGCTTAAAGTTGTATCGCTATCACGACACACACACACGTAAAGAGGATAATCAGTGACCCCAGGCCCTGTATAGTAATAGGAAATTCAGTGATAACCATATTTGGAATTCTAAACAATTCGCGTCTTTTCTTCGCCAGATGTAACTTCCTTCCTGATCTTACCCTGGATGTGTGAATTCCCCAAACATTAGGATTTTTTTTTTTGTTCAATGGTAACAAGTAACTTCCTTTTTTTTCCCCTTTTGATTTCAGAACAGAAAACCTCGCCTAGACCAACTGGTATCGAACTGGCATTTACTGGTATCCAACTGGCAGGAAATAAACACATTCAGCTGCCCAGCACTTGAAGAGTTAATCGCCGCCTCATTCAGGGTTCAAACAGCAAATAGCTGTTTATTATTAATATGGTCAGCACTTATTTAACCCCCCGAGTACCAAAATGGTTCCTTAAGTTTAATAATAGGATATTGTAGACACCAATTGTAAATTGTTATAAATAAGCCCATTTGTTCATAGAGAATTCAGCAGTAATAGGATTAATATTATTACACAAGGTCCTGCTTTTAATCAGGCAAATTAAATTAAAGGGTAACTATAACCAAAAAAAGTATAAATATAATAAAGTCTATATCCAGAGAGGTTGGAAAGTCTATTCCTACCTCCTGGGTGGACGATAACCATGAGTGTCTAGCTGATTGCCTTTGCTGTGCTGTGGTTAACAGCTCATTACCATGTGACTATCTTTCCTTAATACTTCTTTCAAGGATAATTATTGTCCCCAATCTGGTAGAGTAAGATGGCTCTCCCATGCAGTCAATCGAGGCTGACTGTGACTCTTTAAGCCAATGACTTGACTGCTGTTTCCCTGCTGCCTGTCTGCACGTGCTCAAGCTTAAAAAAGCTCATTGAGCAGAGGGAGGAGTCAGATAAATTTGTCAGAACGGAAGTGAACGTATCATTAAATATCTGCTTACAAATAACTTGTAATAAACTGGTAAAAATACCAGTTGGGGTGGCTGGCAGAGATAAATAATTAACAAATTTTTTCTTTTTTTAATTTAAGTGTGGAGGGTGGACATGCCCTTTATACTATACTGAATTTGTCTTGATATGTGTGTGTTAGTGTTAAAAGTCAATATCTTATGCCTTATGGTGATCTAGTTATAGCGCTGGACTTTAATTAAATTATAGGGCCAGATTTATAAAGGACGAAATGAGCCCCGTAAAATTACCGCCGCACATTGCAGCGGAAAAAATACCGCTATCTCCATATTATAAAGGCAAAATGTTTCCGCGGCCGCGATGTGCAGCGGTAATTTGAACTATCTTGCGGCGAAGCAGGGGGTTGGAGCAGGGTGCTGGGAGGGGATGCCAGGAAAGGATCGCGCGGGTGGCCGCGTTCCTCAGAGGGGAAAATTTAAGGAAAGATTTGTTACATGTAAACATGTAAACCAAGCATTGAAAAAATAATCAATCAGAAAGGGATATATAAAGAGGTGCACTTCGCCGCGGACCTCAGATGCCATCGCAGTAGATGGCTGAAGAAGAAAAGAGACTGGCAACATCGGTTCCGCCAAGGCCGGCGGTGCCAGTGGGCTCACTGGCGGGCACAGTGAGCCTGCCTGTCATCGGCAACCTCAGTGGGTTTGGTTGTCGAAGACGTCGCAACGGATCAAGACGCCGGCACACATCGGCCTTGTTGAGGCTGTCGGGCCTGCTGGGGGAAGGAAAGAAGACGCCACCAAAGGGGCTTTTAAGAGCCGCTCACTGGACGGTCCCGGTTTAAGCTGCCGCAAGGGCCAACTAAGGGCCGGGGAGGGGGGGTCCCGTTCAAGTTGCGGGACCCCTTAAGCCCCAAAGGCCCTTTCAGGGCCGCAAGGGCACTTGTAAGTGCCGTAAAGGCCGATAGGGCCGGCGGGGAGCGGGGTCCCGGCTCGAGCTGCGGGACTCTTTAAGCCCCAAAAGGCACTTTTCCGTGCCCCGCGGAGGATCCCTATCCCCCCAGGGGCCCTTCCTCCCTCCCGCGAGAGTACCGGGCTGGGGGGCGGAAGGGGTGGAAGGGGCTGCGGCGGTGGTCGCCATCCTCAATGAAATGGGCAAGATTAGGTGACGCTTCAGTTACCCTTCAGTTAATGTTGCGATCGAGAGAAAAGTCAACAAGGCGTTAACTTTTCGCGCCCGCTTTCCGCCCGTTTATAAATCGCAGTAATCGGCTTTTTGTGAATATGTCGGGAAAGTGGCCGCGAAAGATAAGCTTGGTTATAAATAAGCCCCTTAGGATTGAGCGTCCTCTAACAGCTAACAGTGACACCTAGTGGCGATGATGATGTAACAAACCAGACATTTGTACAGTATGTGCAGTACATTTCTGCTAAATAGGGGCTCATTTACCCAGAGCTGCTATAGCTCTGGGTAAATGCGTCTTCCGCAATTTAATATCAGTAGGGATTTAACCACTGCGGGATTTTATGCCAGCTATTTGCCAGTTGAGAACTGGGCAACACCCAGTTCTCAACTGGGTTTGCCCTAGTTCTATCACACAGCACAAAGCTTGGAAAGTCTGTCTCATATTGCCGGTTGGCTCTGCGCCCCCTCACACAGTCCAATTCTTAAAGGGAAAGTCACCTCAAAAACAAATTGTATATTGGTAAATTACCCCCCAAAAAACGATTGTTACAAAGCGACAGACGTGTGGCTAATTGTCTGCAGTAAAAATTATGCTTTCCTCCTTCGCTCCCCCACTAAGCTCTCCAAGCTTTTTTACATGCTCAGAGGAGGCAGCTAGGAGAATAACATGGCTGAGGGCTTTATGGTAGCAGAACATTATGCAGCATTTCAGGTTAGACTTACATCTCTCAGATTTCTAACTTGTCGTGGGAGGGGTGTTTGATTTACCTATACACAATTTTACATTTGAGGGGTGAACTTTCCCTTTAATTTAAGATAAGTCACTCTGCAAGTGGTGCGTCTTTCATTGGACAGCTTGGGAAACAGTTCGGACACAGAGAGGGGGTGGAGCAAGATCGAACAATGACACAGACTTTATAAGCATGGTATGTAAGAACTAGGGCTTCCCCAGGGGTGTCTGGGTACTGTTATGTCTCCCTTGTTTATATGTTCAAGTGCAAGAAAACATTGTTATGTAGAGGGAACTTGATTTATTCACACAGAGCAACAGGTATATCACTCTTCCTCATCCCATGCTATTCCCTAGCTTACTTCTGTGTACTGACACTTTTTCCATGCCTCTATGCTTTAAAGAAACAGTATTAATTAAACATGGAGATGTTACATCTTTTTTTTAAGGCTAAACACAAAACATACAAATAGTAATGAAAAAAATAAATGAAACACTGGTATATTAAAATACACATCAGTTTATATTATGAAAGAGCTATATTTCCTCAATAAGCCTTGGTGGGGGGGTTAGTGGTCGGCAGGGGTATCGTCTCACATGAACATGGCTCATTGTGAATCAGAGACTGACCACCATCCTTGGTGATACTGGAGTATCAGCAGGTACATGGAACAGTCATCACGCTGGCCAGGACAAATCCTTGTTGGTCGCGGCAAATATTCGTGGAATGTCGGAAATTCCGATCAATGTGCGGTTCCCTATGGGAACGCACGATCGATTGGAATTTTCCAACATGCTGATTGTTCGTTCGTCCGATCCGCCCCACACTAGCCAATATTTTCGGCCGATCGGCCCGAAAGTGCCATGAATCGGTCGGTTGGCCATGTCCATCTCGCGTGCCGGTATGCATGCTACCTTTTTGGCTATGACATGGTAAGGCGGATTGAATGCAGAGGTTGCTTTGTTATGTCTCTTTTTGTAAAACAACCACCCTATCATTTAGACATGCATGGGAGGACTGAGCAGGACGTCTTGGTCCGCATATTGTTTCATTTTCTGTTTGGATTGAGAATCTGTTTCTCTAATAGAAGAGTCACTAGGTGGTGGATTGTGTGCACTAGGGATTTCTGGAAGAAGTGTATGAATTGGCCTGTTAAAGGCAAGTTTTGCAGGAGAACATTAATGGTTGGGTGGGGAGTGTTTTGGTAATTGCGTCATTGGTACAATGCCTGCTTTAGTGGAATTTGTTCCAGTAAGCAGCCTTGACTCTCTTACCTAGAGTACTCATGAACCGTTCCACAATGCCATTAGCTTGTGGCCAGCAAGGAGTTATTTTCTGTGTTTAAATCCAAGAAATGCAGCAAATTGTTGAAACAGATGTCCATTAAATGGTGGCCTGTTGTCTATCTTTACCACTCGGGTATGCCTATGCTGAACATATGAGTCCAACGCAGGTAGTAAGTGGTGAGCTGATGTGGATGAATGAATGAAATATCAGGATATTTTAAATATTCGTCTACAACAAGTAGGTATTGTCCATCGGGTAGAGGACCATAAATGTCCACAGCAATTCCATCCCAAACTGTTGAGGGTAAGGAAGACATATGGTTCAGGTTTGGAAGAATGTGTTACTACTTGGCAAGTGGAACAGTGCTGTAGAGTTTTTTCAACTATTTGATCCAAGTTTGGAAACCAAACTTTTTCTCTGAGAAGTTTTTCTTAGTGCCAAACAATGCCACAATGTCCTTCATGGGCAATATTTACAGTAGTTTGGCGAAGGGCCTTGGGTACTACTAATTTGGTTCCTTTTAGAATGAGATGGTCCTTAGCAAGGGAAAGTTCATCTTTGACAGCTGCAAATGCATTATTTGTGTTAGTATCCTGTAGTCGTAAACCCCACTTTCAATTCGAGCAGGCATTTTTGCTCTTGGATTTCCAAATATGGTAATAAGAGCAAAATGATCAGTAACAATTGTAAATGGTAACTGCTAGACTTTCTTTTTCTGGCTGAGAATATTTATTTCTGTAATTGTCAGACTTCTGCTTGCATAAGAAATTTGTGGGTATGGGTTTTCTGGTTTATATTGGACAAGAAAACACCAAGGCAGAATTAAGTTCTGTTTTGATTGTCTCAAATGATTTTTTGCATGCTGATGACCATTGAAAATGCACATCTTGTTGGTGAGGTCTCGCAAAGGTGCACTGATAGTGGAGAAGTCTTGATGTACCTAGCACAGTAATGGCCATGCCATGAAAAGAGCGAACTTCATTAACATCATTTGGGATTGTAGTTGATTTTATTGCCTGTACTTTTTAGGATCAGGTTGCACCCAGCAGCGAGAAAATAGTGGCCATAGAATTCCAAGTTAGATTTGTTGAATTCACATTTGTCTTTGTTGAGTGTATAAGTCCTTGGGATGATAAGCACTCAAATACTGCATGTAGGGTAGAGTTGTGGTCATTCTGTGTTTTTCCAAAAACTAGTATGTCATCACTGTAATTGAGTGAATTAGGAATACGTTGAATAATGTTTCTTATTGCTTCTTGAAAAATCTCAGCAGCAGAGCAAACACCAAACATTAATCGTTTGTATCTTCGCAGACCAACATGTGTGGAAATGTAGTTACCGTTATATACTGAATATAAGTCGAGATTTTCAGGCTTTATAATTAGCCTGAAAACCTAACCTCGGTTTATACTTGGGTCAAGTCCTAATTTAGATCCAAAGTCTGCCATAAGCTGATAGCGGATAGTAACCAGTAGGTGGCGCTGTGTTAACCTGCATAGAAAGTTACAGGAGCTGTTCTGCCTTTACACTCCTTCCTGCTTCCTGTAGTCTGCAGGACTCACTCAGCACTGTCACTGCTCATCTGGATGCTGGTAAATCTGATGGGACTTCTCAGTTTGGGGCAAAATGCCTGCTAGTTCAATGCAAGTGACAGCTTGAAAACTCACACCTCTCAGGTGACACTTAACTATTGGGGTCAGAGTGCCCTTTACTATAAGGAGTTCAGGAGAATTGTAAATGATGGTAAGCTTAATTAAAAGTTTATTGAACCTTGCCACTCCACATGTTGGGAGATGTAGTTCCAAACATCTGTAGTGCCAAGGAATCGGGAGTTATGGTACTGTATTTGGCTATTAATGTATGGGATTTATGCATGGGAATTCTGCTGTCTATTTAAAGGGCAACTTAAGCCACAAAACAATACAGAATCAGGAAGGCAGTAGTGGTCATAATTTCTTCCTCGGCTTATACTCGAGTCAGTTTTTACTAATTTTACAGGTAAAAATAGGTACCTCGACTTATACTCGAGTATATACGTGTATGTATCTGGATTCTGGACTAAGTTCCAGTTGGTGATAACCCCTTATTGAGATCCAGTCTATAGAACACAGTGGCTCCATTTAGGAGATGAATAACTCTACAGAGTTGGAAAGATGTGTTCTCTTCCGTTATAGCAGTGTTGGAAGACGCATGTCTACACACAAATTCTCATTTTGATTGGATCTTTGGGTTTAGGTAAAGCCACTATGGGAGAAACCCATGGAGTGGGGCCTGAAAACAGTTTCAATGATGTATTGTTCCTCTAAAGACTTCCAGTGTGTCTTCAATTTGCTTCCTCAAGTGAAAAGCAATCCGTCGTGTGGATGTGAAATTGGACGAATGTTTTCATCAATGTGGAGGTGAATTTGAAAATTCTTTAGCTTACAAAGGCCCACAAAAAGATTGAGTACATTGTCAACTAGTGCTTGTACGTCAGAGACTGTTTGGTTAGCTACAGTGTGAACTATATTGATGAGTCCAAGAGTTTAAGGCTGGTTGTTAGCTGAGCATAGGTTTATCTTTTTGTAGTAAATATCTGAATCAAATTAACCTATTGTCGGCAAAGGAATTGAGAGCCATGAGAAAAAAATTTGGCTGTGTACAGGTTTTTTTATCGAAAAGCTCGGGGTACGTGCTTTCTGTGATGTCACCACAGTGCAACAAGCGGTGCAAGTGGATCGGGGATCCATCGTACTCCCTCTTATGCCCATAGCTGTTAAGCGTAGGGCTAGAGGGAGACAACTGAGGTCTCTTCAGCCGGTAGGCATCGGAACCACCACTTTGCCCTCCTTTCTGCTCCCAGCTGCCACCAGGAAGCTTTCAGGGGGGGTTCACATGGGAAAAAACCTGAAGGTCCTAAAAAGAACCCAGGCAAATCCCGCACACTACGTGATACAAAACCAAACAAAAAACACAAAATAAGTGCTACGTGTTTCTAAGTGCTAGTGTTAATAATAGGGGAGGGGGGTGAATTAATAAAAAGTATTTGGTGTGTACAGGTAGCAAAGCAGGTTTGTATTCAGTTGGCAATATGTACACTTGTCTATAAATGTTCACAGAGGCTCCTGTGTCAATAGTAAAAGCAACTGCAGTGTTAAGGGAGATTTGTGATGATGGGGGAATGTAACAGTTTGTGCAGTGGATGTAAATAAACACAGTCACTGCAAAACAGTAGGTAACTCATCTCTAAGATTTGGCTGAATGTATTTGAATTGTGCTGAGCTCAGTGTATCTGATGTGCGTAGGGATGACTTAGGAGCAGTTACATACAATCGCAAAATGATTCAGTTTTCCACAATTAGTGACATTACGTCCTAGGGCAGGACAGTCACCATATATGAGGGAAATGTTTGCCACATCTGTAGCACATCTTTGAGCAGTCAGTGCCCTGTAGTTTTGTTTAGTGTGCTCAAGGTTGACACACCTGTGCATCAGAAATTTCCAGGGACCGTGCCATGTGTAGAAGATCCTCGCAAGGAACAATCTTGCTTGTAAAGCTTTGCGCCGTGTCGTTAGCTTAGATGATGCGCAGGATACAATGATCTGTGTTGTGATTTCATCTCCACACATAGCGAAATTGCAGCTTTGTGCTAATGTCTAAAACGGGTGACAGAGGAGTCCATGGTCTCCTGGGTGGTAGTTGTTAGCAATTCTGAACTTGTATCTTTCATATCTGATGTTTTGCTTAGGATTAGAATATTCAGTTAGTGCTTTAGAGCATTTTGAGTAGTCAGTAGCACTGGTATGAGGTAAGGTGCAGTAAATGTCATAAACCGCAGAACCAGCATAATAAAGTAATAAATCTTTTCTTTCTTATCCTCTGTGATGGCATGGCCTCAGGAAATTTTTCCGTAGCCATTTTTCCCAGTTCTGTGGCACAGAGATTATTGGTATCAGACAAATCAAGTGGGGGAGTGTGAGTTGCTCAGCCATATTAACTTATATTTTGAAGCAGCAGTGATAGAGTTATAAACTGAACAGTGCAGAAAGTGAGAATGAGAGCTGTGCAGTCGGCTGTAGTAAACAGTGGACAGGCAAGTGAGTATAATGGGTCCTGTATGTGGAGAAATGCCTCTATGCTTTAACAGAACAGTATACTAAAACATGTAGATGTTACAAGTACTATTAGTGAAGGGGGTGGTTTGGGACAAGTACAATTGCCCTAGATCCCATAGTTAAAACTTATTTCCCGCCCACTAACTAATCTTCAGTACTCTGCTTCCTGCTAGTTTCCAGTTTAACTTGCAACGGTGCTGTTGTACAGTGGTCAGTCCAGGACGAACAACAACTCCTGTTACCAACCTGTGCATAACTTTTCAGTCAGGAGCCCCCGACAGAGGCTCACGCTATTGGCTGGAAAGCGGCAGGAAATCATCCGCCCAAATCCAATTCCTGTTTTTTTTTTTTCCACATCTGTAAATGAACCGGGACTAAAAGGACATTTTTTTTCACTGAATGTGCCGGGACAGCGTGATAGACACCCTAAAACGGGACAATCCCGCGAACCAGGTCGGTTGGGACATATATGATTGGCTGTGATCGTTAATTGGAGACCAATCAACTTTTGCTCCCTCCCAACAAACATAGCAACGTTGTGTTTGAGGTATGGCCCCGCCTTTTATTGAGCCTCTAAGTGATTGGTTAGTACGTTGCCTACGTTTAATGCGATTGGTCGTGGCTGTTCCGGATACGCCTCTTTGACTGTTGATTAGTTGATTAATGTACCTCCTCCTCCCTCCAGTGAGCTGATTGGTCAGTGTGTGTCTACGAGAGACACCACGTTGACAGGGACCCTGATCATCAGTGCCAGGATGTCTCTAGTGTTGGTCATGTCCGCGCTGTCGGTTCTCTCCTGTTACTGGTCTCCGTCCCAGGCTCTGCATCCCAGGTCCGCCACACAATGAAACCGCCCGGGTTAGCGCGATACGTGGCCCATCACTGTGGACTTGGGGCCCTGGCCACCATCTCCACCCACCAGCCCGTGGTTGGACAGCCCTTCGCCAATGTGTTTTCTGTCAGCGACGGACCCCACCATTCTGGTACCGGGTCCCGTACTTGTACCTCACCGCCATGGAGATCTCAGTGCAGGACCTGCAGGTAAGGGAGACAGTTACATGGTGTGAGAGGGTCAGGTGATTGCGGGGGTAAACCATGGTGACATAACCAACCGTTATTGGCCTGTGATTGGACAGCCCAAGGATGGGGCAGTAGAGTAACTATGCACCAGACCAGATAAGGAGCTGCCATTGGATATATTATTATTATATGCTATTTGTAATTATACAAGGTAAGGAGCTGCCATTGGAGATTATATATAGATATTGTAATTATACAAGGATAAGGAGCTGCCATTGGATATTATATATAGATATGTAAGTATTTACAAAGGATAAGGAGCGCCATTGGATATGAATATAGATATTGTAAGTATACAAGGATAGGAGCTGCCATTGGGAATATAGATAGATATGTAATTATACAAGGATAAGGAGCTGCCACTGGATATTATTATTAGTATTGTAAGTATACAAGGATAAGGAGCTGCTCATTGGACATTTTTACATAGATATATTGTAATTATACAAGGATAAGGAGCTGCCATTGGATATTATATTATATATATATATAGATACTAGTATTGTAATATACACAGGATAAGGAGCGCCATTGGATATTATAGTATTGTGTAGTATAGAAGGATTTCCATGTAAAATGTACGAAGGGGGACATAATTTAGTAATCCGATAAGAAGAAACCAATTATAACTAATGACATCACTAAGCCATCAGATGCATTGATACCTATGACATAAGCCATGATAACCAAATTTGAGGAAAAATCTCTCAAAATATGATAACATATATGCCATTTGCATCAATATCGAGCGCTTTGTTGGTTGAGGTTCATCAGAAAAATGAAAAGGGATAGACCAGCATGAAAGGCTAGTAAAATTTTCTCACCCGGCCCCATCCGCAAACATTTGCCCGGGGGGCGGTTTCGGTTCTTCTGATAGATTTCTGATCGTGTGGTCGATGGCAGCACCATGCCCTGATGTCATGGGAAGCTTAAGCAACATTTATCAATACTTTTTTAAACATATACACAGCATACACACATCATATACACAGCATACACACAGCATATACACACCATATACACATCATATACACAGCATATACACATCATATACACATCATATACACACCATATACACAGCATATACACAACATATACACATCATATACACATCATATACACAGCATACACATCATATACACAGCATATACACATCATATACACATCACATACACATCATATACACAACATATACACATCATATACACATCCTATACACAGCATACACACAGCATATACACACCATATACACATCATATACACACCATATACACACCATATACACATCATACACACAGCATACACACATTATATACACAACATATACACATCATATCAGTACTGTGTGTACCTGGCTTTAATTATCAGCCAATCCTGCTACAGTTCAGATTTGGCAAGGGATCATGTGGCTGAGATCAGGAGGCGTGACCAGCCAGGTGATCATTCAGTGTAATAGTTCATTCAATGACCGTGTACATGTCACTAAAATACTGCAATAACATGCTAATTCAACAAGCCCATTGTACCTTTGGGACATGCGGCGTTTCTTTACCTGGCGACTATGTACAAACTCCATAGAATTGACAATAATCGTGCAATCTGATCGGCCAGGTTGGAACAGAGATCGGCGCGTATGCAGCTTAACACTTTTACTTCTGAGCCTTTGGCTGGTGGAGACTTTTGGGATTTGTAGTTCAGACACATCTGGGCAGTTGCAGGTACCAAGTGCTGCTATAAAAGGCTATAGACGCTTTGTCATTAAGGGTTAGGTCCCACTATCACGCACAGCAGCGCATGCAGGATTTTTGCAATGCGCTGCTGTGGGTAAATCTGCATGAAATGTCGTGCACACGTGTGAACCATTAACGGACCGGACTGCAATGCACATAGTGGGAACTGCCCTGTAACATTGCATTGGCAACCGATATACGGATCGCACCCCAGCACGCATAAGTGGAACCTAGCCCTAAATGTTATTGGGAAGGTTTTAGGTCATTTGGGAATTAAAACTCCTGAATACTAAACGTTAAAGGAGAAACTTGTAATACTGCAGCCCAAAGAGGGAAGTGAAACTAACATTTCCCTTTTAATCTAAATCATACTGAGAGAATTCCATTCCCTGATATGCTTTATAGTGGCCATCGCACGTGGAAGGCTGAGGTTTGGACATAGAGGGAACTAGGGCAAAAGAGATTTCTCAGTCATCTGATAACATACCATTCTAATAGAGGGGAGGTAGGGTCAAATAGTGCTCTGACTGCCTCAAATACACCCCAAAATTTCCCCTATGTTATATCCTGAAAATCAGGAAAATAACATTATTTGGGATTCTCACTTATTATAAGTTTACAGGGATTTCTTTGCCCCACACACATGATTAAAACTGAAAATGTTATAAAGGCGTTAATTAAAAAAATTAAACCCATTTTATTGGTAAATACAGCACTGAGAATGCTCCCTTTTACCCTAATCTTGTTGGGAGATCCAAGCTCCATTTAACCTGCAGGCTCACATAGATTTTATTCTTATAATATTGGTATTAATACATATACTGTAGTTCTAGTTGGTACGGGGATACTATATAATATTGAGAATTACTGGTATTAATACATATACTGTAGTTCTGGTTGGTACGGGGATACTATATAATATTGAGAATTACTGGTATTAATACATATACTGTAGTTCTGGTTGGTACAGGGATACTATATAATATTGAGAATTACT
>CM033470.1:10944087-10974136 GCA_019447015.1 Hymenochirus boettgeri
GGTTATATAATTACTGTAGTTCTGGTGGGTACAGGGATATTATAATATGGGTAGGGTATAAAGGTTGGACTAGATGGACGTATGTCTTTATACAACCTCCAATACTATGTTACTATGTAACTGTTATACAGACATTATGGGTAGGATATAAAGGTTGGACTAGATGGGCGTATGTCTTTATACAACCTCCAATACTATGTTACTATGTAACTGTTATACAGACATTATGGGTAGGATATAAAGGTTGGACTAGATGGGTGTATGACTTTATACATCCTCCAATACTATGTTACTAAGTAACTGTTACACAGACATTATGGGTAGGGTATAAAGTTTGGACTAGATGGACGTATGTCTTTATACAACCTCCAATACTATGTTACTATGTAACTGTTATACAGACATTATGGGTAGGGTATAAAGGTTGGACTAGATGGGTGTATGACTTTATACATCCTCCAATACTATGTTACTAAGTAACTGTTACACAGACATTATGGGTAGGGTATAAAGTTTGGACTAGATGGACGTATGTCTTTATACAACCTCCAATACTATGTTATTATGTAACTGTTATACAGACATTATGGGTATGGTATAAAGGTTGTACTAGATGGTCGTATGTCCTGGCGAATGAAAACTGTACTGCTGTAGCTTCGTCAAAACAATATTGGGAGGTGGGAAAATCAATGCTACCTCCCTGCTCCAGGTACTTTTCATTTTTTAAAAAGTTAATTTTCAGTATAGTTTCCTTATAGTGAACAGTAAAATCACCCACATAGGTAAAGGGCTACTATGTGTTTATTTTTGTTATATTTTCTATCCAAGAGTAAATGCTTTGCCTGCTGTCAAATTCCTGAATAAAAATAATCACCATTGCATATTGTACCTCCCAACATTGCATTATTCCACATCGGCTGATAATTTAATTCATTAACGGGAATTTTTTAAAAAGCTCTATTGTTCTATTCTATTGGATGTTTTCACACGCGATCGCATGGTCTTTAAAAGGTGGGACTTCTATAGTTCCCTCTCTATTCTGAACGGTAATCTTACAACCTCATTTTTCTGTTCCCCCCTCCTCCTCTCCAAGCTCTTTTACAAGCTGCACATGCTCAGAGGAGACAACTACGGAATAGAATCATCATTGGCTTTGATGTCGTCATTTAATACTACTGGCAGGTTAGAGAAGTTAAGTTATAAAGAATATATTCTTTGATATTGTATCTAACAAGCTTATTTTAAATCACCATTCACTGTGTTTTTATTTATTTGCCAGCCTAATAAACATATCTACCAACTGAATCTAATTATTATTTTAAAAAAAAATGTACTAAACGTTTACATTTTTATATAACCTTCATAGGGAAATGTATGATCGACCTTTAAATAAATAATTTGGCTACAGGTTCATTTGCAATTGTGCCCAAGATTTTGATTGACCTGTATATCTACATATAAACACGGGCGGGGCTGCCATAGTGCTTTATCAGGCAAGTAGAATTAAAGGGGAACCCTAATTGACCATAAAAATCAGGTAGTTCCTAAGCAACACATGAATTGCTCTTTCCATACCACAGCAAAGCCATACAGAATCTTCTGTTTGTTTAAACCCTTCGTAGTCCTACATGTTTACTTCTCATTTAATAAATTCCTGTATTCAATGTTCTCAGACCAACAATTCCAAATATAGTAAAGGAATAATGGTCACAGCAACTGGGATTTAATGTTAGGATCCCCCTAGACATCTTGCGTTTTATACCACAGCGTGTGACAGTCCCTACCATGACATGGAATGCAGACACTGTCCCTTTAAACATACCAGGCATTGCTGACAGGAGGGGACGGATACAGCTGGCTATGCTGAGAATGTCATCCATATTAGACGTCACGTGACTCCTTATTAGTCACATGCTGTGTTGATCCTCAGTGGTTAGATGCAGGTTGGACTTTTTATACCCGAGATGAACTCAACCTATCCTGAGATAGTACCATCCAGGGTCTGACTGGTATCTTCAATACTAGTTTATGGTCCAGCCAAAGCTTCCATAGCAGATCACACCGAGCTGACCCCCCCCCTTGGGATTCACTGTTTCCATCCCCAGTGAAGATTGACCTACATGGACCAGCTGCTCCTCACATGACATCTTCTCTGTAATCTCCAGGAATCTGCGAGGTCTTGGGTCCTTGTGCGACCTGCGTTGGGTGGTGGATGTACCTGGACATCACTGTGAGTGAACTAGAACCTGTAGAACCATCACTCCTAGGTCCCCTTGGGCATGAAGTGTTTACAGTAAAAATACAATGGGATGGGGGGTTTTATCAAAGAGGAAGAGGAGGAAAAAGCAAAGGACGAGTCTGGTTACTATATAGTATACTATTTATATTATTATATAGACTATATATACTATAGACTATATTCTATCTATTCTATACTATATATACTATAGACATATATACTATAACTATATATACTATGACTATATACTATACTAATATACTTAGACTATATATACATATTTACTATACTATATTAACTATAGCTATATCTACTATAGACTATAGACTAATATACTATACTATATATACTTAGACTATATACTATACTATATATACTATAGACAATATATACATAGACTATATATAACTTACTATTATACTATAGACTATATACTATACTTATACTATAGACTATATATACTATAGACTATATCATCTATACTATATATACTATAGACTATATACTATACTATATTACTATAGACTATATATACTATACTATTACTATACTATATATACTATAGACTATATATACACTATAGACTATAGACTATATATACTATACTATATATAACTATAGACTAAGTACTATACTATCTATAACTATAGACAATATATCTATAGACTATATATACTATACCTATATTACTATAGACTATATACTATACTAATATACTATAGACTCTAGTTATACTATAGACTATATATAATATACTATATATACTATAGACTATATACTTACTATATATACTATACAATATACTATACTATATACTATACTATACTAATAAACATACTTAGACTATATATACTATAACTATATATACTATAACTATATACTATATATATATACTATAGACTATTATACTATATATACTATAGACTATATACTATATATACTATAGACTATAACTATAGACTATATAGTAGACTATATACTAAGACTATATATACTATAGACTATATACTATAGACTATATATACTATAGACTATATTTACTAGATACTATAATACTGAACATACTATACTATAACTATAAATATACTATACACTATCAGGGTTATTCAATAAAAGTTCTTATCATTTGAAATGGTGCTAATTTTGCCCCAGCCAATCAGATGTTAGCTAATATGTTAAATATATCTGATTGGTTGGGGCAACATTAGCACCATTTTAAATGATAAGAACTTTTATTGAATCTCCCTGTATATATACTAATACTATACACTATATAACTATAGGACTATATTTACTAGAGACTATATATACTGAACATACTATAGACTAAATATACTATACTATATATACTATAGACTATTATATACTATAGACTATATATACTATAGACTATATACTATACTATATATACTATAGACTATATACTATATACTATATATACTATACTATATACAACTATAGACTAATATTATATAGACTATATATCTATAGAACTATATACTATAGATTATATACTATACTATATACTAGACTTATATACTATAGACTATATACTATAGCCTATCAGGGAGATTCAATAAAAGGTCTTATCATTAAAATGGTGCTAATCTTGCCCAACCAATCAGATCTTATTTAACATTTGGAAGCTTACATCTGATTGGTTGGGGCAAAGTTAGCACCATTTTAAACGATAAGAACTTTATTGAATAACCCTGTTAGTTATTTGTTTACTTTGTAAAAAAAATAATTTTCTCAATAGAATTTTTTTGTGAATGAATTAATATAACTTTATTGTTCTTGTTATTTCATTTTTAGATTTTGGTATATCCACAAGTTTTATTTCTGTTGATTTTAGTTAGGTTTCAATTGTTTTTAATATTCATTAACTCCGTTTAAATTCAAAGTTAAATGTTTACTACTTCACCATCCTGTGCAACGCCAGCTCACTATTTACTACTTCACGATCATTGTGACGCCAGCTCACTATTTACTACTTCACCACCACTGTGCACGCCATCGCACTATTTACTACTACTCACTCACGATCCTGCGCTGCCAGCTCACTATTTACTACTCAGATACACTGTGCACGCCAGCTCACTATTTACTACTTCACCATCACTGTGCACGCCAGCTCACTATTTACTACTTCACCACCCCTGCTCATGCCAGCTCACTATTTATTACTTCACGATCACTGTGCACGCCAGCTCACTATTTACTACTTCACCACCCCTGCGCATGCCAGCTCACTATTTATTACTTCACGATCACTGTGCACGCCAGCTCACTATTTACTACTTCACGATCACTGTGCACGCCAGCTCACTATTTAATACTTCACATCACTGTGCACCGCAGCTCACTATTTACACTTCACGATCACCTGTGCCACGCCAGCTCACTATTTACTCCTTCACCATCACTGTGCACGCCAGCTCACTATTTACTACTTCACAATCACTGTGCACGCCAGCTCACTATTTACTACTTCACCATCACTGTGCACGCCAGCTCACTATTTACTACTTCACCATCCCTGCGCATGCCAGCTCACTATTTACTACTTCACGATCACTGTGCACGCCAGCTCACTATTTACTACTTCACGATCATTGTGCACGCCCATCCACTATTTACTACTTCACACATCATGTGCACGCCAGCTCACTATTTACTACTTCACCACCCCTGCGCATGCCAGCTCATATTTACTACTTCACATCACTGTGCACGCCAGCTCACTATTTACTACTTCACGATCACTGTGCACGCCTCGCTCCCTATTTACTACTTTACCATCTCTGCGCACACACCAGCTCACTATTTACTATTTTACCATCGTGCACACGCCAGCTCACTATTTACTACTTCACAAATCACTGTGCATGCCAGCTCACTATTAACTACTTTCACCAGCATTACGCATGCCAGCTTACTATTTACTACTTTACCAGCACTGCGCATGCCAGCTCACTATTTACTACTTCACGATCACTGTGCACGCCAGCTCACTATTTTACTTCACATCACTGTCACGACAGTTCACTATTTAATACTTTTCCATCACTGCGCATGCCAGCTCACTATTTACTACTTCACAATCACTGTGCACGCCAGCTCACTATTTACTACTTTACCATCACTGCGCCACGCCAGATCACTATTTACTACTTCACAATCCCTGCACACCAGCTCACATTTATTACTTTCCCATCACTCGCACACACCAGCATCACTATTTACTACTTCACATCACTGCGCACGCCAGCTCTCTATTTAATATTTCCCATCATTGCGCAGCCAGCTCACTATTTAACTACTTCACGATCACTGTGCATGCCAGCTCACTTTTCACTACTTTACCGTCACTGTGCTGTCACTGGAGTGATGTCACTAGAAGCGATAAAACTGTGAAACTTTGTTTCTCTGTCTTTTAATAATCTGTATAATTAGAATAAGGTCCTATCCTTAGCCCTATTACAATATATTAAAGGAACATTAACCGATCAGTACATGCATGTGAGGTATGTATCATAATTAATGGGTAAATGAATCCCATCCATTATAAACAGCGCTTACCTTTATGTTATTCTCTTGGGAATTTGCAGTAAAATACACATAGCAGATTACTAATGTAAACATGGTTTGTGTTATTTATATGTGCGTGGAGCTGCCATACTGCTGCTTCTGAAAGCTTTTTGTTGTTTTTTACAAAAACACAACAAAATACGCTACTTGATTTATTAATAAACACTGATGGTATATCTGTTTTATTCAATTATATCAACTGGACTTGAAGTTCAGTTCTTGAAGACGTTTCGCTAGTCATCCGACTGGCTTCTCAATTCAGAATGACTTTACAAGAATGTGCGGAAATTATGTCCCCTGGAAAATCCCAATTACCATATCACAGCCAGGTGTTAAGGGCGTGATTGGATGTGGCTAAGAGGTGTTATAGGAACGCCCAGGATAAGGTGTCAAAACACATTGTACATGGCAGACAGTTGGTGTCGAACCCCCACACCCTATTTAGGCTTGGTTTCTTTATTTTCACATAAATGCCTCCTTAACACCTCTCTCTGAACCAGTCCTGTTCCTTTGCCAATATGTTAACATTACAATCTTCAAAGGTATGTCCTTTATCCTTAAGATGCCAGGTACAGGGCTGAGTCCTGACCCGAGGTATTGGCTCTTCTGTGCTGGGCCATACGTTGATGCAGTTGCTGTTTGGTCTCCCCCACATACAAATCAGAGCATTCTTCACTGCACTGTGTATATGATGGTCACTCTTCACTGCACTGCACTGTGTATATGATGTCACTCTTCACTGCATTCCGTATATGAGGTTGATTTTCTTGTGTTTCGGTATTGGGTCTTTTGGATGTACCAATTGCTGCCTCAGTGTGTTTGTTCGGTTTAAAGCAGACAGGGAAACCTTACTCTGGGCGTTCCTATAAAACCTCTTAGCCACTATCTCAATCACACCCTTAACACCTGGCTGTGTTATGCTAATTGGGATTTTCCAGGGTACATAATTGCCACAGATTCTTGTACAAGTCATTCTGAATTGAGAAAGCCAGTCGGATGACTAGCGAAACGTCTTCAAGAACTACATTTCAAGTCCAGTTGACTAATTGAATACACACATATACCATGACCTGGATGAATGAATATTACAGATATACCATGACCTGGATGATGAATATTACAGATATCCATGACCTGGATGGATGAATATTACGAATTACCGTGACCTGGAATGAATGATTACAGATATCCGTTACCTGGATAATGAATATTACAGATATACCATGACCTGGATGAATGAATATTACAGATATACCATGACCTGGATGAATGATATTACAGATATACCGTGACCTGATGGTGAATTATACAGATATAGCCCGTGACCTGGATGGATGAATATTACAGGATATACCGTTCCACCGGATGGAATGAATATTACAGATATACCATGACCTGGATGATGAATATACAGATATCGTGACCTGGATGGATGAATACAGATATACCGTGACCTGATGATGAATTTACGATATACCGCATACCTGGATGGATATCTACGATATAACCGTTGACCTGGATGAAATATACTGATATACCATGACCTGGATGAAGAATATTACGATATACCAGGACCTTGGATGAATGAATATTACAGATATACCATGACCTGGATGAGAATATATACAGATATACCGTGACCTGGATGGATGAATATACAGATATACCATGACCTGGATGGATAATACAACAGATTACTGACCTGGATGGATGAATACAACAGATATACCATGACCTGAATGAATGGAACCTTCACAAGCACTGATGGTGTGTGTTGTTTACTGCCTGGCCCCGTAATATGATTTTACCCAGTAACCTCTGCGATCACACTGATCGCAGCTGATATCGAAGTGGGAAGTCCTCCTTGTAATGAATCCTGCTCATGTTATATTATGGAATTTGTTTCTGCAACGGTGCACTGCATGCTGGGACTGATCACTTAATCTCGCATATGTCTAGGAAGCCTCCATCAGTGGTAGGGAAGGTGATGGAAACTTTGTTAAGGATCATATCCTTGACTTTGTCTCCAGAGATCATCTTATTAGTAGTAGTCCATGGATTTATGAGAATATGATCATGCCAACAAATTTAATTGGTTTTTATGAAGAAGTGAGTAAGATGTAGATTCAGGCACAGCTGTGGATGTGGTATATTTGGATTTTGCAAAAGCCTTTGATACTGTGCCATATAGGCACAATGTTAAACCGAGGACTGTTGGCCTGAAGAAACATTTGTTCATGGATAGAGAACTGGTTATTGGTCGCAAACAGAGAGTGGTGGTTAATGGAGCTACATCTATGTGGGCTAAAGTTCTAAGCGGAGTTCCTCAGGGTTCGTATGGGGCCACTTCTGTTTAATCTGTTCATAAATGACTTAGAAGGGGGCATTGAGAGCAAGGTCTCTGTGTTTGCTAATGACGCTAAACTATGCAAAGCTTTGGAAACTCAAGTGATGTGCAAGTGCTGCAGCAGACCTAGATAGATTACACAATGGGCAGCAGAATGGCAGATGAGATTCAATGTTGATAAATGTAAGGTGATGCATTTAGGATTTATAATCCCTGTGCCACCTACACCATAATAACTCTGTGTTTAAGTGCATCTGAAATGGAAAAAGATTTGGGGGTTCTGGTAGATAACAGACTTAGCTGTAGCAAACAATGGCCAGGTAGCAACAGCTAGAGCTAGCAAGATATTGTCTTTTATAAAGAGGGAATAGATTCAAGGGAGAAAAATATTATTCTCCCTCTTTACAGGCACTGGTAAGGCCTCATTTGGAATATGCGGTGCAGTTTTGGAATCCCATAAACAAAAGGGACATCTTGGAAATTGAGGCAGTTCAGAGAAGGGCAACTAATTAATAAGGGGAATGGAGGGCTTGAATATGCAGGGCAGATTAGACAAGTTAGGGCTGTTTACATTGGAGAAGCGGCGGTTGCGTGGGGACATGATAACCTATACAAATATATTAATGGCCCATACAGTGAACTCTCTGTGTCATTGTTCACTAATAGGTCATATCAGAGGACTCGGGGACATCCTTTAAGGTTGGAAGAAAAGAAGTTTCATCTCCAGTTAGGAGAGGTTTCTTTACAGTAGAACGGTGAAACTGTGGAACTGTCTCCGTCACAGAGGTGGTAATGGCAAGTTCATTGAATAACTTTAAAAAAGGCCTGGATAAGTTTCTAAAACTAAAATATTGAGAATTACTGGTATTAATGCATATAGATCTGGTTATCCAGGGATACTTTCCGATTGCCGTTTGGAGTCAGGAAGGAATTTTTTCCCCCCTTTTTTAGCTGGGTTTTTTGCCTTCCTCTGGATCAACTGTTAGGTAGGGTAAAAAAAAAAAAAAAAGGGAATAGGTTGGACTTGATGGACGAATGTCTTATTCAACCTTAATTACTATGTTACTATGAAGTGGGAAGTCCTCCTTGTAATGAATCCTGCTCATTTTATTATGGAATTTGTTTCTGACACGGTGCACTGCATGCTGGGACTGATCACTTATCTCGCTATGTCTAGGAACTTGCAGGTTGCTTGCTGTTATTTACATTCAGTGCAAATCATAGTCCACTCAGCTGATTCATTGAGAAAATGTACATTTTGCATATGCAGCAGCTTGGTGCTGCCATATTGCTTCGCTGGCCCTTCTCATTTAAGTGCTGAAGAAATGCGATGCAGGAAGATCTGGACCCAAAGTAAGCTGGACCTACATGCAATTGATGTGTCCATGAATCTGTCGTATTCCATGAATTATTATCACTGCTTTATTTAAGGGAAGTGGCAAAATGCATTGAAAGAAGCTTACAGACAAGTTAAGTGACTGCATCGATGTTCCCTTCCTTCCTATGATTCTAATTCTGAGCTAATGACACTGGAGAACTGTCCCTGGATCTCCAGCCTGGCAGGCTCCATTATGTTAACCTGGCCTCGCATTGTATAAAGACAACGGCTCCCCCAATCCTAATTAACTGGAATAGCCACATTTGCTACCCCTTACCCATGACGTGATAAGAGGGCGCTGCGGACACAGTGATCGGATCCAACTCCCCTGTTTCAGTCTAACTAAACAAGACACATTTTCCCATGAATTTAAAGGATTGATGTCCGTCCAGGACTGTTTCATACAAACGTCTCCGAACCTTCTGCGTCATTTCCCCACGACCAATTTATTTCCTGGACTTTAAATCCATCTCAGACTGGTGTTATACTATGAACACCGAACACTGTAAATTTCCCAGTTGAATGGCGTCTCCTTTATCTTCCGTATGGGACAATATAAAGAGTTTGGTTCAGTCTTCACAGTGAAACAGTGCAAAGTTATAGCGTCACAAAGATGGGAAGCTTGATATAACAGTAATAACAGATGGGAAGTTTATTATATATCAGAATTTGGCTTTGGCGGTTTGTACCCTATACAGGTACTGATAATACGGGGGTCTGACCATTCCTGGTTGATAAGACAATGAACTATATCTTCTCCATATCACGTTTCTAGAGAGCTAATAATAACGTGCCAGCTGAAAACACCAATGTGCCAGGAAATACTGTCCGAAGCAGATCAGCTGTTAGTGGCCTTTTATTTAATTTAATGCACAATGTCATCATCTGAACATCCCCAGATCTCAACAACTTATCACACTGGCACCACAACAGAGTCTGTTATATAAGGGACAATTCTACCAACGAACAAAAGCAAGTGTATTTTCTTCCAGTGTAATCGGCGCCTATGATTAATGGTGGATAAATGGAGAGACCACAGATCCAACCTAAGGATCAGAAAGTCTGTGAACCTTCAGTAGACGTCTAGGTTAATGGGAATTACGTTGCCTTAGCCCTCCAACTTCATTAATAGCAAGGAAAGATTTCTCTTGAGGTTTCTTGACATTTATGAAGTGAAGTTTGAGTCTACAATGACGTTAATTCCCACCACCAAGAGCTCTACTGAACCCCAGGAACTTGGTATAACAAGGAAGAAATTCAGACGCTGTCAATGGTGGTGACCTCCTATCTTGGATCACAGTGGTGGATTTCTGGTGCATCTGTGGTCTCTCCATTTATTTATCCATTCATCATTTCATCACGGTACCAATTCAAATGGAAGACATAAACTTGTTTTATTGTCCCATCTTTGGATCAAATTGGTGGATTTCTTACCCTTAGGGTAGAACCCCGAAATGCGGTAATATTTTCAGGCGTCAGACGAAGGCTCCAAGTTTGGCCATCATCTGTAAGGGCCTCTTAATGAAAACAATAACATTTCTCAGGAAATATACAGCAACTTTATTAATGCAAGTTCATTTACGAAGAACAAGTCAACCAATAGGATTTTACTCATTCTAATCCTGCATAGAAAATTGGCAGCAGGATGTCTTCTCCTACTCCTCAGTGCTCACAACTTGTTGGTCCCGTCTCCATCGGTCAGTTCATGACATAATGTCACTTAGTCCTCTGCCCCTGACATAAGGCAGACTACCTCACAGGGGATATTCTAGGTTTGGACTGAAATGGTATTACTCCATATAAAGGAAATTTACATATTTTATTGTGTGCTCTCTTGGTAGCCTGCTGTCATTTTGCTATAATTGAAACCCTGAAAGCATTAAATATTCTAGTTTAGAGAATGCTTATGGACCCTTAAACCCATAACCACAGAGCTACAATCGTACGATTGGTATTGGTCAGGAAAGAATTCCTCCCCCCCCTCCTTTAGCTGGGTTTTGCCTTCTTCTGGATCAACTGTTAGGTAGGGTTAGAAGGAGGGTGAAAAAGTTGGACTAGATAGACGTATGTCTTTATACAACCCCCAATACTATGTATCGAATCTACAAGTAAAGTGTCCATTAAAGCCTATACACGAGCATCGAATCCGCAAGTAAAATGTCCATGGTATCTAGGCGCGAACATCGAATCTACAAGGAAAGTGTCCATTAAAGCCTATACGCGAGCATCAAATCCACAAGTAAAATGTACATGGTATCTAGGCACGAACATCGAATCTACAAGTAAAGTGTCCATTAAAGCCTATACACGAGCATCGAATCCGCAAGTAAAATGTCCATGGTATCTAGGCGCGAACATCGAATCTACAAGGAAAGTGTCCATTAAAGCCTATACGCGAGTATCGAATCCACAAGTAAAATGTACATGGTATCTAGGCGCGAACATCGAATCTACAAGTAAAGTGTCCATTAAAGCCTATACACGAGCATCAAATCCACAAGTAAAATGTCCATGGTATCTAGGCGCGAACATCGAATCTACAAGTAAAGTGTCCATTAAAGCCTATACGCGAGCATCGAATCCACAAGTAAAATGTACATGGTATCTAGGCGCGAACATCGAATCTACAAGTAAAGTGTCCATTAAAACCTATACGTGAGTATCAAATCCACGAGTAAAATGTACATGGTATCTAGGCGCGAACATCGAATCTACAAGTAAAGTGTCCATTAAAGCCTATACGTGAGCATCGAATCCACAAGTAAAATGTACATGGTATCTAGGCGCGAACATCGAATCTACAAGTTTATTACGTTACTATTGGTACTCAGGGTTTATTACATTACTATTGGTGGCAGTCACCACAATACTGCTGAATAAATCAATGTTCAAAACACTAAAACATTACATATAGAAATCCCTGCAGTTACCGCCCCTCTCCTAGCTAATTGATCTCACACATGCTCAGTGTGAGAAAGAGGAATTTCCCATTCATGTACTTCATATCCCCCTGTGCTAAAGGGAGGGAGGAGTAAAATTGTAATAAAAGATTCTATTGAATTTAAACAGGCATTCAAGACAAGTAATACATCAATCTCATCTACAGTTTTATAACCTATAATTGGCCTTTAAAATACTTCACACCACTACTCACTTAAACAGCTACATCAGTAGGTAAACATTCCTGTGGGTCTAATGAACAAAGTAAGCAACTTTAATGTGAAACTTATTCTAACTAGTGAATCGGAAACAACAGGAAACAGTAGGACTGGTTAAACAGCGGCGATAGGAAGGCACTCGGCACTTACACACGTTGCACAATATATTATTAAAATAGAATAATATCCAGGTAAATCAAACCGCAAAACTCAAACTATTATAGTTAGAAAGCTGACCAATGTAGGGCTAATCTGTTATGCAACAAAATAATCCTCTCCCCTCATACTTCTCTCTTTAAAGTTTTCATCTCCTCTTCAAGCTCTCTGAGCTTTTTTACAAGCTTGCACATGGTCAGAAGAGGCAGTTCTCAGTCATTGGCTGTGATGTCATCTGTTACATTCATGACTGACAGTTACTAACTGGGACAACCCGCAAGCAGAAAGAATAGATCACAAGACAGTATTTCAGGTTAGACGTACATCTTAGTACTGGAGTTTTGGGGTTATTTACCTAATTTTTAATTGGAGGGGTGAACTTTCCCTTTAATTTGTTCTTCCTAAATAATAATTTCTATTTTCTCCACTTTAGAATGTTAAACAGCAATGCATTGCTAGAATAGAAATAATAGTAATAGTGAAATACATTTAAAAAAACAAACTATTTACATCCCTTCATTAAACATGACATTAAAAGTTCATTTTAACTTTAACTTACCCTTTAAGTTTTTTGTTTAAATAAAAACATAATCAGAGATGTCCCTGTGTCATAGAGAAAGTCAACAAAGCAGAATTGTGGGTGTTTTTTTTTGTCGTTTTGTCACTTTTTGTTCCTGTGCCAGGTGTTTCCTCTCCTGCGACAAGCTGGGCACACTAGTGTTTATAGCGAACGGTTAACTAAGATCACAGAAGGTTGGACACGCTGCTGACAGTCAGTGCAATACTGTCTAATCCCCTTCCACTTTCTGTATGTCTCGTGTTTATTCTCAGCACTAAGGGCATACTGATTAGATGATTTCTGGTAAGCCAATAGACTTATTCTGTAACAATGGGAAATAGAGCAGGGGATTCTGGGAATGGGTTTTGCTCTTAAAGGAAAACTATGGTGTGTAGAAAGTTTTTTCAAAAGCAGTTTAAAAAAAAAGTACCTGGAGTTAGGATTGGTACATTCTACTTCCCAATATAATTTCTATGAGGAACAGCAGCACGAAGAAAACTGCTTCCGCCAGGCTCCTGAGTGCTTCAGCACTATCTTTAATACAAGAAGGCCCAGGGCACTAACCTGGCAGATGAAAACTGTATCTGCTGTAGCTTCTCGTCAAAACAATATTGGGAGGTAGGGAAAATCAATGCTACCTCCCTGCTCCAGGTACTTTTCATTTTTTAAAAAGTTAATTTTTACAGTATAGTTATCCTTTATAGTGAACAGTAAAATCACCCACTAGGTAAAAGGGCTACTATGTGTTATTTTTGTTATATTTTCTATCCAAGAGTAAATGCTTTGCCTGCTGTCAAAATTCCTGAATAAAAATAATCACCATTGCATATTGTACCTCCCAACATTGCATTATTCCACATCGGCTGATAAATTATATTCGATTAACGGGAATTTTTTAAAAAGCTCTATTGTTCTATTCTATTGGATGTTTTCACGCGATCGCATGGTCTTTAAAAGGTGGGACTTCTATAGTTCCCTCTCTATTCTGAACGGTATACGTACAAAGCCTCATTTTTCTGTTCCCGCCTCCTCTCCAAGCTCTTTTACAAGCTGCACATGCTCAGAGGAGACAACTACGGGAATAGAATTCAGTCATTGGCTTTGATGTCGTCATTTAATACTAACTGGCAGGTTAAGAAGTTAAGTTATAAAGAATATATTCTTTGATATTGTATCTACAAGGCTTATTTTAAATCCACATTCACTGTGTTTTTATTTATTTGCCAGCCTAATAAACATATCTACCAACTGAATCTAATTATTATTTTAAAAAAAAATGTACTAAACGTTTACATTTTTATATAACCTTCATAGGGAAATGTATGATCTGACCTTTAAATAAATAATTTGGCTACAGGTTCATTTGCAATTGTGCCCAAGGATTTTGATTGACCTGTATATCTACATATAAACACGGGCGGGGCTGCCATAGTGCTTTATCAGGCAAGTAGAATTAAAGGGGAACCCTAATTGACCATAGAAAAATCAGGTAGTTCCTAAGCAACACATGAATTGCCTCTTTCCATACCACAGCAAAGCCATACAGAATCTTCTGTTTGTTTAACCCTTCGTAGTCCTACATGTTTACTGTCCATTTAATAAATTCCTGTAATTCAATGTTCTCAGACACGAACAATTCCAAATATAGTAAAGGGAATAAGGTCACAGCAACTGGGATTTAATGTTAGGATCCCCCTAGACATCTTGCGGTTTATACCACAGCGTGTGACAGTCCCTAAACCATGACATGGAATGCAGACACTGTCCCTTTAAACATACCAGGCATTGCTGACAGGAGGGGACGGATACAGCTGGCTATGCTGAGAATGTCAATCCATATTAGACGTCACGTGACTCCTTATTAGTCACATGCTCTGTGTTGATCCTCAGTGGTTAGATGCAGGTTGGACTATTTTATCCCGAGATGAACTCAACCTATCCTGAGATAGTACCATCCAGGGTCTGACTGGTATCTTCAATACTAGGTTATGGTCCAGCCAAAGCTTCCCATAGCAGATACACAGAGCTGACCCCCCCTCCCTTGGGATTCACTGTTTCCAGTCCCCAGTGAAGATTGACCTACATGGACCAGCTGCTCCTCACATGACATCTTCTCTGTAATCTCCAGGAATCTGCGAGGTCTTGGGTCCTTGTGCGACCTGCGTTGGGTGGTGGATGTACCTGGACATCACTGTGAGTGAACTAGAACCTGTAGAACCATCACTCCTAGGTCCCCTTGGGCATGAAGTGTTTACAGTAAGGAATACAATGGGATGGGGGGGTTTATCAAAGAGGAAGAGGAGGAAAAAGCAAAAGGACGAGTCTGGTTACTATATATAGTATACTATTTATATTATTATATAGACTATATATACTATAGACTATATTCTATACTATATACTATACTATATATACTATAGACTATATATACTATACTATATATACTATAGACTATATACTATACTATATATACTATAGACTATATATACTATACTATATACTATACTATATATACTATAGACTATATATACTATAGACTATAGACTATATATACTATACTATATATACTATAGACTATATACTATACTATATATACTATAGACAATATATACTATAGACTATATATACTATACTATATATACTATAGACTATATACTATACTATATATACTATAGACTAGTTATACTATAGACTATATATAATATACTATATATACTATAGACTATATACTATACTATATATACTATAGACTATATATACTATACTATATACTATACTATATATACTATAGACTATATATACTATAGACTATATATACTATACTATATATACTATAGACTATATACTATACTATATATACTATAGACTATATATACTATATATACTATAGACTATATACTATATATACTATAGACTATATACTATAGACTATATATAGTAGACTATATACTATAGACTATATATACTATAGACTATATACTATAGACTATATATACTATAGACTATATTTACTAGATACTATATATACTGAACATACTATACTATAGACTATATATAATATACTATACACTATCAGGGTTATTCAATAAAAGTTCTTATCATTTGAAATGGTGCTAATTTTGCCCCAGCCAATCAGATGTTAGCTAATATGTTAAATAATATCTGATTGGTTGGGGCAACATTAGCACCATTTTAAATGATAAGAACTTTTATTGAATCTCCCTGTATATATACTATACTATACACTATATATACTATAGACTATATTTACTAGAGACTATATATACTGAACATACTATAGACTAAATATACTATACTATATATACTATAGACTATATATACTATAGACTATATATACTATAGACTATATACTATACTATATATACTATAGACTATATACTATAGACTATATATACTATACTATATACACTATAGACTATATATACTATAGACTATATATACTATAGACTATATACTATAGATTATATATACTATACTATATACTAGACTATATATACTATAGACTATATATACTATAGCCTATCAGGGAGATTCAATAAAAGGTCTTATCATTTAAAATGGTGCTAATCTTGCCCCAACCAATCAGATCTTATTTAACATTTGGAAGCTTACATCTGATTGGTTGGGGCAAAGTTAGCACCATTTTAAACGATAAGAACTTTTATTGAATAACCCTGTTAGTTATTTTGTTTACTTTTGTAAAAAAAAATAATTTTCTCAATAGAATTTTTTTGTGAATGAATTAATATAACTTTATTATGTTCTTTGTATTTCATTTTTAGGGATTTTGGTTATATCCACAAGTTTTATTTCTGTTTGATTTTAGTTAGGTTTCAATTGTTTTTAATATTCCATTAACTCCGTTTAAATTCAAAGTTAAAATGTTTACTACTTCACCATCCCTGTGCACGCCAGCTCACTATTTACTACTTCACGATCATTGTGCACGCCAGCTCACTATTTACTACTTCACCACCACTGTGCACGCCAGCTCACTATTTACTACTTCACGATCACTGCGCACGCCAGCTCACTATTTACTACTTCACGATCACTGTGCACGCCAGCTCACTATTTACTACTTCACCATCACTGTGCACGCCAGCTCACTATTTACTACTTCCCGTCATGCCCGATCACTGTGGCACGCCAGCTTCACTATATACTATTCACCATCACTGTGCACGCCAGCTCCATATTTACTACTTCACATCACTGTGCACGCCAGCTCACTATTTACTACTTCACCATCACTGTGCACGCCAGCTCACTATTTACTACTTCACATCCTGCGCATGCCAGCTCACTATTTACTACTTCACCGATCACTGTGCACGCCAGCTCCATATTCTACTTCACATTCCCCATGGTGCACGCCAGCTCACTATACTACTTCACCATCACTGTGCACGCCAGCTCACTATTTACTACTTCACCACCCCTGCGCATGCCAGCTCACTATTTACTACTTCACGATCACTGTGCACGCCAGCTCACTATTTACTACTTCACGATCACTGTGCACGCCTGCTCACTATTTACTACTTTACCATCTCTGCGCACACACCAGCTCACTATTTACTATTTTACCATCAGTGCACACGCCAGCTCACTATTTACTACTTCACAATCACTGTGCATGCCAGCTCACTATTAACTACTTTACCAGCATTACGCATGCCAGCTTACTATTTACTACTTTACCAGCACTGCGCATGCCAGCTCACTATTTACTACTTCACGATCACTGTGCACGCCAGCTCACTATTTACTACTTCACAATCACTGTGCACGACAGTTCACTATTTAATACTTTTCCATCACTGCGCATGCCAGCTCACTATTTACTACTTCACAATCACTGTGCACGCCAGCTCACTATTTACTACTTTACCATCACTGCGCACGCCAGATCACTATTTACTACTTCACAATCCCTGCACACCAGCTCACTATTTATTACTTTCCCATCACTGCACACACCAGCTCACTATTTACTACTTCACAATCACTGCGCACGCCAGCTCTCTATTTAATATTTCCCATCATTGCGCATGCCAGCTCACTATTTACTACTTCACGATCACTGTGCATGCCAGCTCACTTTTCACTACTTTACCGTCACTGTGCTGTCACTGGAGTGATGTCACTAGAAGGCGATAAAACTGTGAACTTTGTTTCTGTCTTTTAATAATCTGTATAATTAGAATAAGGTCCTATCCTTAGCCCTATTACAATATATTAAAGGAAACATTAACCGATCAGTACATGCATGTGAGGTATGTATCATAATTAATGGGTAAATGAATCCCATCCATTATAAACAGCGCTTACCTTTATGTTATTCTCTTGGGAATTTGCAGTAAAATACACATGAGCAGATTATCTAATGTGAACATGGTTTGTGTATATTATATAGTGCGTGGAGCTGCCATACTGCTGCTTCTGAAAGCTATTTTGTTGTTTTTACAAAAACACAACAAAATACGCTACTTGATTTATTTAATAAACAACTGATGGTATATCTGTTGTATTCAATTATATCAACTGGACTTGAAGTTCAGTTCTTGAAGACGTTTCGCTAGTCATCCGACTGGCTTTCTCAATTCAGAATGACTTGTACAAGAATGTGCGGAAATTATGTACCCTGGAAAATCCCAATTACCATATCACAGCCAGGTGTTAAGGGCGTGATTGGATAGTGGCTAAGAGGTGTTATAGGAACGCCCAGGATAAGGTGTCAAAACAGCATTGTACATGGCAGACAGTTGGTGTCGAACCCCCACACCTCTATTTAGGCTTGGTTTCTTTATTTTCACATAAATGGCCTCCTTAACACCTCTCTTGAACCAGTCCTGTTCCTTTGCCAATATGTTAACATTACAATCTTCAAAGGTATGTCCTTTATCCTTAAGATGCAGGTACAGGGCTGAGTCCTGACCCGAGGTATTGGCTCTTCTGTGCTGGGCCATACGTTGATGCAGTTGCTGTTTGGTCTCCCCCACATACAAATCAGAGCATTCTTCACTGCACTGTGTATATGATGTCACTCTTCACTGCACTGCACTGTGTATATGATGTCACTCTTCACTGCATTGCGTATATGAGGTTGATTTTCTTGTGTTTCGGTATTGGGTCTTTTGGATGTACCAATTGCTGCCTCAGTGTGTTGTTCGGTTTAAAGCAGACAGGGAAACCTTACTCTGGGCGTTCCTATAACACCTCTTAGCCACTATCCAATCACACCCTTAACACCTGGCTGTGATATGCTAATTGGGATTTTCCAGGGTACATAATTGCCACAGATTCTTGTACAAGTCATTCTGAATTGAGAAAGCCAGTCGGATGACTAGCGAAACGTCTTCAAGAACTACATTTCAAGTCCAGTTGATCTAATTGAATACAACAGATATACCATGACCTGGATGAATGAATATTACAGATATACCATGACCTGGATGAATGAATATTACAGATATACCATGACCTGGATGGATGAATATTACAGATATACCGTGACCTGGATGAATGAATATTACAGATATACCGTGACCTGGATGAATGAATATTACAGATATACCATGACCTGGATGAATGAATATTACAGATATACCGTGACCTGGATGGATGAATATTACAGATATACCATGACCTGGATGGATGAATACAACAGATATACCATGACCTGGATGGATGAATACAACAGATATACCATGACCTGGATGAATGAGAACCTTCACAAGCAACTGATGGTGTGTTTGTTACTGCCTGGCCCCGTAATATGATTTTACCCAGTAACCTCTGCGATCACACTGATGCAAGCTGATATCGAAGTGGGAAGTCCTCCTTGTAATGAATCCTGCTCATGTTATATTATGGAATTTGTTTCTGACACGGTGCACTGCATGCTGGGACTGATCACTTAATCTCGCTATGTCTAGGAAGCCTAACATCAGTGGTAGGGAAGGTGATGGAAACTTTGTTAAGGGATCATATCCTTGACTTTGTCTCCAGAGATCATCTTATTAGTAGTAGTCAGCATGGATTTATGAGAAATAGATCATGCCAGACAAATTTAATTGGTTTTTATGAAGAAGTGAGTAAGATGTTAGATTCAGGCACAGCTGTGGATGTGGTATATTTGGATTTTGCAAAAGCCTTTGATACTGTGCCATATAGGCAACTAATGTATAAACCGAGGACTGTTGGCCTTGAAGAAAACATTTGTTCATGGATAGAGAACTGGTTATTGGATCGCAAACAGAGAGTGGTGGTTAATGGAGCTACATCTATGTGGGCTAAAGTTCTAAGCGGAGTTCCTCAGGGTTCTGTACTGGGGCCACTTCTGTTTAATCTGTTCATAAATGACTTAGAAGGGGGCATTGAGAGCAAGGTCTCTGTGTTTGCTAATGACGCTAAACTATGCAGAGCTTTGGAAACTTCAAGTGATGTGCAAGTGCTGCAAGCAGACCTAGATAGATTATCACAATGGGCAGCAGAATGGCAGATGAGATTCAATGTTGATAAATGTAAGGTGATGCATTTAGGATTTAATAATCCCTGTGCCACCTACACCATAAATAACTCTGTGTTAAGTGCATCTGAAATGGAAAAAGATTTGGGGGTTCTGGTAGATAACAGACTTAGCTGTAGCAAACAATGCCAGGTAGCAACAGCTAGAGCTAGCAAGATATTGTCTTTTATAAAGAGGGGAATAGATTCAAGGGAGAAAAATATTATTCTCCCTCTTTACAAGGCACTGGTAAGGCCTCATTTGGAATATGCGGTGCAGTTTTGGAATCCCATATACAAAAGGGACATCTTGGAAATTGAGGCAGTTCAGAGAAGGGCAACTAAATTAATAAGGGGAATGGAGGGGCTTGAATATGCAGGCAGATTAGACAAGTTAGGGCTGTTTACATTGGAGAAGCGGCGGTTGCGTGGGGACATGATAACCTTATACAAATATATTAATGGCCCATACAGTGAACTCTCTGGTGCATTGTTCACTAATAGGTCATATCAGAGGACTCGTGGACATCCTTTAAGGTTGGAAGAAAAGAAGTTTCATCTTCAAGTTAGGAGAGGTTTCTTTACAGTGAGAACGGTGAAACTGTGGAACTGTCTTCCAGCAGAGGTGGTAATGGCAAGTTCATTGAATAACTTTAAAAAAGGCCTGGATAAGTTTCTAAAACTAAAAAATATTGAGAATTACTGGTATTAATGCATATAGATCTGGTTGATCCAGGGATACTTTCCGATTGCCGTTTGGAGTCAGGAAGGAATTTTTTCCCCCCTTTTTTAGCTGGGGTTTTTTGCCTTCCTCTGGATCAACTGTTAGGTAGGGTAAAAAAAAAAAAAAAAAAGGGAATAGGTTGGACTTGATGGACGAATGTCTTTATTCAACCTTAATTACTATGTTACTATGAAGTGGGAAGTCCTCCTTGTAATGAATCCTGCTCATGTTATATTATGGAATTTGTTTCTGACACGGTGCACTGCATGCTGGGACTGATCACTTAATCTCGCTATGTCTAGGAACTTGCAGGTTGCTTGCTGTTATTTACATTCAGTGCAAATCATAGTCCACTCAGCTGATTCATTGAGAAAAATGTACATTTTGCATATGCAGCGAGCTTGGTGCTGCCATATTGCTTCGCTGGCCCTTCTCATTTTAAGTGCTGGAAGAAATAGCGGAATGCAGGAGATCTGGACCCAAAGTAAAGCTGGACCTACATGCAATGATGTGTCCATGAATCTGTCGTATTCCATGAATTATTATCACTGCTATTATTTAAGGGAAAGTGGCAAAATGCATTGAAAGAAGCTTACAGACAATTAAATCTGCATCGTGTTCCCTTCCTATGATTCTAATTCTGAAGCTAATGGACACATGGAGAACTGTCCCTGGATCTCCAGCCTGGCAGGCTCCATTATGTTAATCTCTGGCCTCGCATTGTATAAAGACAACGGCTCCCCCAATCCTAATTAACTGGAATAGCCACATTTGCTACCCCTTACCCATGACGTGATAAGGAGGCGCTGCTGACACAGTGATCGGATCCAGACTTCCCCTGTTTCAGTCTAACTAAACAAGACACATTTTCCCATGAATTTAAAGGATTGATGTCCGTCCAGGACTGTTTCATACAAACGTCTCCGAACCTTCTGCGTCATTTCCACGACGCAATTTATTTCCTGGACTTTAAATCCATCTCAGACTGGTGTTAATTCTATGAACACCGAACACTGTAAATTTCCCAGTTGAATGGCGTCTCCTTTATCTTCCGTATGGGACAATATTAAAGAGTTGGTTCAGTCGTCACAGTGCAAACAGTGCAAAGTTATAGCTGTCACAAAGATGGGAAGCTTGATATAACAGTAATAACAGATGGGAAGTTTATTATATATCAGAATTTGGCTTTGGCGGTTTGTACCCTATACAGGTACTGATCATACGGGGGTCTGACCATTCCTGGTGATGAAGACAATGAACTATATCTTCTCCATATCACGTTTCTAGAGAGCTAATAATAACGTGCCAGCTGAAAACACCAATGTGCCAGGAAATACTGTCCGAAGCAGATCAGCTGTTTAGTGGCCTTTTATTTAATTTAATGCACAAATGTCATCATCTGAACATCCCCAGATCTCAACACACTTATCACACTGGCACCACTACAGAGTCTGTATGTAATAAAGGGACAATTCTACCAACGAACAAAAAGCAAGTGTATTTTCTTCCAGTTGAATCGGCGCCTATGATTAAATGGTGGATAAATGGAGAGACCACAGATCCAACCTAAGGATCAGAAAGTCTGTGAACCTTCAGTAGACGTCTAGGTAATGGGAATTAACGTTGCCTTAGACCTCCAACTTCATTAATAGCAAGGATAAGATTTCTCTTGAGGTTTCTTGACATTTATGAATGAAGTTTGAGGTCTACAATGACGTTAATTCCCACCACCAAGAGCTCTACTGAACCCCAGGAACTTGGTATAACAAGGAAGAAATTCAGACGCTGTCAATGGTGGTGACCTCCTATCTTGGGATCACAGTGGTGGATTTCTGGTGCATCTGTGGTCTCTCCATTTATTTATCCATCATTTCATCAACGGTACCAATTCAAATGGAAGACAATAAACTTGTTTATTGTCCCATCTTTGGATCAAATTGGTGGATTTCTGACCCTTAGGGTAGAACCCCTGAAATGCGGTAATATTTTCAGGCGTCAGACGAAGGCTCCAAGTTTGGCCATCATCTGTAAGGGCCTCTTAATGAAAACAATAACATTTCTCAAGGAAATATAGCAGCAACTTATTAATGCAAGTTCATTTACGAAGAACAAGTCAACCAATAGGATTTTACTCATTCTAATCCTGCATAGAAAATTGGCAGCAGGAGTGTCTTCTCCTACTCCTCAGTGCTCACAAACTTGTTGGTCCCGTCTCCCATCTGGTCAGTTCATGACATAATGTCACTTCCTCTGCCCCTGACATAAGGCAGACCTTACCTCACAAGGGGATATTTCTAGGTTTGGACTGAAATGGTATTACTCCATATAAAGGAAATTTACATATTTTATTGTGTGCTCTCTTGGTAGCCTGCTGTCATTTTGCTATAATTGAAACCCTGAAAGCATTAAATAATTTCTAGTTAGAGAATGCTTTATGGGACCCTTAAACCCATAACCACAGAGCTACAATCGTACGATTGGTATTGGTCAGGAAAGAATTCCTCCCCCACCTCCCTTTAGCTGGGTTTTTGCCTTCTTCTGGATCAACTGTTAGGTAGGGTTAAGAAGGAGGGTGAAAAAGTTGGACTAGATAGACGTATGTCTTTATACAACCCCCAATACTATGTTACTATGTAACTGTTATACAGTCATTATGGGTAGGGTATAAAGGTTGGACTAGATGGACGTATGTCTTTATACAACCCCCAATACTATGTTACTATGTAACTGTTATACAGACATTATGGGTAGGGTATAAAGGTTGGACTAGATGGACGTATGTCTTTATACAACCTCCAATACTATGTTACTATGTAACTGTTATACAGACATTATGGGTAGGGTATAAAGGTTGGACTAGATGGACGTATGTCTTTATACAACCTCCAATACTATGTTACTATGTAACTGTTATACAGACATTATGGGTAGGGTATAAAGGTTGGACTAGATGGACGCATGTTTTTATACTTCCAATACTATGTTATTATGTAAGGTGCTCTGACTTCTGATTCAGTGTTGTTCTAAGTTGTCTTTTAAATTGAGTTCTTTTCACAATAGACTCACAAAAAAACAAAACAAAGCGGCACATTGAAAGTTGATATGAAGGGCATTATCATAAAGGCATTATCGTGATTGTGATTTTGACATTCATCTGGCCTTTATAATGTTCAGTGCAGGTTAGTGCCTCTGAAAGTGATTTCTCAACTTCCTTTCATCTGCTCTGAGTCACTCTTTCCTTTGCAACAATCTGTGTTTCATAGATCTAATCTTTTCCAGGGCACTATACCATCCAGCCATTTGTTTAATCAAAACTCCAGAGTTACAATTATAAATGTAATATCCAGGGATATAGACATTTATCACATATATGCAGTAAGTTTCAGACTGATTTCAGCTGCAGTGGAGTCTTAGGGGTGGGGGGAAAGGAGATTTACAGGGTTATTCAATTAAAGTTCTTATCGTTTAAAATGGTGCTCATTTTCCCCAACCAATTAGTTTTTAAGACCATTCCAAATCCAGCGCCATATTGATACATGTAACGACTAGTTGCTAAATGTGCACCCAGCTTTATTGAGCTGATCTGTACCAACCACTCTTGGGTCTATCGCCAGCACGGTGGCTCAGTGGTTAGCACTGATCCCTTGCAGCGCTGAAGTCCTGAGTTCGATTCCACCCTTGGACACATCTGCAAGGAGTTTGTATGTTCTCCCCGTGCTTGCGTGAGTTTCCTCCGAGCACTCCGGTTTCCCCCACAATCATAAAGGCATACTGATAGGTTGTATGTGTCAAATAAATGTGCTTAGATTGTAAGCTCTTCAGGGCAGGGCCTGATGTGAATGTATACATGTAATTGTAAAGTGCCACAGAAGATGTTGGCGCTATATAAATGGTTCCCTTCCCAATACAGCGATTAGCGTTAGATCAAGGTCCAGAGATGGTGAATGAATGCACAATAACAGGCACAGTTTATCATTCCAACCAATCAGGAAAGTTATCCAGTGCTGGTCCCAGAGCTTTAAAACAACTGGCTGACTTAACTTTGTCAGGTATGATCTCATGTTTTGATTGGTTAAAGTGGGATTGAAGTCTGAACTTCTACTAATTTGCTTAATATAAATAGATCAACCACAAAATAACCATCTACATCCAATAAATCTAAAATTCAGAGATGAATAATGTGGAACAGTAATCAGATTTAAAAATAGTGTTCAGTCATGTATACGATACAGTATTAATTTCACTTACAGTATTACAGTGCAGGCTGCAGATGGTTTATGCTGTTTACCCATCAGTAGTTGCACTCCAATACTCACTATAAACCTACATTATATTATTATTATTTATGGACATGTTGATTACCCTACATTATATTATTATTATTTAAGGACATATTGAATACCCTACATTATATTATTATTATTATTTATGGACATGTTGAATACCCTACATTATACTATTATAATTTATGGGCATGTTACCCTACGTTATTATTTTGCCCCAATCCGTTCAGTAGAGATGGACTATTCGAACTATTCGAATTCGAACAAATTCGGACTTCTCGAACTATCCCGAACCCGCATTTTCTATATTTTCGGATCGAATGTTCGACCGTTCGAATGTGCGAGTAAAAGCCTATTATACCTATATGCGAGCATTGAATCTGCGAGTAAAATGTCCATGGTATCTAGGCGCGAACACAAACATCGAATACACGAGTAAACTCTCCATTAAAACCTATACGCGAGCATCGAATCTGCGTGTAAAATGTCCATGGTATCTAGGCGCGAATGCGAGCATCGAATCTGCGAGTAAAGTGTCCATTAAAACCTATACGCGAGCATCGAATCCGCGAGTAAAATGTCCATGGTATCTAGACGTGAAGGAGAGCATCGAATCTGCGAGTAAAGTGTCCATTAAAACCTATACGCGAGCATCGAATCTGCGAGTAAAATGTCCATGGTATCTAGGCGCGAACGCGAGCATCGAATCTGCGAGTAAAGATTCCATTAAAACCTATACGCGAGCATCGAATCCGCGAGTAAAATGTCCATGGTATCTAGGCGCGAACATCGAATACGCGAGTAAACTCTCCATTAAAACCTATATGCGAGGATCGAATCCGCGAGTAAAATGTCCATGGTATCTAGGCGTGAACGTGAGCATCGAATCCGCAAGTAAAATATCCATGGTACCTAGGCGCGAACATCGAATCTACGAGTAAAGTGTCCATTAAAGCCTATACGTGAGCATCGAATCCACAAGTAAAATGTACATGGTATCTAGGCGCGAACATCGAATCTACAAGTAAAGTGTCCATTAAAGCCTATACGCGAGCATCGAATCTGCGAGTAAAATGTACATGGTATCTAGGCGCGAACATCGAATCTACAAGTAAAGTGTCCATTAAAGCCTATACGTGAGCATCGAATCCACATAAATGTACATGGGTATCTAGGCCGAACATCGAATCTACAAGTAAATGTCCATTAAAACCTATACGCGAGCATCGAATCCCAGAGTAAAATGTACATGGTATCTAGGCGCGAACATCGAATCTACAAGTAAAAGTGTCCATTAAAACCTATACGCGAGCATCGAATCCACAGTAAAGTGTCCATTAAAACCTATACGTGAGCATCGACTCCACAAGTAAATGTCCTGGTATCTAGTGCGTGAACGGAGCATCGAATCCGCAAGTAAAATTCCATGGTACTAGGCTGCGAACATCGAATCTACGAGTAAAGTGTCCATTAAAGCTATACGGACATCGAATCACAAGTAAAATGTACAATGGTATCTAGGCGCGAACATCGAATCTACAGTAAAGTGTCCATTAAGAACCTAACGCGAGCATCGAATCTCAGTAAAATGTACATGGTATCTAGGCGCGAACATCGAATCTACAAGTAAAGTGTCCATTAAAGCCTATACGCGAGCATCGAATCCACAAGTAAAATGTACATGGTATCTAGGCGCGAACATCGAATCTACAAGTAAAGTGTCCATTAAAGCCTATACGTGAGCATCGAATCCACAAGTAAATGTCCATGGTATCTAGCGTGAACAATCGAATCTACAAGTAAGTGTCCATTAAAGCCTATACGTAGCATCGAATCCACAATAAATGTACAGGTATCTAGGCGCGAACATCGAATCACAAGTAAAGTGTCCATTAAGCCTATACGTGAGCATCGAATCCACAGTAAAATGTACATGGTATCTAGGCGCGAACATCGAATCTACAAGTAAAGTGTCCATTAAAGCCTATACGTGAGCATCGAATCCACAAGTAAAATGTCCATGGTATCTAGGCGTGAACATCGAATCTACAAGTAAAGTGTCCATTAAAGCCTATACGTGAGCATCGAATCCACAAGTAAAATGTCCATGGTATCTAGGCGCGAACATCGAATCTACAAGTAAAGTGTCCATTAAAGCCAATACGCGAGCATCAATCCCAGTAAATGTACATGGTATCTAAGGCGCGAACACTCGAATCTACAGTAAAGTGTCCATTAAAGCCTATACGTGAGCATCGAATCCACAGTAAAATGTCCATGGTATCTAGGCGCGAACATCGAATCTACGATAAAGTGTCCATTAAAGCCTATACGCGAGCATCGAATCCACAATTAAAGTAGTAGCATAGATTGGAGGTTTATAAAGACATACGTCCATCTAGTCCAACCTTTATACCCTACCATAATGCTGTATAACAGTTACATAGTAACATAGTTTGGAGGTTGTTATAAAGACATACGTCCATCTAGTCCAACCTTTATACCTACCCATTGTCTGTATAACAGTTACATTAGTAACATAGTATTGGAGGTTGTATAAGACATACGTCCATCTAGTCCAACCTTTATACCCTACCCATAATGTCTGTATAACGGTTACTAGTAACATAGTATTGGAGTTGTATAAAGACATACGTCCATCTAGTCCAACCTTTATACCTACCTCCCTAATGTCTGTATACAGTTACATAGTAAACATAGTATTGGAGGTTGTATAAAGACATACATCCATCTAGTCCAACCTTTATACCCTACCCATAATGGTCTGTATAACAGTTTACATATCATAGTATTGGAGGTTATATAAAGACATACGTCCATCTAATCCAACCTTTATACCTACCCTAATGTCTGTATAACAGTTACGTAACATAGTATTGGAGGTTTTTAAAGACATACGTCCATCTAGTCCAACCTTTATACCCTACCCATAATGTCTGTATAACAGTTACATAGTAACATAGTATGGAGGTTGTATAAAGACATACGTCTCTAGTCCAACTTTATACCCTACCCATAATGTCTGTATAACAGTTACATAGTAACTAGTATTGGAGGTTGTATATAAGACATACGTCCATCTAGTCCAACCTTTACCCTACCCATAATGTCTGTATAACAGTTACATAGTAACATGTATTGGAGGTTGTATAAACATACGTCCATCTAGTCAACCTTTATACCCTACCCATAATGTCTGTATAAACAGTTACATAGTAACATAGTATTGGAGGTTTGTATAAGACATACGTCCATCTAGTCCAACTTATACCCTACCCATAATGTCTGTATAACAGTTACATAGTAACATAGTTTGGAGGTTGTATAAAGACATACGTCCATCTAGTCCAACTTTATACCCTACCCATAATGTCTGTATAACAGTTAACTAGTAACATAGTATTGGGGTTGTATAAAGACATACTCCATCTAGTCCAACCTTTATACCCTACCCATAATGTCTGTATAACAGTTACATAGTTAACATAGTATTGGAGGTTGTATAAAGACATACGTCCATCTAGTCCAACCTTTATACCCTACCCATAATGTCTGTTATACAGTTACATAGTACATAGTATTGAGGTTGTATAAAGACACGTCCATCTAGTCCAACCTTTATACCTACCCATAATGTCTGTATAACAGTTACATAGTAACATAGTATTGGAGGTTGATTAAGACATACGTCCATCTAGTCCAACCTTTACCCTACCCTAATGTCTGTATAACAGTTACATAGTAACATAGTATTGGAGGTTGTATAAGACATACGTCCATCTAGTCCAACCTTTTACCCTACCCATAATGTCTGTATAACAGTTACATAGACATAGTATTGGAGGTTGTATAAAGACATCGTCCATCTAGTCCAACCTTTTACCCTACCCATAATGTCTGTATAACAGTTACATAGTAACATAGTATGGAGGTTGTATAAGACATAACGTCCATCTAGTCCAACCTTTATAACCTACCCATAATGTCTGTATAACATTACATAGTAACATAGTATTGGAGTTGTATAAAGACATACGTCCATCTAGTCAACCTTTATACC
>CM033470.1:10983768-11060075 GCA_019447015.1 Hymenochirus boettgeri
CTTCTGCCCAAGGGGACCTAGGAGTGTGGTTCTACAGGTTCTAGTTTCACTCACAGTGATGTCCAGGTACATCCACCACCCAACGCAGGTCGCACAAGGACCCCAAGACCTCGCAGATTCCTGGAGATTACAGAGAAGATGTCATGTGAGGAGCAGCTGGTCCATGTAGGTCAATCTTCACTGGGGACTGGAAAACATGAATCCCAAGGGAGGGGGGGTCAGCTCTGTGTATCGCTCTGGAAGCTTTGGCTGGACCATAACTAGTATTGAAGATAACAGTCAGACCCGGATGGTACATCTCAGGAGGTTGAGTCATCTCGGGATAAAAAGTCCCAACCTGCATCTAACCACTGAGATCAACACAGGCATGTGACTAATAAGGAGTCACGTGACGTCTAATATGGATTGACAATCTCAGCATAGCCAGCGTATCGTCCCCTCCTGTCAGCAATGCCTGGTATGTTTAAAGGGACAGTGTCTGCATTCCATGTCCATGGTTTAGGGACTGGTCACACGCTGTTGGTATAAACACGAAGATGTCAGGGGGATCCTAACATTAAATCCCAGTTGCTGTGACCTTATTCCCTTACTATATTTGGAATTGTTTCGTGTCTGAGAACATGAATACAGGAATTTATTAAAGGAGTAAACATGTAGGACTCGAAGGGTTTAAACAAACAGAAGATTCTGTATGGCTTTGCTGTGGTATGGAAAGAGGCAATTCATGTGTTGCTAGAACTACCTGATTTTTTATGGTCATAGGGTTCCCCTTTAATTCTACTTGCCGATATAAGCACTTGGCAGCCCCGCCCGTGTTTATATGTAGATATACAGGTCAATCAAAATCTTGGGCACAATGCAAATGAACCTGTAGCCAAATTATTTATTAAGGTCAGATCATACATTTCCCTATGAGGTTATATAAAAATGTAAACGTTTAGTACATTTTTTTTTAAATAATAATTAGATTCAGTTGGTAGATATGTTTATTAGGCTGGCCAATAATAAAAAAACACAGTGAATGTGATTTAAAATACGCCTTGTAGATACAATATCAAAGATATATTTTTATAACTTAACTTCTTAACCTGCCAGTTAGTATTAAATGACGACATCAAAGCCAATGATGAATGCTATTCCCGTAGTTGTCTCCTTGAGCATGTGCAGCTTGTAAAAGAGCTTGGAGAGGAGCGGGGGACGGAAAAAAAATGAGGCTTTGTACGGATACCGTTCAGAATAGAGAGGGAAACTATAGAAGTCCCACCTTTTTAAAGACCATGCGATCGCGGCGTGAAAACATCCATAGAATAGACCAATAGAGCTTTTTAAAAAATTCCCGTTAATCGAATATAATTATCAGCCGATGTGGAAAATGCAATGTTGGAGTATCAATATGCAATGGTGATATTTTTATTGGAATTTGACAGCAGGCAAAGCATTACTCTTGGATAGAAAATATAACAAAAATAACACATAGTAGCCTTTTACCTAGTGGGTGATTTACTGTTCACTATAAAGGATAACTATACTGTAAAAATTAACTTTTTAAAAAATGAAAAGTACCTGGAGCAGGGAGGTAGCATTGATTTCCCTACCTCCCAATATTGTTTTGACGAGAAGCTACAGCAGATACAGTTTTCACTGCCAGGTTAGTGCCCTGGGCCTTCTTGTATTAAAGATAGTGCTGAAGCACTCAGGAGCCTGGCGGAAGCAGTTTTTCTTCGTGCTGTGTCCTCATAGAAATTATATTGGGAAGTAGAATGTACCAATCAACTCCAGGTACTTTTTTTTTAAACTGCTTTTGAAAAAACTTTCTACACACCATAGTTTTCCTTTAAGAGCAAAAACCCATTCCCAGAATCCCCTGCTCTATTCCCATTGTTACAGAAGCTATATGGCTTACCAGAAATATCTCATCAGTATTGCCCTTAGTGCTGAGAATAAACACGAGACATACAGAAAGTGGAAGGGGATTAGACAGTATTGCACTGACTGTCGCAGCGTGTCCAACCTTCTGTGATCTTAGTTAACCGTTCGGCATAAAACACTAGTGTGCCCAGCTTGTCGCAGGAGAGGAAACACCTGGCACAGGAACAAAAAGTGACAAAACGACAAAAAAAAACACCCACAATTCTGCTTTGTTGACTTTCTCTATGACACAGGGACATCTCTGATTATGTTTTTATTTAAACAAAAAACTTAAAGGGTAAGTTAAAGTTAAATGAACTTTAATGTCATGTTTAATGAAGGGATGTAAATAGTTTGTTTTTTAATGTATTTCACTATTACTATTATTTCTATTCTAGCAATGCATGCTGTTTAACATTCTAAAGTGGAGAAGAAAATAGAAATTATTATTTAGGAAGAACAAATTAAAGGGAAAGTTCACCCTCAATTAAAAATTAGGTAAATAACCCCAAAACTCCAGTACTAAGATGTCGTCTAACCTGAAATACTGTCTTGTGATCTATTCTTTCTGCTTGCGGGTTGTCCCGTTAGTAACTGTCAGTATGAATGTAACAGATGACATCACAGCCAATGACTGAGAAAACTTGGCCTCTTCTGACCATGTGCAAGCTTTGTAAAAAAGTCAGAGAGCTGAAGAGGAGATTGAAAACTTAAAGAGAGAAGTATGAGGGGAGAAGGGGATTATTGTTGTTGCATAACAGATTAGCCCTACATTGGTCAGCTTTTAAACTATAATAGTTTGAGTTTGCGGTTTGATTACTGGATATTATTCTATTTAATAATATATTGTGGCAACGTGTGTAAGTGCCGAGTGCCTTCCTATCGCCGCTGTTTAACCAGTCCCTACTGTTTCCTGTTGTTTCCGATTCACTAGTTAGAATAAGTTTCAATTAAAGTTGCTACTTTGTTATTAGACCCACAGGAATGTTTACCTACTGATGTAGCGGTTTAAGTGAGTTGTGGTGTGTGAAGTATTTTAAAGGCCAATTATAGGTTATAAAAAACTGTAGATGAGATTGATGGTATTACTTGTCTTGAATGCCTGTTTAAATTCAATAGAATCTTTTATTACAATTTTACTCCTCCCTCCCTTTAGCACAGGGGGGATATGAAGTACATGAATGGGAAAATTCCTCTTTCTCACACTGGAGCATGTGTGAGATCAATAGTAGGAGAGTGGAGGTCGGTAACTGCAGGATTTCTATATGTAAGTTTTAGTGTTTTGAACATTGATTTATTCAGCAGTATTGTGGTGACTGCCACCAATAGTAATGTAATAACCCTGAGTACAATAGTAACGTAATAAACTTGTAGATTCGATGTTGCGCGCCTAGATCCATGTACATTTACTTGTGGATTCGATGCTACGTATAGGCTTTAATGGACACTTTACTTGTAGATTCGATGTTCGCGCCTAGATACCATGTACATTTTACTCGTGGATTTGATACTCACGTATAGGTTTTAATGACACTTTACTTGTAGATTCGATGTTCGCGCCTAGAACCATGTACTTTTACTTGTGGATTCGATGCTCGCGTATGGCTTTAATGGACACTTTACTTGTAGATCGATGTTCGCGCCTAGATACCATGGACATTTTACTTGTGGATTTGATGCTCGTGTATAGGCTTTAATGGACACTTACTTGTAGATTCGATGTTCGCGCCTAGATACCATGTACATTTTACTTGTGGATTCGATACTCGCGTATAGGCTTAATGGACACTTTTCCTTGTAGATTCGATGTTCGCGCCTAGATACCATGGACATTTACTTGCGGATTCGATGCTCGGTATAGGCTTTAATGGACACTTTACTTGTAGATTCGATTTCGTGCCTAGATAACCATGTACATTTTACTTGTGGATTTGATGCTGCGTATAGGCTTTAATGGACACTTTCCTTGTGATTCGATGTTCGCGCTCTAGATACCATGGACATTTTACTTGCGGATTCGATGCGCGTGTATAGGCTTACATGGACACTTTACATGTAACTGTTATACAGACATTATGGGTAGGGTATAAAGGTTGGACTAGATGGACGTATGTCTTTATACAACCTCCAATACTACGTTACTATGTAACTGTAATACAGACATTATGGGTAGGGTATAAAGGTTGGACTAGATGGACGTATGTCTTTATACAACCTCCAATACTATGTTACTATGTAACTGTTATACAGACATTATGGGTAGGGTATAAAGGTTGGACTAGATGGATGTATGTCTTTATACAACCTCCAATACTATGTTACTATTTTTGTATGAACGGCTATACCTGGTCCAACGATCGTCCAGCATCAGAATTTCCAAATATTATACGTTCAGTATCGGTACCTGTTATAGGCCCATTAATTTCACCCAGCAGAACTGTCCAAACAAGTCATAACCAGGTCTGGATAACCGAAAGTAAAAGGTATTTGCAGCATTAGAAATATTACAATGCGTGGGAGGGCAGACAGACATGCAGACGACCGACAGTAAAACGTGCTATACAAACATGATAAAACAATCCGGTGAATGTGCTGCTCCTCCGTCATAAAGATAAACAGCTCTCCGCTAAGGCTGGCTAAGTACGTCTCTGGTGAACCAAAGTCTGAGAATTAATATTGTGCAATACAGACAGAGAGACCATTTACCCGCAGGCCTGCCGGAGACATGGAGTGGTTTCCCATGAATAGAGAGTAGAAATGAGAGTTTGGAGAAACAGAATGAAAAATGACATTTCCATGTTGGGATGTGAACAGGCTTTCTGGGTTTCAATGAAAATCTGTCCTATTTATAGCTGCTGCTTCTCCCTTCGAAAATGTATTTCTTGGAAATAGAAGACGGCGACATTAACATTCTGTCTCTGTATAGTCATGTATACACACGGATGGGAGATGTCACATTATCCACACAGATGCACAGACAGCACAGATAATGGTTTTAGGGGAGTATTTCAAAATACAGTTAAAATTGGTAATGTCATTTATGTCCTCAGCGACTTCTAATATCCTTATAATTTACAGTAGGGGATACATTATCTCTTATAATACATGAGTGGTACCCAGAGTTCCCTGTATAACTCAGTCTGTGTCCTTGTACCTTTATATGGACACAGAACTCCTCAGTGACTTCTAATATCCTTATAATTTACAGTAGGGGATACGTTATCATTAAAATACATGAGTGGTACCCAGAGTTCCCTGTATAACTCAGTCTGTGTCCTTGTATCTTTATATAGACACTGAACTCCTCAGTGACTTCTAATATCCTTATAATTTACAGTAGGGGATACATTATCCCTTATAATACATGAGTGGTACCCAGAGTTCCATGTATAACTCAATCTGTGTCCTTGTACCTTTATATAGACTCACAACTCCTAATCGTCTTCTAATATCCTTATAATTTACAGTAGGGGATACATTATCCCTTATAATACATGAGTGGTACCCAGAGTTCCCTGTATAACTCAGTCTGTGTCATTGTGCCTTTAGATAGACACAGAACTCCTCAGTGACTTCTAATATCCTTATAATTTACAGTAGGGGATACATTATCCTTATAATACATGAGTGGTACCCAGAGTTCCCTGTATAACTCAGTCTGTGTCCTTGTACCTTTATATAGACACAGAACTCCTCAGTGACTTCTAATATCCTTATAATTTACAGTAGGGATACATTATCCCTTATAATACATGAGTGGTACCCAGAGTTCCCTGTATAACTCAGTCTGTGTCATTGTGCCTTTAGATAGACACAGAACTCCTCAGTGACTTCTAATATCCTTATAATTTACAGTAGGGGATACATTATCCTTATAATACATGAGTGGTACCCAGAGTTCCCTGTATAACTCAGTCTGTGTCCTTGTACCTTTATATAGACACAGAACTCCTCAGTGACTTCTAATATCCTTATATTTTACAGTAGGGATACATTATCCCTTATAATACATGAGTGGTACCCAGAGTTCCCTGTATAACTCAGTCTGTGTCCTTGTACATTTATATAGACACAGAACTCCTCATTAGTTCCTGTATAGAATCAGCCTATTGTCCTGGACTTTCATATAGAGAACAGGAAACTCCCGCAATGGATGTCTTCTAATAGTCCTGTGAGGATGTGTGTACAGGTAGGGGATCTTTCCCTTCTACTAACTGAGTGTGGGACACGGGGCGCAGCGGGGGGTCCTCGTGGGGGGTGTCCAGAGTTCCCTAGTATAACCTAGTCTGTGTCCTTGATCCTTAAGGACACAGAACCCGTCAGTGACTCTAATATATAATTTACAGTAGGGGAACATTATCCCTTATAATACATGAGTGGTACCAGAGTTCCCTGTATAGACTCATCCTGTGCCTTGAACCTTTATATAACCACAGAACTCCTCAGTGACTTCATATCCTTATAATTACAGTAGGGATACATTATCCTTAAATACATGAGTGGTACCCAAGTTCCCTGTAAACTCAGTCGTGTCCTTTGTACCTTATATAGACACAGAACTCCTCAGTGACTTCAATATCCTTATAATTTACAGTAGGGGATACATTATCCTCTTATAATACATGAGTGGTACCCAGAGTTCTCCTTGTATAACTCAGTCCGTGTCCTTGGGTCCGTGATACCTGTATTAGTACACACATACCCGCTCAGGTGACTTCCTCATTATCCGTATATTTACATGGAGAATCCATTATGCCCTTTAATTACATTGAGTGGGTCCGCAAGTTCACCTGTTGACTTCTAATATCCTTATAATTTACAGTAGGGGATCCATTATCCCTTATAATACATGAGTGGTACCCAGAGTTCCCTATATAACTCAGTTTTTATAACACACATTACATTTAATACATTATTCTATATTATCAGGGAGATATAATAAAAGTTCTTATTGTTAAAGGGCATTTCCACCCCCCAAATTATAATGTAACTCACTACTGGCCCCATTGTGTAGTGTAGTTTAATCCTTACCTTACATCCCAGCTCCAAATGGTTCTCCTGTAATGCCCCTCCAAAGTCCAGAAAACTGACCAACAGAAGCCTGGCAGATTCCATATAGGATTCTACCTCCTGTCTCTCTTCCGGGAGAATTTGCACATGCTCAGAGCCGCCCTCACCCTCCCCTCCCTCCCTCTCATTTTGCTCTCCCTCCCTCTAGTGTAAATCCCCTTATCTGTAGTGTAGGGCTCCCTTCCCCAATCGCCATAGTAATTTGTCTAAAAACTCCCCCGATCACTACTTACTTTGCCTGTCTCCATGATTGGAAGCTGCATCCATGATTGGCTTCCTCTCAGCCAATCACGGACGCAGCTGCCGGTTCGGCCCCCTGCTTGCAGTTTCATGCAAGCAGAGGGCTGTGACAGATTGTCGGAGGAAAGAGGGAAAGTAAATATAGATCGGGAAAGGTTTTATACAAATTACTATAGCGGTTGGGGTTGAGAGCACTACACTACAGAAAAAAATTAAAAATGAGGTGGACATGCCCTTTAAAAATGGTGCTACTTACCATGATGCTACTTACCATTTGAAAGCTACCATCTGATTGGTTGAGGCAAAATTAGCACCATTTTTAATGATAACTTTTAGTACATCTCCCTGTAAGTGTTTTTGCACATTTAGAATGTTAATTGGAACCCCAGATATGGGTCTCTGCAGGTTCATATTCCTTAGTAATAGTGTATCTAGCCTCATCTTTTGGGGTTGGAGATACCCTTTAACTTTTTACTGAGTTCCTGCAGTTAGATAAATTCTGATGGATTAATGCTGATTAAATACACAGGAAAAAATTTATAACTTTAATGGAATCAACTCCAATGGAGTTACGACAGAGTAACGACACTCCAATAGGGCTTAGTGACATTAACAAAGCAAAAGGCAGGAATCCAGAGTGGCCGATCACCGCCTTATAGTCTTCTAATAGGCTGAATTTAGATTTTTAGTGTCCCCTTTAAAGTTTCTCCCCCCAATGTAAAGCATTAAAAATAGATTTTCCTTACAGTAACGTTTCTGTATCCTAATGATGATTTGGATTTCTCGCTAAAATGAACTAGTTTAAATAGTTTAATTTCCTTTCAGGGTAAATCATTGGACGTCAGCTCAACAGAAGAGACACCTCCCCCACCTTCAGTTGCAAAGCTTGCTGGGATATTCGGAGAGAAGCAGAACATCCCCAAAAAGGAGGTCACGGTAGGTGTTGATGGTAAAATGTTATTTTTACCTTTATAGGTGTAATTTAGCCTAAAATTGTTATTACTAACCTTTCTTTTACACATCAATGCGAGATTGGTTTTGGAAGGTTGGAAGCGGAATGTTGGGGGTTAATTTGTAGAACTATAGTGCAAGTAAAGTTTTTACCGTAAAGGGCATTGAGGTTGGATATTCCCTTTAAAATTAGCATCTTTACTCTAAAAAAAAAAAAGAATGAAAAAAATTAAAAATATCAAGATCCCACTGCTCATTTTTAAGATTTTAAATCTAATCTGTAGCTTCTGAGAAATCATCATTTGAAATCACTGGATTTACAAGGAAAGACCTGTCACTCCAGAAGCAGAAATTATAATATGGTCCCCATCCCTGACCTCTTACTAGGATATTTGTCTGCCAGCACATTTTCTGCAATAATTAGGAGAATCAGCAGAGGGAGGGGGAGATGTGTAAGCAGAGCAGTGTCCATGGTGGGGCTGTGCAGAATTTATAAGTGTCGCAGACTCTACAAGAAGGCAGTGAGTAAGGGAGGGTGGGGGGAATTAGGAGCACTCACTAAACATTAATAATTTAATGACAAAGCAAGCACAGATAAACATGTGAGTACCATAATTTTACTTCTCTCAAATTGTAGTTTAAGAAAATGGAAAGTTGTTTGCGTATGTATAGTAACCATTTAAAGTGCCTGGGGCAGGGAGGTAGGATTGTTAACTTCTACCAACATTGTTTCAGTGAGGAGCGCCAGCCTTTGCCACGTTCCTTGGTGCTTCAGTACTATGTTTAATACAGGAAAGTCCAGGACACTAACTTGGCAGATGAAAATGCACATGCTGATTATTCTCTCAATAATAGGTGTTTTACAGTTTAATTGGAGAACGGGATGTAAAGGAGCAATGTCTTACCTCCTGTTCTTCAATGAAACAATCAGGAATCGTACCTAAGGAGGGGGCAGGGGGCTCCCCCAAAATGTTGTATATGCTTTTTGCACAATAAATATTGATACACATAAAGTGTGCTTCTCCTATTTTTCTTTGTTAGTTTCGAGGATCACCAAGATTACTTTGAGGGTTACCGAATATTCAAGGTTACTATCGGCAACCCTTAAAAGTTGTCTTGTATATTCAGTAACCCCCGAAAAGTGAAAACTTGAAAATTGCTTGTGCGTACAGGAAGTTTGTTTTAATTATGAATTGTACATGTTCCCCTGACCGTTTCTCAGGTGGCTGAGCCATCTCCTGCAAGTTACCATGCTTTAGTTCCCGACTTTTATATTTTTTCTGCCCCATTTACTTCTGTGGGTCCGTTTTCTCAATTTCAGAATTTCAGATTTTTTCTTGGGGCCTCGTTTACGTTGAGCCGCTATCACTTAAAGTCCGGCTATTCCAAAGTCACCTGTATGGCATTTTAGGTTGTCACCTTGGGTACCCGCACAGACAGTGGAAGTTCAGAGATATCACCCATTACTGTTAATTATTTTACAAAATAAACTCGTCTCCTATTGTGAAACATTAATAAAAATGCCCGTTCGCTCCAGTTGACGTGTAGTCTGTATATTTTCTACCCAGCATACAATCTCCTAGACTTAGTGGTCTCTCAGTTTTAGATTAAACTGTACCCTGGCTCATCACCAAACTGTGCCTGGATTGTTGCTCTCGGAGGACATGTTGATACCATTGTTGGGAAGAATTGTGAGTGAGCGCATTCCCTTGGATAAGAACCCTTCACATGGATTGTCTAATGGTTCTGTCCACCTTTTCTTCACTGGAAAAACTTATTTCCCAGATGTCCTAAACAGATAGAAGTAGGATTTTGAATTTATTGGGAATAAAGTGGCTTCTTTGCTGCGCTCTATGACACATGGACATTGTCCAAAAAACGCACCATGGATCTGCATGAAGTTTAATATCTCCTGCAATCTTCCAGAGAAAAATAAATCAATGATCCAGGGTGCAGGATCTCTGTTACTGTCTTCAGTTCTTTTATTATGTTCGTCATCTATCCTTCTCTTCTCATGTCTAGTAAATCAGTCGACCTCCCACCATGTAAACTGTAATAACAATGAAGACCAATGCAGCCATCCATTGAGTATCTTATATATTGGCTCCAGTCTTACTCACGGACCAATCAAATTATTCCCTTTTTAAACGAAATATTTCATTTTTCTGTATTTTGTTTTTTAGATTCCTCCCCGCGTTCCACCTCGAAGGAAACCTCCCTGCTCGCTTCCCCTACCAAAGCCTGAAGTTACACCCGATAATGGAGAGGTAAATGGGATCAGGGCAGTGAGTTAGGTTATCGTGGCTTATGGGCTGTGGTGAGATGTTTTCCAATATGAAGTTTATATTGCGCTCTCTTTTATTTGTCTAGAAAACGTCTCCACTTGTTTGCCAATTGCCAAAAATCAAAGTGAAAAGTTCTCCTCTTATAGAAAAGCTGCAGGTGAGTGATGTGGAATCAGAAGGCAATCTATTTAACAATAGATACCATCCTCAGTATTGTTTTCAGGTGTTAGTTGCCCTTTAAATTAAAAGTAATCCCCAATTAATTGGCACTCCAGATGTTTGTAAACTACAACTCCCAGCATGCTTTAGTTGCTGGGAGTTGTAGTTTACAAACATCTGTAGTGGAACTACACACACTAAACCTGTTTAAAACCCCAAAACACACTATCCTGTCCCTGACCCAAATGACTCCCTTACTCTCCCCCCCACCCAACGATAAAAACTCAATTAAGCTTCCACCCTGCCACTCCTCTTCTTTTTCATGCAGCCTTACCTTTTTCAGGGGCTGTGGGGCAGCTGATACCCTAGTTGCAGGAGAGTCTGGGCCCTCGACACTCACACTTGATGGAGGAATCCGGCTGCCGCATCCACTGATGGTCGCACCACTGACGTCACTACTCAGCGCCGGTCTCATTTCCCGGCTCCGAGTAGTGACGTCAGTGGATGCCACCATCAGTGGATGTCGGCAGCCGGATTCCTCCATCAAGTTGACTGACCCGAGTATAAGTCTAGGTTAAGTTTTCAGTTTTCACAGCCTGAAAACCTCGACTTATACTCAAGTATGTACGGTACCTAATGCTCCAAATTCATTTTGGGATTTAACTCATTTTGGGGTATCCCACCCCAACCGCGACTCCCAGGAGTCTCCCTCATTCTGGGGTGTGGTCCTCCGTGACCCAGTGGAGACTCTTATCTCCTTTCCAGTCACGCCCCCTTTTGCTCGTCATGCCCACGGTACAGCCGGGAATGCCCCTTACCCCGCCTCCCTCCACCCCCTAGGCCACTAACCCCCATTCCCTCCACCCCTAAGTGACATCACAAACCTGACGCCACTTTGCCACGCCCCCACCCTGCCCGGAAGCCTGGGATGTCTGCATTCTTAAGGCTAAGGTCACAATATGACGGACGGCAATGCGCATGAAAAGCATGCTTGCATTGGCTCGCGTTTCACACGTTACCATCCATTTGCACTGCGATTTGCGTAATCGGAGAACATGCAACCCGCAATAAAAACGGTAATCGCATCAGCTCAGAAAATTGATCACAGCGCACGCAATGTGGCCACCTACACGCTAAGGGAACGCAATCGATTGTTAGCGTGTGAGAAATGTGGCCTTTGGGACAACAGCACACTCTAGTGGCCAAATGCCCAATTGTACTTTGTCCCCATGTTATTTTGTCTATTCTATGCCAAATATTATTCTTACTTTATCTGTGTCATTAATGCAAAAAATAAACTGCAAATTACCAAGCACATTTAGCACAGAGAATGTCCCAATGTCCCCTTGAGAGAGGTAGAGATCAGCATCTTTAAGTTACTGTTTCTATTTAAAGGCCAAATAAACCATTTGGTTTCCACGCACTCAGAGCTGTTACAAGTTTCTGTCCGTTCAGATCCCAATCAAATCTTTTTTTCAGGCCAACTTGGCTTTTGCTCCAGCTGCGCTTCTACCTGTCGGAGGGTCTCCCAAGAGCCCTGGGCTAAAGGTCATGTCCTCTCCATTTAACAGCCCTCCATCTACACCCAGCAGTCCTGGGCTCCAATCCCGTTCCAGCGAATCAGATGAGGCTCCTGTCAGTTTTGAACAGCCACCAGAGGGCGCTCATATGCTGTGCACGGCCAAGGTAACCATTTACCTAATTGTAGTATATTACTTGCCCTACATGATAATAATCACTTAAGTATCAGATTGAGACTAATTATAAAATGTAACATATTATTCTAGAAGTGTTTGTATTATTTATAAGACATAATAAGAGCCATACACATCCTGTAAGTTATCCTACATACTAAAAGGCAGCTGTAAATATGCACAGACGCTGAACCCATTGGCTCGAGCACCGCATCACAATGTGGGAGGGATGGAGGATATGGATGGATACCATACAGCACTGTATCTACCCTTACCTACAGCATGTTTCACCTTACATCAGCCACTATCTCAGCCTTACCATACAGCACTGTATTCTACCTACCATACAGCACTGTATCTACCTTACCATACAGCACTGTATCTACCTTACCATACAGCACTGTATCTACCTTACCATACAGCACTGTATCTACCTTACCATACAGCACTGTATCTACCTTACCATACAGCATTGTATCTACCTTACCATACAGCACTGTATCTACCTTACCATACAGCACTGTATCTACCTTACTATACAGCACTGTATCTACCTTACCATACAGCACTGTATCTACCTTACCATACAGCACTGTATCTACCTTACCATACAGCCACTGTATCTACCTTACCATACAGCACTGTAATCTACCTTACCATACAGCACTGTATCTACCTACCATACAGCACTGTATCTACCTTACCATACAGCACTGTATCTACCTTACCATCCACAGCATTGTATCTACATTACCATACAGCATTGTATACTACCTTACCATACAACACTGAATCTACCTTACCATACGCACTGTATCTAACCTTACCATACAGCACTGTATACTACCTTACCATACAGCACTGTATCTACCCTTACCATACACAAAACTGTATCTAACCTTACGACAGCACTGTATCTACCTTACATAAGCCAATGTACTACCTCAATTACAGCAGTATCTACCTTACCATACAGCACTGTATCTACCTTACCTACAGCATTGTATCTACCTTACCATACCAGCACTGTATCTACCTTACCATAAGCACTGTATTCCCTTACCATAGCACACGATCTACCTTACCATACAGCACTGTATCTACCTACCATACAGCACTGTATCTACCTTACCATACAGCATGTAATCTACCTTACCCATACCGCATTGTATCTACCTTACCATACAGCACTGCTATCTACCTTACCATACAGCACTGTATCTCACCTTACCATCACAGCTGTATCTAACCTTACCTACAGCACTGCATCTACCTCATCAACTGTAATCTACCTACAAGCACTGGTATCTACCTTACCATACAGCACTGTATCTACCTTACCAGACAGCACTGTATCTAACCTTACCATACAGCACTGTATCTACCTTACCATACAGCACTGTAATCTATCCTACCTACAGCACTGTATCTACCTTACACATTACCAGCACGTGTATCTACCTACCATACAGCACTGTATCTCTACATTACCATACAGCAATGTATCTACCTTACCAACAGCACTGTATCTACCCTTACCATACAGCCACTGTATCTACCTTTACCATACAGCACTGTATCTACCTTACCATACAGCACTTGTATCTACCTTACCATACAGCATGTATCTACCTTACCATACAGCACTGTATCTACCTTACCAATACAGCACTGTAATCTACCTTACCATACAGCACGGGATCGACATTACCCATACAGCACTGTATCTACCTTCCATACAGACACTGTATCTACCTTACCATACAGCACTGTATCTACCTTCCATAACAGCACTGTATCTACCTTACCATACAGCATGTATCTACCTTACCATACACAGCACTGTATCTACCTTACCATACGCCACTGTATCTACCTTACCATACAGCACTGTATCTACCCTACCATTACCAGCTACCTTGTTATCTACCTGTACCATACAGCACTGTATCTACCTTAACCATACAGCACTGTATCTACCTTACCATAGCTGTATCTACCTTACATACAGCAACTGTATCTACCTTACCATCACAGGCATACTGTATCTACCTTACCCAACAGCACTCGTTATACCTACACCTTACCATACAGCACTGTAAATCTACCTTACCATACAGCAACTGTATCTACCTTACCATACAGCACTGTATCTACCTTACCATACAGCACTGTATCTACCTTACCATACAGCATTGTATCTACCTTACATACAGCACGTATCTACCTTACCATACAGCACTGTATCTACCTTTACCAGACAGCACTGTAGTTCTACCTTACCATAACAAGCACTGTATCTACCTTACCATACAGCACTGTATCTACCTTACCATACAGCACTGTATCTACCTTACCATACAGCATTTTATCTACCTCTGCAGCATAGTACTTCATCCAATCAGACATCATGATTTGGTACAGCCTCCTAGTAAAGCTGTGCCTCTTCACCAGTCCCTGTAGTGTCAAGCAACCAATCAAAATGAGGCATACTGTCACAAACTCAGTAAAGTTGGGGGCTGGTAGGAGACAAAGGAAAGTTTTTTTTTCTCTCTCTGATTGGATGGGGGTGTAACTAATTGGTTTAAATTGGCTGAGGCCTGTTGGCTCTGGTTGGTTTTGAACCTCATTTAAGGCCTGTCCCATGAGCGATTAGCTCTGAGTGATTTCCTGTTTTAAAGAGATTTTTCTGTTTTTAAGAGAATTGACAGTGTTAAAAAACTAAAGCGTTTAAAACAAGAAAGCGTTTAAGAACAACACTATTTCTCTGCTGTGTATTGCTGTATATAGGGGTTGTCCCCTTTTTTCACTTGTTCACCCGAGTTCTGGTTCCTGGTTTGTTCTCCAATGACCTGTGGCTGTCGGCCGACTGATTGGTCGGTTCAGACTAAAAGTTTCCATAGGCTCCTTGTACTTTTTATTATATACCTTTGTCTATTATATCTATACTAATGTTAAACTAAAAACTAAAGCGTTTAAAACAAGAAAGCGTTTAAGAACAACACTATTTCTCTGCTGTGTATTGCTGTTTAGTATGGACAGTTTTGTTGGGGCCGCGCAATGTGCATCCTGCCGCATGTATGGGATCTTGGAGCAGCCGCCCCAGGGGACCTATGTATGTGTCAGATGTGAGTGGGTTGCCCATTTGGAATCTGAGGTACAGAGTCTAAGGGGTAAACTTGCAGCATTGCAGGACTTGGCAAACCTGGGGGAAATGCAGGTACTGGCAGGGGCCAGTAAACTGGTGGGTGGAGATGGGGCAGATAAGGTGGAGAAGGAAGATAGATTTGTAAGGGTCACCAGGGGAAGTAGGGGACGGAAGGATAGGGGGGCTTCTTCCCAGCTGGTCGATCCCAACAGATTTGCCATTTTAGGTGAAGATGTGGAGGACGATGGCTCGGAAGCAGCATGTATGGAGCGGGCCTTTCCCTTGAGCACCCAGGGGACGGCCATCTCCAATACAAGGGAGGGAGAACTGGGGGCTAGGAAGGATAGACAGGTGGTAGTGGTAGGGGACTCCATTATTAGAAGGGTAGATAGGGTAATCTGTCGCCAGGACCCTACATGCCGAACAGTGTGTTGTCTGCCTGGTGCTAGGGTTCGACATGTGGTGGATCGTGTAGACAGATTATTGGGTGGGGCTGGGAGTGACCCGGCGGTCTTGGTTCACATTGGGGCCAATGACAAAGTTAGAGGTGGAGGTGAGGTCCTTAAAAATGATTTCCGAGAATTAGGGGCCAAGTTAAAAGCAAGGACCTCCAGGGTAGTGATTTCAGAAATACTACCGCAGCCACGTGCTACGCTAGGGAGGCTAGGGAGTGGTGTAAGGAGATGGGGTTTGGGTTTTTAGAGAACTGGGCTGACTTTTCTGTTGGCTACAGGCTCTTTAGTAGTGACGGATTGCACCTCAATGGTGATGGTGCAACTGTTTTGGGGGAGAAGATGGCTAGGGGGTTGGAGGAGATTTTAAACTAGGTATGGGGGGGGAGGGAACGTTTAACTACACAGGGGTAGATAGAGAAGTTAGGGATCTGGGGGCTAGTAACACAACGGAGGGAGGAGAAGGAGGAGGGGGGAGCATAGAGGATAAGGAGGCATGTACGACCATGTATGGAAGTGAATCAATTGATAATCTAAAATGTATGTTTACAAATGCAAGGAGTCTGGCTGGAAAAACCGGCGAACTTGAAATAATAGCGTTAAAGGAAAGGTATGATGTAATTGGTATAGCAGAATCATGGCTTAATGATTCACACGACTGGACAGTAAATATTGAAAGGGTACTCCTTATTTAGACATGACCGAGTTAATAAGAAAGGAGGAGGAGTATGTATGTATGTTAAACAGGAATTGAAGCCAAATTTAAAAGATGGAATAGATGGGGGAGCAAACGATGCGGCAGAAACATTATGGGTGGAACTGTGTACAAGAAGCAAGAAGGTAGGTAAATTAATTGTTGGAGTGTGTTATAAGCCGCCAAATGCCGGGGAAGAGGTGGAAATGAATCTCCATATGCAGTTGGCGAAGGCTGCTGGTATGGGGCATGTTCTGGTTATGGGGGATTTTAACTACCCTGAAATAGACTGGAGTAAGGGAACTGCCAGCACCTCAAAAGGTATAAAGTTCTTAAATTTCCTATATGAGCATTTTCTTTCACAGATGGTAGAAGTTCCTACTAGAAAGAATGCGTTGTTGGATCTGGTGATATCTAATAACCCAGAGCTCATTTTGGAGATGAAGGTAATGGGAAGCTTAGGGAATAGTGACCATGATATAGTGTCATTTAATATAGGGAATAGTGATCATGATATAGTGTCATTTAATATAGGGAATAGTGACCATGATATAGTGTCATTTAATATAGGGAATAGTGACCATGATATAGTGTCATTTAATATAGGGAATAGTGACCATGATATAGTGTCATTTAATGTAGGATAAGGATATTAGAAAGTCACTGCAGGAGTTCTGATCCACTAAAGGTTACTACAAGGACACAGACTAGTTATACAGGAACTATGGGTACCAACTCATGTAATATAAGGGATAATGTTCCCCTTTGTACATTATAAGGATTAAGAAGTCAATGAGTGAGTTCTGTGATCTCATATAAAGGTACAAGGACACAACTGATGTATACAGGGAACTCTGGGGTACACTCATGTATTATAAGGATAATGTATCCCCTACGTGTAAATTTATAAGGATATTAGAATCCACTGAGGAGTTTCGTATCCATAAACGAGTACAAGACACAGACTGAGTTAACATGGAACTCTGGGTACCCCTACATGTATTAATAAGGGATAATGTATCCCCTACTGTAAATTATAAGATATTAAGAGTCACTGAGGAGTTGTGTCCATATAAAGGTACAAGACACAGGGATCTGTTATAAGGGAAGTGGTACCACAATCGATTAAAGGGATAATGTATCCCTAATGTAAATTATTAAGTGATAATTAGAAGTCACTTAGGAGAGTTTTCTGTATCCATATAAAGGTACAAGGACACGACTGAGTTAGAACTGGAAACTTCTGGGTTACCCTCATGTATATAAGGGGTATGTATCCCCTACTTAAATTTAAGGATCGAAGAGTCACTGAGGATGTTCGTTAGTCATTAAAGGTACAAAGGACACGCTGAGTTTTATACAGGGGACTCTGGGTACCAACTCATGTTATTATAAGTAGTATTACATATAGTATAAAGCCGAAGAGTCTCCTTATTAACGTACAACTATTATACTCGGTACCATCAATAAGATTATCCTACTGTAATTAAGATAAATTACTGAGGAGTTCGTATTCCATATAAAGGACAAGGACAACAGACTGAGTTATACAGGGAAGACTCTGGGTACCACTCATTTATTGATAAGGACTAATGTATCCCCTATCTGTAATTTATAAGGATATTAGAAGTCACTGAGGAGTTCTGTTCTATATACAGGTACAAAGGACCAGGACTGAGTCTAATGACAGGGACATAGACTGGTACCACTTCATGTATTATAAGGCATAATGTATCCCCTACTTAAAATTATAAGGATATTTGAAGCACTGAGGAGTTCTGTATCATATAAAGGTACAAAGGACACAGATGAGTTATACAGGAACTCTGGGTACACTCATGTATTATAAAGGGATAATGTATCCGCTACTGTAAATTATAAGGTATTAGAAGTCATGAGGAGTTCTGCTATCCATTAAAGGGTACAAGGACACAGACTGAGTTATAACAGGGAACTCTGTGGTACCACTCATGTAGTATAAGGATAATGTATCCCCTACTGTAATTATAAGAATTAGAAGTCCTGATGGAGTTCGTGTATCCATATAAGGTAAAAGGAACACAGACTGAGTTATACAGGAGGACTCTGGGGACCACTCTGTATTATAAGGGAGTAATGTATCCCCCTACTGTAATTATAAAGGATATTAGAAGTCACTGAGTAGTTCTGTGTCCTATTACATGTACAAGACACAGTACTGAGGTTAACAGGGAACTTGGGTACCATCATGTATATAAGGATAATGTTATCCCCTACTGTAAATATAAAGGATATTAGAAGTCACGAGGGTTCTGTCTCATATAAGGTTAACAAGGACACAGACTGAGTTATACAGGGAACTTGGGTACCTCACTCATGTATTATAAGGATAATGATCCCCTACTGTAAATTATAAGGATACTTAGAAGTCACTGAGGAGTTCTGTGGCTAATAAAGTACAGGACACAGACTGAGTTATACAGGGAACTCTGGGTACCACTCATGTATTATAAGGGATAATGTATCTATCTATCTATCTATCTATCTATCTATCTACCTACCTATCTTCTGTCTGTCTGTCTGTCTGTCTGTCTATCTATCTATCTATCTATGTATTATCTATCTATCTATCTACCTACCTATCTATCTTCTGTCTGTCTGTCTATCTATCTATCTATCTATCTATCTATCATCTATCTATCTATCTGTCTGTCTATCTATCTATCTATCTATCTATCTAACTATCTATTGAGAACACAAGGACCAGATCATTTGGTGACATGGAGTTTCCAGGCTGCCACTCACTGTGCTGCAGTGCACAGCCACATTCCTTTGTACTACTCCCTACAGTACAGCGTCAGGGACATTACAAATAATCCTAATGTTCCCCACCTGAGCAGAGCAGCACCAGCAACTGCAATTCCAAGTTCCTCCTTCCTTCCAACTTCCACAACAAGTTGGGTCTGGCTGGGCACTTGGCAGGGCAGGCAGCTCTTCCTCCGCGCGCCTATTCACTTCCGGTCTTCATCAGCTTTCCGGATCCCACATAGACCAGGCTAAGGCCCAGAGAGATGGTAAAAATGCACAGCACGGACGTCCGACACCATTCTCCCACCCCTCTCTCCACACCCCCGGGGCACAAGTAAAAACAAAAACCGGGAAATGAAATGGGTAAAAAAAACTAAAAACGGCCCCGGGCCCCTTATGCCCGCGGGCCCCCCATCAGTCGCGGGGGTGGCGGGGGTAGTAGTTATGCCACTGACTGGATTGAAGTCATGCAGCAACACAAACACATCAGAGTAAGTGCTACTTACATGTATTCATTAATAGACTGAAATGAGGCAAGGTGCCCTATCTTAGCTGCATGTGTGCCAGTACAAGACAGGGCACCCGATCGGGACAGAGCGACTGTCAGTGCAGGAGCAGCTTGCGAGTGGAGCGCAGTAAGGTAAATTCCAGGTCCCCCGAGCGTCCTATTATTCACTGGGAGGTAGGAATAAGCGTTCTTACCTCCCTGTGAATAACAGAAACGGATGGAATATACTTTAAAGGAACACTAAACTCATAAAAATGACTATGTGCCATCCGTTTCTATTATTCACAGGGAGGTGAGAACACTTATTACCCCACCTCCCTGTGAATAATATTACGCTCAGGGGACCTGGAACTTACCTTACCGCCGCTCCACTCGCAGCCGCTCAGTCTCTGAACAGCTGTTCTCTCCCGATCGCGCGCCCTATCTTTTGTATTGGCGCGCATGCGCCTAAGATAGGGCGCGTGGTCGGGACAGAGCGGCTGTCAGTGACTGAGCGGCTGCGAGTGGAGCGGCGGGTAAGGTAAGCTCCAGGTACACCGAGCGTCCTATTATTCACAGGGAGGTGGGGTAATAAGCGTTCTCACCCCCTATGAATAATAGGAAACGGATGGCACTTAGTCATTTTAAAAAAAATATAAAGAAAAGATGGGCAAACATATCCCCCCGTGAATACCCTAACTTGAAATACAAAAAATAGGTACAGTGACAAAAACAAATTAAAATTTATCTTGATAAATTGGCATTAACATGTAGAAGCTATAAAAAAACAAACAAAAAAAGTAGGAAACCAAAAAAATCCAGTTATATTATCCAAGGGAAAGTAACATTCAAGTATTCAATTCACCATAAGCCATAGTAAGGCTATAAACATAAATGTCAGTTTAAAGTGCGGATGAGTGGGAAGTATAATCGCGTTTCGTCCATAGCTTGGGGATTTACACTCAGCTATCTAGAGTAAGTGCCACAAGCGAGGGACGAAACGCGTCAGGGGCTTGTTCCTTGCTGATATGAACCCCTTTTAATTTGTGATTCTCTCAGCACACGTCCTTGTAGTTTGTTTCTGGTTTGCCTGATCCCTATTCATGATGTTTGCTCTGAGGGGTGGGCGTTTTGGCGGGCGTATAAAGCAACACCACTACTGCTACTACACAACCCTATACCAGGGATTTCTTCCATTTTTGACTATACTACTTGGAAATCGGAGTGTCTGTTGTCTCTTCCTTCTCATATAGGAACCTACATTGTCAGTATAGGGACCCTAGGCCAGGTGTTCCCTATCTATTGTTTTGACCAGCAATCCGCTGAATGAAGACTTTAGAGCCTCGAGTTTTTAGGTCTCCTTATCTCTCAGAGGGAAACCAATAGCACCGTAGGAGACTTCCCACTCCCACTTACACTGACATTTATGTTATTAGCCTTACTATGGCTTATGTGAATTGAATACTTGATGTTACTTTCCCTTTGATAATATACTGATTTATGTTTGGTTCCTACTTTTTTTGTGTGTTTTTTATAGCTCTACATTTTAATGCATATTTAATAAAGATAATAATTTTAACTTTTAGTCACTGTACCTTTTGTTGTATTTCAAGTTAGGGTAATTCACGAGGGGGATACTGTGTTGCCTCTTTGCTTTATATTTTTTTTGTTACGTTCTTATCCCCATTTACCCTTCTTAAGCCAGTCATTGAGCTAGTCTGTGCTTCACACCTTTTTTTGATTTACTTAGTCATTTTTATGCAGGATTGGAGTTTACAGGTCCTTTAAAAAATGGATTTAGTGTTCCTTTAATATTTCATCTTGGTGATCCAACGTGATACAGGATGAATACGTCATCTATATATGTCCGCCAGGCCACACAATGGGCCTGGAAGAGATCATCCCGATAGACATAACAGATTATCTAGTGATTACAGGACAGTTAAGCTGCCAGTTACACCAGTGAAATGTGCAATTGCATTATAAGAACAAAGATGCGAATGGAGGAGCAAACAGTATTTGTAGTATTAACGATTTATTGTGAACACACAACGTTTCGGGATTGCAGTGTCCCTTCCTCAGACATACCTGACCCGCATCCGTAAAACCATTACCCAAACCCACAGGTACTCAGGCCCGCAACCCATCCAGCACCTTAAATTAAACAGACTTGCATCCCCTATGTTATTCAACCAGCACCTACAATTACCCTTACACTAAATTTAACAGAACAGCACCCGCTACCTGTACCGTACCCTTCTTACCGAACCTGACCTGCAAATTGGGTAAACCGTGGATCAGATCTCTTTGGCAATCACTTGATTCACCACCAGATGGCAGCACAAAGGACAGATCTCATCCCCAAATAATTTAAAATGGGTTGAAAAACGGTATTAGAAGCCTATGTTTTTTTGCAGGTCTTGATACGTATGTATAACGAGTCTCATCAAAAATTGTCGAGCTGTTGGGAAGTTTTTCTGGAACACACATACTCACATTGACTTTTACATACATAGATTACCATCTGTTTATTGAGCCAGAATGCAGTTTCTTTACTGGTCAAACACTCTGCAATAGATACTATAAAGTGTGACTTAACTGGCAGTATTTTTTCCAGTAACCTTCCCCCTTCCCAACCCGTTCATTTACGAATGTAAAAGTACTTTCCTAGCTCTAGTCATTATAATTGGAGTGTAAAAGGGAACTGTAGTTTTCTTACACATTTCCTTCATTTGAGTGACTTCTCAATTACCATTTAAACAAACCCAGGATATTGTTTTAAACTGCAACCTAGACATTTATGTTTAAATAACAGACATTATCCAGGTGACTGTGTCTTTGTAAAATAACATTTACCAAGGTATCAAGTGGGTTAGGAAGATTTTTATTATACATTATGCACATAATGGGTGAATAGACTTCTGGGTAATTTCCAGGTTGATTTAAAAGTACAATTAGCAGCTATCAGTGGTAACTTGGTAAGTGGTTCCCTCTGTCCCAGCAGTAAAGACAGCATTGAGCATGTTCAGGCCCTGGGCCTCCAGGAAGTCCAGAGGGTCTGGTAATGTGATGACTGATTCCATTAGACAAAGAAAAATATCCCAAAAACAGTTAAAAATCAATCAAAATGTGTGGCAAAAGCATCCAGGAAATCCCTTTCTGCAGATCTGTGTGTATAATTGTCTTCATTACCGGGGGGGGGGGGGGGGGGGGTTTGTTTTTTGGGGTGGGGGGGTGGAGGGGATGGGGAGGGTATTTACTAATGTTACAAGTGTGTCTTAAAAAAGGAGAATTATACTCACCTCGCTGCTACAGTCCCTCTTCCGCTTTCACAATGTGGCTAATAGGAAGAAACGCTCCTTGTAGAGTAGACAAATCAAGGTGGAGAGGACCGGAGCAGTGATGGAAATACTAGGAAGGAAGTGAAGGAAATTCTATTACTTACTAATACTAATACTATTACCTACTTTTATTAATACAATTACTTATTCTACTTATTCTAATACAAAAACAAAACAACAAACTGGCTTTCTTGAACTGCTTGGTAGAAGTTAAGGAAAATGGTAAACTGGAAGTAGAGGTTTACAGAAAACCAACACACACAGATCAGTATTTGATGTTTGACTCCCACCACCCTTTAGATCACAAGCTGGGGGTCATCAGAACCCTGCAACACAGAGCCGAGAACATCCCCACTAGCACAGAGGCGAAGGCTAAAGAAATGAAACATCTCAGAGGAGCCCTTAAAACTTGTGGATATCCAGACTGGGCCTTTGTCAAAAGAAGTAGAAGGAAAGAAAAGAACACAAATACCAACAGTGAAGGGGAAAAGCAAGACAGGAGGAAGAACATGGGATGACCATGTTCTTCCTCCTGTCTTGCTTTTCCCCTTCACTCAACTGTTAGGAAGGGTTTAAAAAAAAAAAGTGAATAGGTTGGACTAGATGGACGTATGTCTATATTCAACCTTAATTACTATGTTACTATGTAACTGTTATACAGACATTATGGGTAGGGTATAAAGGTTGGACTAGATGGACGTATGTCTTTATACAACCTCCAATACTATGTTACTATGTAACTGTTATACAGACATTATGGGTAGGGTATAAAGGTTGGACTAGGTGGTCGTATGTCTTTATATAACCTCCAATACTATGTTACTATGTAACTGTTATACAGACATTATGGGAACCCTGCAACACAGGAGCGAGAACATCCCCACTAGCACAGAGGCGAAGGCTTAAAGAACTGAAACTCTCCAGAGGAAGCCCTTAAAACTTGTGGATTATCCAGACTGGGGCCTTTTGTCAAAAGAGTAGAAGGAAAGAAAAGAACACCAAATACCAAACAGTTGAAGGGGAAAAGCAAGACAGGAGGAAGAACCTGGTATCCCAAGTGTAGCAGGGTCTCCGGACAAATTAAGAAGAATTTTTCCAAAAAAAACACCGTTCCCTGCTGCTTTAAACCGAAACAACACACTGAAGGCAGCAATGGTACATCCGAAAAAGGACCCAATACCCAAAACACAGAAAAGCTACATCATATATGCAGTGCAGTGCAGGAAGAGTGACATCAATATACGCAGTGTAGGGCATGAAGAGTGACATCATTACGCAGTGCAGTTGCATGAGAATGCTCTGATTTGTATGTGGGGAGACACAACAGCAAACCGCATCAACATATGGCCAGCACGACAGAGCCAATTCCTTGGGTCAGGACTCAGCCGTGTACCTGCATCTTAAGGATAAAGGACATACCTTTGAAGATTGTAATGTTAACATATTGGCAAAGGAACGTGACTGGTTCAAGAGAGGTGTTAGGAGGCCATTTATGTGAAAATAAGAACCAAGCCTAAATAGAGGTGGGGAGGTTCGACACCATCTGTCTACCATGTACAATGCTGTTTTGACACCTTACTGCTGGGCATTCCTGATACACCTTTAGCCACTATCCAATCATGCCCTTAACACTGGCTGTGATATGCTAAGTGGGATTTTCCCAGGGTACATAATTGCCAAAGATCTTGTACACAGTCATTCTGAATGGAAAGCCAGTCGGATGATAGCGAAACGTCTTCAAGAACTAAACTTGGGTAAAATGGGCAGCAGAATGGCAGATGAGATTCAATTTTGATAAAGTAGGTGATGCATTTAGGATTTAATATCCCGTGCCACCTGTACCATAAATAACTCTGTTTAAGTGAACTGTAATGGAAAAAGATTGGGGGTTCTGGTAGGATACAGACTAGCTATGCAAACAATGCCAGTAGCAACGGCTAGAGCTAGCAAGATATTGTCTTGTATAAAGAGGAGAATAGATTCAAGGGAGAAAACCTATTATTCTCCCCTTTACAAGGCACTGGTAAGGCCTCATTTGGAATATGCGGTGCATTTTGGAATCCATATACAAAGGGGACATCTGGAAATGGAAGCAGTTCAGAGAATTGCAACAAATTAATAAGGGGAATGAGGGCTTGAATATGCAGTCAGATTAGACCAAGTTAGGGCTGCTTCATTGGAGAAGCGACGTTTGCGTGGGACATGATAACCATAACTCTCTGGTGCATTGTTTACTATGGTCATATCAGAGGACTCGTGGACATCCTTTAAGGTTGGAAGAAAAGTTTCATTCTTCAGGTTAGGAAAGTTTCTTACAGTGAGAACAGTGAAACTTGGAACTGTCTTCCAGCAGATGTGGTAATGGCAAGTTCATTGAATGCTTTAAAAAAGGCCTAGATAAGTTTTCTAAAACTAAATAATATTGAGAATTACTGGTATTAAATACATATACTTGTTCTGGTTGGTACAGGGCACTATATAATATGAGAATTACTGGTATTAATACATATACTGTGAGTTTGGTTGGTACAGGGATGCTATATAATATTGAGAATACTGGTATAATACATATACTGTAGTTCAGGTTGGTACAGGATGCTAAATCATATTGAGAGACTGGTAATAATACATATACTGTAGTTCTGGTTGGTACAGGGATACTATAAATATTGAGAATTACTGAGTATGTATTAACACATATAACTGTAGTTCTGGTTGGTACGGGTGATACTATATAATTATGAGAATCTGGTATTAATACAATACTGTAGTTCGGTTGGTACGGGGATACTATAAAATATTGGAGAATTACTGGTATTATACAATATAGAATTTTTGATACAGGGATACTTTCCGATTGCCGTTTGGAGTCAGGAAGGAATTTTTCCCCCTTTTTAGCTGTTTTTTTTTGCCTTCCTCGGATCAACTGTTAGGTAGTTTAAAAAAAAAAAAAAAGAGGGTTGAATTGTGTTTGCCCAGAACATGCCGTCCACTCTTCTACCGGAAAATCTCCTTTTTTTTGGGTTTTTGGCTATTAACCCCAAAGGGTTTCCACAGGATTTTTTGTGTTCGTCAGGATCAGTGTCCGCACTAACAGTCTATGCAGAAATGTCAGCCCATCTGGCAGGCTACAAAAACTGTCTTGAGAAGTCTGCCCCTGTTACAAAAGGACTGCAGACGATAGACGTAGACGCTAAACCTCATTATATTCGGTGGGAGATAAAGTTTTTTGGTTATCATCAAACTCACAATCAATACGTGTTCCTTCTCCTAAATTGGGTCCTAAATTTATGCCCATTCCCATACTTGGAAGTTGTGGTCCCACGCAGTACGACCTCTATTACCCACAATCATGAGAATCCCTAATGTGTCCATGTTTCCCTTTTAAAGCCATGGTGCTGAACGATTGTCCTTACCCTCTTCAGTAGTCCTGAGCTATTATATCAACGGTCAACCAAGAATTTGGGTGGAAAAGTCTGGATTCCAGATTCATAAAGTTTCTCTTCAATATTTGGTCATTGGAACAGGATTGGACAGAGGAAGGTCCTGTGTAAACAGTCGGATTTACAGCTCCCCAGGTAATCAAAACCTTTCATAGAGATTTCCGACAAACCTGCTTCAAGTCCCGTCCCTGAGGCACCCTTGTGGAGTGGGGGGTACTGGTAAGGATCTTACCTGCCGCGCTCCCTCGCCGTTCCGGGCACGGTTGACTGTCGCGCGCCGGACTTCGGCGTCGTGACGTCACACGTCCGGACGCCGAGTGGCGCGAAGTTTCAAAATAGGCAACTCGCAGCAGGGTGCGAGTGCCGTATTCGTGAGTCCCTTCACCGGAAATACAGACTGTTTTGCCTGCCTGTGTGCGTCTCCTGCCTCATCTCCAGCCCTTGCCTTGATTGTGCCTCAGGCCTTGTTCCAGTCCATTAAATCCCTGCAGCTGTGGATCAGCCATTTGTTTCAGCCATGTTCTTCCAGTTACCATCTCCTCCAGCCATTGTGTCCAGCCACTTGTTCCAGTTACCATCTCCTCAGCCATGTTTCCACCATTGTTCTCCAGTTACCATCTCCTCAGCCATTGTTTCCAGCCATTGTTGCCAGTTCCTCTCTCGCCTTTTTCAGTCCATTTTCGTCCACTCCTCACAGGTAGCCATTGTTCCAGTTACCATCTCCTCAGCCATTGTTTCCAGCCATTGTTTCGCAGTTACCATCTCCTCAGCCCCAACCATTGTTTCCAGCCATAAAATTGTCCAGTTACCATCTCTTCAGGCATGTCCATCATTTTGCGTCTCTTCACCTTTTTTCCAGCCATTGTTCAGAGTTTACCACTCCTCAGCCTTGTTCGCCATGTTCCAGTTACCATCTCCTCAGCCATTGTTTACAGCCATTTTTTCCAGTTACCATCTTTCAACCATTGTTTCCAGCCATTGTTCCAGTTACCATCTCTTCAGCCATTGTTTCCAGCATGTTCCAGTTACCATCTCTTCAGCCATTGTTTCCAGCCATTGTTCCAGTTACCATCTCTTCAGCCATTGTTTCCAGCCATTGTTTCCAGTACCATCTCCTAGCCATTGTTCAGCCATTTCCAGTTACATCTCCTCAGCCATTGTTTCCAGCCATTGTCCAGTTACCATCTCTTCACCATTTTCCAGCCATTGTTCCAGTTACATCTCTTCGTCCATGGTTCCAGCATTGTCAGTTACCATCTCCTAAGCATTGTTTCTCCACCATTTTCCTTATAGTTACCATCTCTTACAACCATTGTTTCCACCATTGTTCCAGTTACCATCTCTCAGCCATTGTTTACACCATTGTCCAGTTACCATCTCTTCAGCCATTGTTTCCAGCCATTTCCAGTTCATCCTCGCATGTCATGCCATCCAGACCATCTCTTTCAGCCATTGTTTCCAAGTTATACATCTCTTCACCATCCTGTTTCCAGCCATTGTTCCAGTTCCATCTCTTCACCATTTGTTTCCAGCCATTGTTCCAGTTACATCTCTTCAGCCATTGTTTTCCAGCCATTTTCCGTTACCATCTCTTCAGCCAGGTTTCCAGCCATATGTTCCTTACATCCCTTTCCAGCCGTTGTTTTCCAGTTAATTTCCGTTGTCCTTAACTCTCTTCAGTCATTGGATCCAGCCTCTGACAGCCCTCCCTACAGGTACAGTGAAATTAGTCCCTCAGGGACTCTATTCATTACACTATCAGAACTTGAACATAGGAATGTGTGGTCAGTATTTGTTTCAGGGCGTTACACCCCCATCTGTATTAATATCAGGGAGAATAGGGGGGAGTCCTTTCAGTGGGGGACCCCAAACTTACAAAATGTGTTTACCGCGTTACGGTGATAACAGTGAAAATATAGATTTTACCATCAAGGCAGACATGCCACCTCTCCTTAATAAAACAGCAGATACCTGAACTCTCTGAAATTATATACCAATCCCCTGATAGCATTATTTAATTTTATTTGGGCAGAGCAACATTCCAATCTATGCTGAGGAGAAAAGAAAACAGAATGTAAGTACTAGCAGTAGTAGGAGTTATTGGTAAGAGTAGCTATAATTATTAAGAAAGTAAGTAACAACTAGTTAACTAAGTAATAGTATTAGTAAGATAAACGTAATAGTTTATTACGAGCAAGAGTAATAAAGATTAGAAAAAATATCTGTTGTATTCAAGTTCCAATACTATGTTACTATGTAACTGTTATACAGACATTATGGGTAGGGTATAAAGGTTGGACTTGATGGACGTATGTCTTTATTCAACCTTAATTACTATGTTACTATGTAAACTTCAAGTCCAGTTGATCTAATTGAATACAACAGATATTTATTCTAATACTATTAATTACTCTTGCTCTTAATAATACTATTACTTTATCTTACTAATACTATTACTTAGTGTAATATTGTTACTTACTCTTATTAATATTATTACATTACTCTTACCAATAACTCCTACTACTGCTATTACTTACAGTTCTGTTATTCTTTCTCCTCCAATAAGATCTGGAATTGTTGCTCTCTCCAAATAAAATTAAATAATGCCTATCAGGGAGATTGTATATAATTTCAGAGAGTCAGGTATCTGCTGTTTTTATAAGGGAGAGGTGGAATGTCTGCTTGATGGTAAAATATATATTTCACTGTTATTCACCGTAACGCTGTAACACAACATTTGTAAGTTGGGGTCCCCACTTGGAAAGACATCCCACCTCTATCTCCCTGATATTAATAGCAGATGGTGGTGTAACTCCCTGAAAACTAAATACTGACCACACATTCCTATGTTCAGTTCTATAGTGTAATGAATAGAGTCCCGGAGGGACGAAGTTCACTGTACCTTTTAGGAGGAGGGCTGTCAGTAGGCTGGATCCAATGACTGAAGAGATGTTAACTGGAACAACGGCTGGAAGGATGGTAACTGGAACAATAGCTGGAAACAATGGCTGAAGAGATGGTAACTGGAACAATGGCTGGAAACAATGGCTGAAGAGATGGTAACTGGAACAATGGCTGGAAACAATGGCTGAAGAGATGGTTTATTTGGCGAAAAAGACAATCTTATAAATATGCCCCATACAGTTGACATTGAAGTGTTAAGACCATTTTTTACTGTCAGTAAGTATTTTAAATTGGAGGTTCGATTTTTCAATGTAACAGGTTTAAATTTAGATTTTGATGTAACTTTTAATATTAATAACCGCGCTGTAAATATCTATTACAAATATAGAAATAAATAACTATTTATAATGATCATTTAATAATAATTATTACTAATGAACAAACCGTGTCCCCTGCATGTCCATATTGTGTAATGTGAAAGGGATATGTAGTGTTAGTTTGGATATTTGACTGTGTGTTTATTCTTTTAGGAGTTTTAACATGGGGAATGTGGCGGTTGTGAAGAGGTAAGACCATAGGAGACAATTCATGTTCTAAGTCATATGGGGGAGACGATTAAGTTGTGTTAATGACAATTTGTTGCAGTGAAAAGCGTAAAAACATATCGAACTTAAAGGGCATGTCCACCCCCAAAACTATAATCCCCCCAACTACTGGCCCCATCATGTAGTGTAGTGTAATCCTTACCTCACATCCCAGCTCCATATGGTTTTGTAGTCCCCCCAAAGTCCCATAAACTGCCCACCAGGAGGATAGCAGAGTCCATATAGGACTCCGCCTCCTATCTGGCTTTCGGGAGAATTTTGGCATGCGTACTGCAGCCCTTCTCCCCCTCCTCCCCCTCCCTCTCCCTCCTCTAAGGATTCCCTCCCCCTAGTGTGAAACCCTTAATATATAGTATTCCCCCTGCCAGCCCAGCCCCAACTGCTATATTTATATGTTTAGAAAGCTCCCCAAACTTTACTTACTCTCCTCTTTCCTGCCGAAATGAGCTGCCGGCAGCCGCGTCCATGATTGGCTGCCGCTCAGCCAATCACAGACGCGACTGCCGGTCCCGCCCATCTGCTTGCATTTTCTCGCAAGCAGAGGGCCGGGAGCGTGGTGGAGGAAAGAGGGGAGGTAAGTAGAGTTGGGGAGCTTTCTAAACATAAAAATATAGCGGTTGGGGCTGGGCTGGCAGGGGGAATACTATATTAAAAAACCAATTTTAGGGCAGACATGCCCTTTAAAGGGCATCTATAGTGAAAAAAACACATTGCCCTTTGCAAGTTAAATTCATGTACTCTGTGCTGCCTTAATCCTACTCTCGTTAGTGACTCTGTTTAATTATGGTGTCAGATGTCTGTGGCAGCACTCCCCCCTCCCCCCTCCCTCTGTTACCTCCTCCATGTCTAACTCCGGCTAACCGACAAGCTTATCAGTGCAGTAGGAGTTAAAAGTTCAACATCCTCCGTTTGCTCCCTCTTAAAACCCCTAATGGAGACACCATTTATGACCCGATCTCTACCCTTCATCAATTCACTGAGTTCTATAGCAAGCTATATGGTGGTCACACCACCGACCCCACTCAAGCATCCAACAACCTATATTGCCCACTATCTAACCAAAGCAAAATTACCCCAGGTAACAGAAGACCAATTACTTTCACTTAACGCCCCAATTTCGGCCCTGGGACTTTCAGAAACTATAAAACAACTAAAATCAGGAAAGGCTCCAGGCCAGATGGATTCACCATGGCGTACTACAAAAAACTAAAGGATACACTCATTCCCCATCTCGTCCCACTATTTAATGCACTCTCTCAATAGATTACTCCGGGCCAATATTGAGTCATCCCAAAAGAAGTAAGGACATATCAATGTTCTAGCTATAGACCTATCTTCCTTATCAACACAGACGTAAAACTTTTCACCAAAATTTTAGCCAACAGACTGAACCGACTACTCCCACACCTTATACTAAGGATCAAACCGGCTTCATTCCCTGTAGGGAAACTACCGACAACATCTGACGCACACTTCAATTAGCCTACCCTTGCCACTCTACCCAATTACCCTCTATTTTACTTTCACTAGACGCTGAGAAAGCGTTGATAGAATAGACTGGGTATACATGAAAACTACACTAAGCACTTGGCATTTCTGGCCCATTTCTATCCACTAAAAACAATATATACTCAGTCCCAACCGCCACGTTTCAAACATGGGCTTCTCCTCTAATCCTTTCCTAAAAAAACGGTAACTAGGTAGGGCTGCCCACTATCCCCCCTACTATTCGCTCTATGCATGGAACCCCTGCCATGCACATAACGCAATGATCCGAAAATCTCTGGATAAAGGTAGGCCAATCAGAATATAAACATTCCTCTTCGCCGATGATGCATTATTCACACTAACTCACCCTTTAACTTCACTTCCACATTTATGCTCCAACTCTCCGAATTTGGCACACTTTCTGGTTTTAAAATCAATAATGCAAAATTGATTATCGTCCCGGTTCATCTCCCACCCCCTACTATAAAGCTATTGAAACTAAACTTCGACTCTCTTGGGTCCCCTCCTACTTTAAATCTCGGTATAGATTAGCGTAGACCCAGCTTCTTTATATACCAATAACTACACTCCATTAATTAAGACACTAACATCACAATTAAAACACTGGACCAATTACAATCTCTCTTCTTTGGGAGAATTAATAGCGTTAAAATGTTGATACTACCTAGATTACTATATTTGTTCCGCTCCCTCCCATTGCCTTAAACCCTCTGACTTAAAACCCATACAGTCACAAATCTTAAATTTCTTTGGGTATAAAACACCCGAGAATTAGCAGCAAGACCCTACAATGCCCCTGTAAGCAATTGAGTCCCGGAGGGACGAAGTTCACTGTACCTTTTAGGAGGAGGGCTGTCAGTAGGCGGAAACAATGGCTGGATAGATGGTAACTGAAACAACGGCTGGAAACAATGGCTGGATAGATGGAACTGGAACAATGGCTGGAAACAATGGCTGGATAGATGGTAACTGGAACAATGGTGGAAACAATGGCTGAAGAGATGGTAACTGGAACAATGGCGATATACTGGCTGAGAGATGGTAACTGGAAACAATGGCTTATGATACAATGGCTGAAGAGATGGTACTGAACAATGGCTGGAAACAATGGCTGAAGAGATGGTAACTGGAACAAGGCTGATACACTGGCTGAAGAGATGGTAAACTGGAACAATGGCTGGAAACAATGGCTGAAGAGATGGTAACTGGAACAATGGCTGGAAACAATGGCTGAAGAGATGGTAACTGGAACAATGGCTGGAAACAATGGCTGAAGAGATGGTAACTGGAACAATGGCTGGAAAACTGGCTGAAGAGATGGTAACTGGAACAAACCATCTCTTCAGCCATTGTTTCCAGCCATTGTTCCAGTTACCATCTCTTCAGCCATTGTTTCCAGCCATTGTTCCAGTTACCATCTATCCAGCCATTGTTTCCAGCCGTTGTTTCAGTTACCATCTATCCAGCCATTGTTTCCAGCCTACTGACAGCCCTCCTCCTAAAAGGTACAGTGAACTTCGTCCCTCCGGGACTCAATTCCTTACAGGGGCATTGTAGGGTCTTGCTGCTAATTCTTGGATGTTTATTACGCCAAAGAAATTTAGAGATTTGTGACTGTATGAGTTTTAAGTCAGAGGGTTTAAGGGCAAGTGGGAGGGAGCGGAACAAATATAGTAATCTAGGTAGTATCAACATTTTAACGCTATTAATTCTCCCAAAGAGAGAGAGATTGTAATTGGTCCAGTGTTTTAATTGTGATGTTAGTGTCTTAATTAATGGAGTGTAGTTATTGGTATATAAAGAAGCTGGGTCTACGCTAATCTAAATACCGAGATATGTAAAGTAGGAGGGGACCCAAGAGAAGTCGAAGTTTAGTTTCAATAGCTTTATAGTAGGGGGTGGGAGATGAACCGGGACGATAATCAATTTTGCATTATTGATTTTAAAACCAGAAAGTGTGCCAAATTCGGAGAGTTGGGAGCATAAATGTGGAAGTGAAGTTAAAGGGTGAGTTAGTGTGAATAATGCATCATCGGCGAAGAGGGAAAGTTTATATTCTGATTGGCCTACCATCCACAGTGTGCCTGAAATCTAACTTTTACTAACTTCTTCATACAAAACCATTAAATTTGTCTGGCATATCTATTTCTCATAAATCCATGCTGACTACTACAATAAAGATGATTCTGGAGACAAAGTCAAGGATATGATCCCTTAACAAAGTTCCATCACCTTCCCTACCACTGATGTTAGGCTTACCAGACGTCTATAGTTACCGGCTGTGAACGACTACCTTTTTTGATATTGGGTATTACATTGGCTTTTTTCCAATCCAGCGGACATCCCCCAGACACAAAGAGAAGAATCTGAAAGATGAGACACAGTGGTCTTGCAATCAGATAATCTCTGGATCAATTGGAAATAAAGGAGCGTACAACAGTGTGCAATTGCAGGGCCGACCAGCGCCACGGACGTTCGTACACATTATCACGGTTCAGGCACTGTGATTGCGTGTGTAAGTAGCTATAGAAACTTCAGTAACTATCAGACCCGTTATCAACTCGTAAGATTAATAGAGCACTCAAACCCCATATACATTACCGGTAACTAATTTTATGATGAAGAAATGCATTTCCTTTCGGTTCTTTATGCCCCTTAACAGTAGATAAAGAATATATTTATTATACAGAATGGAAATAAGTTTAACTTAAAGTATTCAGTATGACAATCACCCAATGAATGGGAGCTGCCATACCGCTTTCAAAAGAGAAAAAATATATATTTCCCTCCTTTTAATCTACCCACTTTGTATTCAAATACAGTGAAGTGAATTCTACTTGTGTATATATAATAAAAGAGACTGTACTGTACCTTATTTATAACTTTAGTACGTTTCAGTGCCAGGGTAATGGGCTCCAGTTTCATTAGCTCACTGACCTTTTGTTTTAGCTTTGATGAACTTGAATAGGCGTTCACAAACTTTCCTGTTTTTTTTCCGCCTCGTGAGCCCTACTGGCACTCTGGGCGATGTTCCTTTAGGATCTACTGATTATCGCCATATGTTTTTACTCAATCCTAGATGTAAGACGCCAACTTTGCCCTGAAAGGGTTTTCACTGGGTCTTGTTTTGGGATACAAATGCGTACCGAAAGATACAATTAAAGGGATTATTAATACATTTTGGACATAACACCCCAGACCTTAAAGAAACCAAACATACCACTTTAATTTACTGTATTACAGCTTTGGAAGATATAAAACAATGAAATATATTTGTGGTCACGTATATTTTTTGACTGTGAGAAAATGTGCATCTAAACACTTTCCGGCTTATTTAATATGAGGTACTTGCCAAGAGTGAGGGGCACAGCTAATATACAGGACTGTGTGCACTCTTATTAGGGCGGTGCACTCAGGGTAATATATCTATATCACACTAAGAAAAAAGATCCCCAACAGGGCACTTAATATCAGATGCAAAATGTGTATGTGCTGTTAATTTGCAGCACCAATGAGATGTTACCTTTTTACTGGCCTATAAACATTTTCTAACACCTGATTGATCGCTGCAGATTATCAGAACAGAGTAATTTTTGCACATTTTATGTTCCCTGTGGCCCTGTTGGGTTTTATTTTAAAGGGCATCTATAGTGGGAAAATGAACTTTTTTTTCTTTCTTCCATGAGTTCTATAATTCCCACAACCCCCAGAGTGTCGTCATTTTTTTCAGATTCCCTCTCTGTCCTGAGACACACCAATTAGAAGAATACGTGATCATTCCTCTACTACTACTTGGACTGTCAAACAAATCCCTGTGACGTGATCCCCCCTCCCTGCTCTGTAATAAACATAGAGATAAGAGCAAGCAGGGGGAGAGAGGAGCTTTGATGGCAGAGATAAGGCTGCACTTGACCCCCCTTCTTGATAGCTTTCACTATGATGGGTCACAAAGTGAGAGATCGTAAACTGTACTGTTCTCCTTCTTCGTGTCTCCAGGGTGTGTTTTTCAGGATGTTGAACTTTATTTTTTCTTTTCCATAAAATTTTTATTGTGAGAAATCAAATGGACAGTACAAAAGGCGAAACAGTGATGACGTAACATGTTGATAAAAAGGGGGGGAGAAAAAAAGTTCCCCTATATGAATAAAGTTCTAATAACAACATATCTGTCCTGCCGCCGTAACATCTCACATATTTTTTAATAATCAACAATATAAACTGTGCGTTAAAGACGCTCTAGGGTTCAGATTACATATATGGTTTGGTAAAAAAAGGAGGCTGAAAAGAAAATAAAGAGAGGAAGAAAAAATGACGCCCGGCCCGCCGCGCACCCCGCTCCCTTAGTTTTGGGTAGTAGACACCAAGCTCACGGGTAAAAGATTTAAATTAATCTCGTTGGTGTGTGAAAACCATATTAGTTGTTTTGGTTCAGGGATAGTGTTTGTTGAAATGGTTCCCCTCAAGTTCAGTCACAATATATAGCCAAGGGTTCCACACTTTCATCATATTTACGGACTGTATTTTTGATAAAATGTGTATGGTTCATTTTTACAGGTCCACCAGATCTTTGAAATCAGCTGTGTTTCTGAGGGGAAGGTAGTTTCAGGTTGCAGCCAGGAGGCTGCGGGTGGCTGCACAGTAACTATGAATGAGTTTATTGCTTGGTTTCGATAAATGAGGTATATCTCTATCAATAAGGCTGTCCACGGATCCAGGTAATCGGAGAGTGTAGGGTTTTGTGGATTAGGTTTTCGCATATGCCCCATAGTTTTTTGGTCTCTGCACAGCCCACCAGCAATGAAACAGATTGCTGGTCATCTGGCATTACGGTAACAGAGAGAAGAAGCATTCGGTAAATCTGCGATATTTTCTGAGGGAACAGGTACCAATGATGGAAAATCTTAAAAAAAAATTCTTGTAATGTGATGTTGAGGGATTGAAATATATTGGTCCATTGTGTATCATCTAATGTGGAACCCAACCACGTCTCCCATTTAAAGGCATGTTCACCCCCAAAACTATAATCCCCCCCACTACTGGTCCCATTGTGTAGTGTAGTTTAATCCTTACCTCACATCCCAGCTCCATCTGGTTCTCCTGTAGTCCCCCCCAAAGTCCCAAAAACTGGCCACGGAGGATAGAAGAGTCCACATGGCCTCCGGGGAGAAGTTTGGCATGCGTATTGCAGCCCTTCTCCCCCTCCATCCCCCTCCCTCTCCTCCCTCTCCCTCCCGATTAGCATTCCCTCCCCCTAGTGTAAATCCCTTTGCCATAACAATCCCCCTGTCCCCCCAGCCCCAACCGATATGTTTATTTTATTAGAAAGTGCCCCAAGCATTACTTACCTCCCCTCTTTACTCCGCCGCACTGAATACCGGCAGCCGCGTCCGTGATTGGCTGCCACTCAGCCAATCACAGACGCGACTGCTGGTCCCGCCCTCGCTTGCATTTTCTCGCAAGCAGAGGGCCGGCAGCGCGGCGAAGGAAAGAGGGGAGGTAAGTAAAGTTTGGGGAACTTTCTAAATAAATAAATATACGGTTGGGGCTGGGGGGACAGGGGGATTGTTATGGCAAAAAGTGTGTTTCAAGGGTCGACATACCTTTAACCATAAATTTTAGTTTTGGGGAATGCCTAAATTATTTTATAATGAATAGATATTGAATATAGCGTGGGGGGTGCGACTGGGTTTATTAGCTAAAATTTCAAATTTAGTGGGTGTGGAAAAGGTTTTTTTGCTGAAATATGTTGATAAAGTGTAAGATCTGTTGATAGTGGAACCATTCTGAGAGCGGGAGTAAATGTGACCTAACTGTGTCCCAAGGTAGAGGTTGGCCTCCTGCAATTATTGGCCTACTTAGTAATCTGTTTGTCCTTCCAAATGTGCCAGCCTCCAGGTGCATTCCGGAAGGAAAGTCGGGTGTAGAATATTGATGTCATGGGAGAGGGTGTATTACAGAGTATGTATGTTTTCCTAGTATCGTACCAAAGTTTTAGTGAATGATGTATATAGGGTTGGTACCAACATTTCTTTAATGCCAAGGTGGGGAGGTAAATAAAAAAGCCAAAGTAAATATGTTAAGGGGGGGTAGTAGGGCCAAAGATTGTTCTAACTCAATCCATCTGGGTTGGTTGAGATATTGGGACCATTGCAGAGTTTGAGAAAGTCTGGCCGCTAAGAAGTAGTGATGCAGACTAGGCAGGGCGGCCCTCCCTTATCTTGGGGCTGTAAGGATCTTACCTGCCGCGCTCCCTCGCCGTTCGGGACTGGTGACGACGCCGGCGCCGGACGTCGGCGTCATGACGTCACCACGTCCGGACGCCGATCGGCGCGAAGATTCAAATAGGCACTCGCAGAGGGTGCGAGTGCCTATTCGTGTCCTTGCTACCGGACGACTGTTTGTGCCTAGTAGCATTTCCTACCTTCGGTTCCAGCCTTTGCCTTGTTCGCCTCCCTGATCGCCAGTGTATCAGCCATTGTTCCAGTTACCATCTCTTCAGCCAGTGTATCAGCCATGTTCCAGTTACCATCTCTTCAGCAGTGTTTCCAGCCATTGTTCAGTTACCATCTCTTCAGCCATTGTTTCCAGTCATTTTCCAGTTACCATCTCTTCAGCCATTGTTTCCAGCCATTGTTCCAGTTACCATCTCTTCAGCCATTGTTTCCAGCCATTGTTCCAGTTTACCATCTCTTCAGCCATTCCAGCCATTGTTCCAGTTACCATCTCTTCAGCCGTGTTCAGCCATTGTTCCATTACATCCTTCAGCCATTGTTTCACCATTGTTCCAGTTACCATCTCTTCAGCCATTGTTTCCAGCCATTGTTTTCCAGTTACCATCTCTTCAGCCGTGTATACAGCCATTGTTCCAGTTACCATCTCTCAGCCATTGTTTCCAGCCATTGTTCCAGTTACCATCTCTTCAGCCAGTGTATCAGCCATTGTCCAGTTACCATCTCTTCAGCCAGTATATAGCCATTGTTCCAGTTACCATCTCTTCAGCCATTGTTCCAGCCATTGTTCCAGTTACCATCTATCCAGCCATTGTTCCAGCATGTTGTTCAGTTACCATCATCCAGCCATTGTTTCCAGCCGTTGTTTCAGTTACCATCTATCCAGCCATTGTTTCCAGCCTACTGACAGCCCTCCTCCTAAAAGTACAGTGAACTTCGTCCCTCCGGGACTCAATTCTTAAGGGCATTGTAGGGTCTTGCTGCTAATTCGGGTGTTATTACGCCAAAGAAATTTAGAGATTTGTGACTGTATGAGTTTTAAGTCAGAGGGTTAAGGGCAAGGGGTGCGAGTGCATTATTCGTAGTCCTTGCTACCGGACAGACTGTTTGTCTGCCTAGTAGCATTTCCTACCTTCGGTTCCAGCCTTTGCCTTGTTCTGCCTCCCTGTATCAGCGTGTATCAGCCATGTTCCAGTTACCATCCTTCAGCGTGTATCACCATTGTCCAGTACCATCTCTCAGCCAGGTTCAGCCATTGTTCAGTTACCATCTCTTCAGCCATTGTTTCCAGTCTTGTTCCAGTTACCATCTCTTCAGCCATTGTTTCCAGCATTGTTCCAGTTACCTTCTCAGCCATTGTTTCAGCCATTGTTCCAGTTACCATCTCTTCAGCCAGTTAGTTTCCAGCCATTGTTCCAGTTACCATCTCTTCAGCCAGGTTTCCAGCCATTGTTCCAGTACCATCTCTTCAGCATTGTTTTCCAGCCATTGTTCCAGTTACCATCTCTTCAGCCATTGTTTCCAGCCATGTTCCAGTTACCATTCTTCAGCCAGTGTATCAGCCATTGTTCAGTTAACCATCTCTTCAGCCATTGTTTCACAGCATTGTTCCAGTTACCATCTCTTCAGCCAGTGTATCAAGCCATTGTCCAGTTACATCTCTCAGCCAGTATATCAGCCATTGTTCAGTTACCATCTCTTCAGCCATTGTTTCCAGCCATTGTTCCAGTTACCATCTATCCAGCCATTGTGTTCCAGCCATTGTTCCAGTTACCATCTATCCAGCCATTGTTTCCAGCCGTTGTTTCAGTTACCATCTATACCAGCCATGTGTCCAGCCTACTGACAGCCCTCCTCCTAAAGGTACAGTGAACTTCGTCCTCGGGACTCAATCCTTACAGGGGCATTGTAGGGTCTTGCTGCTAATTCTGGATGTTTATTACGCCAAAGAAATTTAGAGATTTGTGCTGTATGAGTTTAAGTCAGAGGGTTTAAGGGCAAGTGGGAGGGAGCGGAACAATAGTAATCTAGGTAGTATCAACATTTTAACGCTAGTAAAGTGTTGTCCACTGGTCCACATTTGTCACTTGACCATGCATGCCCCCACTCAGACTCCCACAGGTAGGCACACGGAGAATCCTGATTTATATCAGTGAGACATCTATTACTGTATTACTAACCAGATATTTAAGGATAATATTTACCCATTTTGAGGAACAGAGCTAAATTGGCACTACCCTCCATGCATGCGTCATCAAGCTGTAACATGCTGACATCACAACCAATGATTGACTGCTGTTTCCCCTGCACTCAAGCATAAAAAGTTCACTGCAGGCAGAGGAAGGAGGCAGATCCTACCAGCAGTTGTAAGCTCTGCGGGGCAGGGAGCCTCCTTTCCAATTGTGGCAAAGCATAGCAACTATATAGCTATATTAATTATTTATATATTTTATGTACTGAACTATATATATTTATCCCCCTTGTATGACTTTACTGTAGTTTGCTACTGTACAGCGCTGCGTCCCCAAGTGACGCTTTATAAACTATACATACATGGATACTTTGTTAAAACGGAAAAGAACTAAATATCGTTAAATACGGTTACAAATGATGTAATAAACTGGTAACATAGCATTCACAAGTTTTTGTTTTAAATGTGGACATGCACTTTCATTAAAGCATTCAAGGAGAGAAGAGAAATAAAATAAAAATCTGATCGCCTGAGGTTGATAAAGATTGCTTTGTATTTTTTGTACTTGGCACAAAGACAACCAGTCCTTATGTGACATCTACCAGGTGGACTAAACTGTGCTGTGCAAGCATTCCTAGTTCTAGGCAGCAGAGTCGTAGTCTGGCTGGATATCCAGAGATAGATTGTATGATCTATTATTGCAGACTGGTCATCCATCTGGATCTAACTAGCAAGTTGTGTTTCAAGAGAGGTCTGAGCAGGAAGTAAGCAGTCACGGGCATCAGCTTGACGTAAGGGAATCTATAGCCAGGGATCAGTCTGAACATGTTTACAGGCACAGATCTATGGAAACTACGCACACATTTACTTCCATAAGCTGCTGGAAAAGGCTATAGACATATACAATTTTAACATCTTGAACAAGTTGAATCTCATGCACAAATATGGCGGCCACATTCTTAATAAATAGTAAGAATGCTTGCTTAGATTCCTGTAGCATCCACTTAAAAAGAGCCTGTATTCTCCAAACATCTTTATATTTAATCCCTGGATTACTTCACCAGACTGCAGCCTCTGTGAGAGAATATATGTGTTTGAAAATATTCAATCGTTTCTATTACCCGAGTGACTTTATTCTGACCACTGCTCCTCCCCTGATGCTGGGGCCTGAGCATGCTCACTAAAGCAGTAGGAGGGGAATTTAAAGAGAACAGAATGCAGACAGGGACTGGTGACGTGACACTGCAAGCTGCAGAAAGCCAGATGAGATCAGAAGTAGTTAGTGATAAACTTATTTTTGTAGCTGTAAACTTCTGACTGTGCGATGCAGCGGTTAATTTTAAAAATTAATTGGAAAAAAAAATAAAAGTCCCACGTATGGCTAGCATTACAGCGCTTGCAATCTATATCCACTCTTCCCCCCTGCCATGGACACTCGGGAAAGGCTTTTTCTTATTTCAGCGTTTTTGCTAGCAAAAAAAAAAAGCTTAGGAATTTTGGGGGCAGGTTCAGGTGATGTCACAGCTCACAACGTGTCAGAAGGAAGTTCATCCACAATCTTTACGGCTGTAAACGTTGATAGATGCAGCTAGAAGCATGATCCATAGAGTCATTGTAAAGAGAGGAGTGCACTCTTTTTAACATGAAGACAAATCATTGTATCCCACAATCTGAAATTTGTAGACACAGGTCCTGGCCCAAGACAAGAACCACGGTGTTAGCACATGATTAAAGTTAGAAAGCATGTAAAAGGGAAAGAACAATTCAGCTTCTACCAAGTCAATGTGTCTAGGGCACCGTTACATGTGGGTTCTAAAGGGAAGATATTGTGCTGCAAGTGAAAACCAAGCCCACCACCTACGGAACTTTCCCCCGACTGTCCAAAATGGTCTTATTATCCAACTGAAGATATATATATCAACTGGCTCTATGTGTCTTACGGTCTAATACACCGATACCTGTAAACAACTACTAATAATACAAATGTAACGGTCATGTTTGAACTTGCGCTCACAGTAAAGACCTTTGTTCGCAGAACCTCACATGTAAAATTTCATACAAGTCCAAGTGTTAAGGAAAGTCCGTTTTAAAGGACGCACTGGAAACTTCTTTATGTGGCTTTTCTTGTGATAAGATTTGTGCACAACGATGAAATGTTCTACACATAAAAGCCAAATATGAAGTTTGAGGTGTGCCCCTCATTTAATGCAATGTGGTTTGGTTCTGTTTTGTGAGTTAAGCAGAACCTAAAGGCCAGCACCAGCCTCAACAAAAATAAAACCTTGCCTTCTAGATAATGTTTACTTCCCTTTTAGTACATGGGATTCTGTGGTTACAGCTGCAGGGAAAATTATTTTCAGGGTTGTTTCATTTGCTTTCTGTCATATTTTGCACAATAGTTTTTTCATCACCAAGTGACATTATATTTTACTGCTTATGTCCTGTGTATAGTATTTGAGAGTTGAATAAAGACACACGTCCATCCAGTCCAACCACTCTAGTATATTCTCATTTCCTGCCAAACTGTTAGTATAGTAAAGTACAGTTCATAATATAGTATTTGGGTTGTATTCAGCTTTCTCTTGAGTGAAGTACAGTTTAGTATTTGAGTTGAATAAATACATAGTCCATCCAGATCCAACCCATCTAGCAATATCCTCATTTCTGCCTAACTGTTGTATAGTATAGTACAGTATAGTCTATAGTATTTGAGGTGATGAAAAGACATACGTCCATCCAGTCCAACCCATCTAGCAATATCCTCATTCCTGCCTATGTTTAGCTCTATAGTAACGTACAGTATAATACAGTACAGTACAGTAAGTATTGAGGTTGAAATAAAGACATACGCCATCCAGTCCACCATCTAGCAATATCTCATTTACGCCTACTTAGCTATAGTCAAGTATAGTATAGTATACATACAGTACAGTATAGTTTGGCGTTGATAAAGACATACGTCATCCGTCAACCATCTAGTCAAATCATCTTACTGCTACTGTTGATCAGAGGAAGGCAAAAAAAAAAAAACCCAAAAAGGCAAAAAATTCCTTCCTGACTCCAGTGGCCAATCGAAATTTCCCTGGATACAACCTCTACTTATGTATCATACCAGTAATTGGTTAACATTCCTTGTTTGCAGAAACTCATCCAGCTTTATTTAAACTGACCAATGAACCGCCCATAACAACGTCCACTGGAGACAGTTCCATAGCTTTACATTCTCACAGTGACAAACCCTTTTCCAACTCTACTTTAGTGATCAATACCAGTACTTGTAACAATCCTTGTTTGTAAAACCCATCCAGCTTTTTATTAAACTGACAATCAGAACCTGCCATAAACAACAACACACTAGAAGACAGTCCATAGCTTTACATTCTCACAGTGACAAACCCCTTTCCAACTCTACTTTATGTATCATACCAGTAACTTTGTAACATTCCTTGTTTGCAAGAACTCTCCAGCTTTTTATTAAACTGACCAATGCACCTGCCTGACATACACGTCCACGGTGAAGACATTCATAGCTTTACCGTTCTCACAGTGACAAACCCTTTCCCAACTCTACTTTATGTATCATACCAGTAACTTGTAACACTCCTTTTTGTAGAAACGTCACCCAGCTTTTTTATAAATGACCAATGAACCTGCCATAACAACGTCCAACTGTGAAGACAGTTCCATAAGCTTTTACGTTCTCACAGTGACAAACCGTTCCAACTCTACTTTATGTATCATACAGTAACTTGTAACATTCCTTGTTTGTAGAACTCATCCAGCTTTTTATTAAACTGACCAATGAACCTGCCATAACACGTCCCTGGAAGACAGTTCCATAGCTTTACCGTACTCACGGTGAAAAACCCTTACCAACTCTACTTTATGTATCAATACAGTAACTTGTAACATTCCATTGTTTGTAGAAACTCATCCAGCTTTTATTAAACTGACCAATGAACCTGCCATACAACGTCCACATGGAAGACAGTTCCATAGCTTTACCGTTCTCACAGTGACAAACCCTTTCCCAACTCTACTTTATGTATCATACCAGTAACCTTGAACATTCCTTGTTTGCAGAAACTCATCAGCTTTTTATTAAACTGACCATGACCTGCCATACAACGTCCATGCGAAGACAGTTCCATAGCTAGTTACCCGTTTCACAGTGACAACCCTTTCCCAACTCTACTTTGTTTACAGTGACGTGAACCCATTTAACAGAGAGACATTAAGGGTTATTCAATGAAAGTTCTTATCCCTAAAAATGGTGCTGTTTTGCCCCAACCAATCAGATGTTACTTTCAAATGTTAAATAATATCTGATTGGTTGAGGGGAAAAATTAGCACCAATTTTAAGGTATAAGAACTTTTATTGAATCTCCCTGATTGTGCTAAATAACGTTCAGTTCCCAAATGGCTGGCCATACAGGTCATATTACAAATTAAAAGTGACGAATCCAGAGCTGAGGTAGATCAACACTGCGAGTAAGGAGAAGGCTTGTACATGATTGACATACAATTGTTTTAATCTTAGGTCTGGGTACACATGGGTACACCATGCTCGGCCAGGACAAATAGTCTCTCGGTCTAGCTCGGCAACATCGCCCCAAATTGTTATTGGATCGATCGGAACATGTCCGATCGTTCGTCGGACAGTTTTTGCCGAGACGCATACAGATCGAGTGACGGTCATGGCCGCCCACCCCACACCCAAACCATAAGCTGGGTACAACCATCCAATAATTCACACTGACCAACAGACATTTCAGGTTGTTTGGTTAGTCGGGATGAATTATTGGATGCTTCCAGGGATGGCCATGACCAACCACCGAATATCGTCCAAGATAGGACGAACGGAAATCGGACGTGTACGAAAACCACATGCCAAACGTCGGGCTTGCAATTTGACTTTTGCCGCAAACTCCTTGGCTGACCAGTCAGAAGTGCCGAAGGTCAGGAGGAAGGATCACACCAGTTTGTACCCAGCATAAGTGCCCACCCCGGGTACTTTCATCGATCAGCCTGCAATACTTCCATGAGTTTCCCACGCTGCTCTGGACCTCTTTCCTGCTTCTTCCTCTGCAGTCCATGATGTAGCCAATAGGAAAACACGAATATGCAGTCAGCATTGCAGATGTCACGGAGAGTAACAGAGGGCAGAACGGATCAAAGCAGTGATCATTAATACAAAATAACTGATCGGTAAAGTACCCAGGGTTAGGTACCGGACTGGGGTACGCGTACCAAGCACGGAGCGAGTATAACTGTGTTAAATGTCTTATCTTGCAGGCAGAGAAAGATGCTTCCATTTAAGATCAGACAATTGATGTAGGTTAGAACTGAAAAAATAAGGACCGCAGCATCCAGTGTCCTAATCTGGTACTCAAAAGTCTCAAATCATTACGATCATTTAAAGTCTTTTTAGGTTTCAGGGCATTAAAGGCCATGTCTACCCTTAAACAAAAAACTTGTGACTTTTAAATAATAACTACCTGCAACCTCAACTGCTATTTTTCCCAGTTTATTATTGTATTTGTAACTACACTGTTAAATGATCATTTATCTTTCATTCTGCGACAGGTATCTGCCTCCTTCCTCTGCTCAATGAGCTTTTATAAGCTTGAGCATGTGCAGTGGAAACGATAACGCAGGTGAAACGCAGTCTATCATATGGTTTTGTAAGGTCAGCAGTCACAGCACCTGATTGACAGCATGGGGGAGGAGCCAGCTACTCTGCCAGAATGGGGACGATAATTATCCTTAAATATATGGATAATATACAGGTAATAAGGCAAACTATATCAGTATGGTGTTGGGGCAGGTAAGTGACAATTGGCTAGGGTTTTTTTGCTTATAAGCTGGTAGTTTAATGGCAACCAATTCACCTATGGGAGGTTCCCTTTCTTGTCATCCCTATTCTCTTAGTAGATTTGGCCCTCCATTGAGTTGGGATCCCTTAGATGATTCGTAAACTATTCAACGACACAGCTCAATGTAATACTCTATCATTCTTGCCGTAGGCTATGTTCACACTTCAGAAGGCTACAAAATGCAAACACACAGAAAAACATACAGTGGTGCTGCATGTGCGGATACATACTGGCCTCCACCTCATTAAATTGAACACTCTCCTACCTTTAAATACTTTGGGATCATGCTTCTAGCTAAGTCTTTTAGCTTACGCACATCAGCAAGCCCTTGGCTTGAGCATGCCACCTTGTATCTTCTGCTGGACAGAGCATCATCAGCTGTATCATCTAACCCCACCCCTGGACTTTTTCATTTTTAAAGCTAGCCCTGAAAATATTTAGTTTTAATGTCCCTCAATAGAGTAAAGCAAGCTTATTAATTTTCAAACCTGTACCTAGTTCAGAAAGAAAAGAAAGAAAAAAAGAAAAAGAAAAAAAAGAGAGGTGGGGGGAGAAGAGATGGAAAAAAACAATTTTAAGGGTGGGGCTTATGACAGCTTATATGACATTCCTGTCACAGAGACAGACAGTGCAGAGTAGGAAGAGATAAAGCCTAAAACTAACTTAGATTTACAACAGTTAGAGACAATATTCTAGGCTTGTTTGACAGGTATGAGAGCTATTTTCAACTTGTACGCGAGATTATATGTATATATGAAACATATATGTAACTATATTCTACACTTATGGCCATGTGAGAGAATTGGCAACAAGCGCCTTGCTTACAACTAGCCATGTTGAAACCAACATAATGGGATCAAAAAGTCCCCAGAAGAAAACAGTCCCATCCCCCCTAGTTGTCCCCCGCCTCCCCTAGCTCAGTGAGCTATGCAATAGCTTAGGTGTGATGCACCAAAGGAAAAAAGTGTTAATCTTCAATCAGTTATTTTTAAAAGTAACTGTAGTCCATAGCAGGAATAAGTATTTAACCGATAACAAGGAACATACGGCTTATGATAACTGAACCAACTACACATCAATTCCTTGATGATGCTACAACAGCTACTTGTGGCATTGTAAACCAAACAATAGTCTAATGTAAGGTAGTCATAGAAAGAAATCTGACAGTTTGTACAATGAGCAAAATCTGCAGACACCGATAAACACTACAAACTGAGGTCATTTTTTTACGACTGATGTCACCTCTGTAGTTTCCCCTTTGCTGGACGATAGTTCACCTAAGGAACCTTAGAGTCCATAGGCATTGGACAATGCATGGCTTGAATACGTACACACTATATGAACTTATCTACAAACGGCACACGATGTGGAACAGGACATCATATCACACCCATCGACATTACAGACAAACAGAAGACTACCGAGATTTACTTTTAATAACCATTAAAAAGTATAAATATATAAATATGAGTTGGGTTGCAGGCTCACCACTAAGCTTGCCCTGGGTGTTACACTGGAGATATTCATATGATCAATATGAAGTAGCTGCCACTCAAGGATCTTAGTAAATACCGAATTTAATTTGAACACAATGACACGTTTCGGTCGTTTGTCATAGACCTTTTTCAAGCAGACCTCTAAGATAAACGACCGAAACGTTGCAGTGTTCAAATAAATTGGCTTTATAAGAAGTCCTTGGAGTGCACCTACTTCTCTATTGAGAAATATAAATATATGTATACATATAAGATTGTCCCCTTAGTGAGTGTATGTGATACGATCATCAGAATCTAATCCTGGAATTTAAATAACGCATTAGTAATGACTTTGGTTAAGTTACAAAATTACCTATTAAAAAACACAATATTTTACCAAAATAATTAACCAAATGTCCCTTGAAGAACTACAAACCTCTGAACTGTAACAGGTTCTCAACAGGCCCTCTGTGTTCCCACCTTATTAGCAATTTGCCCATCATTTAAAGAGACGGGTGCATTCTAATCTCCTTACAGCTCATTGCCTAACTGGAGTCTTGTCACAAAGCAACAATGACAAATGCAGGACAATCCAGCATGGTTGTTGTATGACACACACACACACACGTTACAGCCACCAAGTTCTCACCAATGACAACATTTACAAAAACCAAACCAAATAGGAGGTATAAACCACATTTTGAGAATAACTGAGAACAGGTTTTTTACTTACACATGAACAAGGCAGAGGGGGAGGCAGCTGCTCATGGCATCATAGATCTAGGAATTCTTCTTCCCCCCAATCAGGAAGTCTGGAGGAGGGATATGTATTTATAAGGGGGGGTGCAAATTCCACTGGTTATGGGGGTTCAGGTAAGGTTCAGGGGTGCAGAACTGGGGGTCCTAAGGGGAAGCAAATGAATGCGAGGGGGGGGGGAGTTCAGGCCAGATTTAAAGGGAAGTGTATCCTGCAAATAGGAGAAAGAAAATGATCGTTGAGCCAAGGGGAGGATGCACAGGGACACTGGAGGATGCACAGGGACATTGGAAGAGTCACGGGCTCTCATGTAACCTGCAACCCTCCCTCCTCACTCCATCTACCAGCCTCCTGATTCCTTTCACTCTCTCTCTCAGCATGCCGCTGCGCCGAGACGTTGGCAGGCTGGCGTGATGGCGTCATCCCGAGCCGCCACGGCACGCACGCAAGGAAATGATGGGCGCGGCGGAGGAGGAAGCGTATGTCGGCCTCTTGGTTGTGGAAAGTAGCGAAGGTTTTAGATGAGTTCTGGTAGGTTTAATCAATGTGCAAGTGATAGGAATGCAAGTGTCTGCGTATAGAAAGTTCTCCCAGGATGGTAACTCGAGTTTGCAAAACTTTGTGGTTAAAGGAAATAATAAATAAATTGTGTTCCATTCTGATGGATTTGGAGGTTTTCATTATGTTTGCTTAAAATGGAGGAAAATCTGGGTTAGATCTGCACTAAAGTCATCATATATACTCAAATTACAATAATAAACCTCATAATAATTATAAAGATGAATAAGGATTATTACTACTAATATACAATGTTTTCATTTTTAAGCAATGTCAATAGTAATAATAATTATATAATAACTCTTCCTAATGTGATAATTATAATTAATATTACTATTAATTTACAATAATACTAATATAATACTTGCTTATTGAGTAGTAATAGTAATAATCATATTATCATTTATTATAATAACAGTAACAATAAGAATGGTAATAATAATAATTATTATAATATACACAACAGGGTTATTCAATAAAAGTTCTTATCGTTAAACTAGGTGCTAATTTTGCCCCAACCAATAAGATCTTATTTACATTTGAAAGCTAACATCTGATTGGCTGGGGCAAAAATAGTTCCATTTTAAATATAAGAACTTTTATTGAATAACCCTGTAGGTTTCTACATAGTAATGTCGTTCACATCTATATGTAAGATCTTACCTGCGCGCGCTCCCTCGCCGTTCCGGACTGGTGACGTCGCCGCGCCGGACGTCGCGCGTCGTGACGTCACAGTCCGGACCCGCCGGAGTGGCGCGAAGATTCAAATAGGCACTCGCAGAGGGTGCGAGTGCCTATTCGTAGTCCTTGCTACCGGACGACTGTTTTGCCTGCCGTGTAGCGTCTCCGCCTTCAGCTCCAGCCTGTTCCGTGTTCTGCCAGCCTTTGTTCCAGTTAATTCCTCAGCCGTGATCAGCCATTGTTTCCAGCCATTGTTCCAGTAACCATCTCCTCAGCCATTGTTTCCAGCCATTGTTTTTGTTTCTTTTTTTTCCAGTTAATCTCCTCAGCATGTTTCACCTTGCTTCAGTTCCATTGTTTTTCAGCCATTGTGTTTTCCTTACCATACTCCTCAGCCATTGTGTCCAGCCATGTCAGTTACCATCTCCAGAGCCATTTAGTTCCCAACCATTGTTCCAGTACCATCTCTTCAGCCATTGTTTCGCAGCATTGTTCAGTTATCATCTCCTCAGGCCATTGTTCCAGCCATTGTTCAGTTACCATCTCTTCACCATTGTTTCCAGCCATTGTTCCGTTACCATCTCTTCAACCATTGTTCCAGCCATTGTTCCAGTTACACACTTCCTCAGCCATATGTTTCCAGCCATTGTTCCAGTTACCATCTCCTCAGCAATTGTTTCCAGCCATAGTTCCAGTACCATTCCTCAGCCATTAGCCTTACCAACCAGTTTTCAGCTTCAGTTACCATCCGTTTAGCCATTGTTCCAGCCATCTGTGTCCAGTTCATCTCTCAGCCATATGTTTCATCCATTGCTTCCGTTACTCTCTTCACCATTGTTTACAGCCATGTTCAGTTTACCATCTCTTCAGCCTTTTTCAGCCTTGTTCCAGTTCTCATCTCTAGCCATGTTTCCAGCCATTGTTCCAGTTCACATCTTCGTTCAACCATTGTTTCCAGCCATTGTTCCAGTTACCATCTCTTCAGGCATTGTTCTCACTGCCATCGTCCCAGCTACCATCTCTACCGCCATTGTTTCCAGCCATTGTTCCAGTTACACCATCTCTTCAGCCATTGTTTCTTCCTGATCCCAGCTACCATCTCTACCGCATTGTCTCCAGCTATTGTTCAGTTACCATCCTTTCCAGCCGTTGTTCCAGTTAACATCTCTTCAGTCATTGTTTCCAGCCTGCTGACAGCCTCTCTCCAAAAGGTACGTGAACTTCGTCCTCCGGGACTCTATCATTACAGTACGAATAGGCCATGGAAGTACCTGAGAAGCTGCAGCCAGTTTAGGCAAGACACTGCAGACTATTTCCCTCCGTCATGGACGCCCTTGAGCCAGCCACAGAATAATTAGCTCAATTTCTGGTACTCCATTTTCAGACTCGGTATGCTCCGGGTACCGGCTCCTCCGGTTCCGCCTGCTCTGCCTAGAGAACCCGTTCCCCCCAGACAGCCGCGAATACCACCTCCTGTGCGGTATGAAGGGGACGCTCAAGCTTGTCGGGGATTCATTAACCAATGCCTTATACATTTTGAATTGCAGCCCTCTAACTTTGCCTCGGACCGTGCCAAAGTCGGATATGTTATTGCTCTATTGGGAGGCAATGCCTTGGCCTGGGCATCCCCCATGTGGGAGAAGAATGACCCTGTGGTGAATGATATCTCCTTATTTTTGGAAACTTTCCGGAAGATTTTCGACGCTCCAGGCAATGGAACAATGGCTGGAAACAATGGCTGAAGAGATGGTAACTGGAACAATGGCTGGAACAAATGGCTGAGGAGATGGGAACTGGAACAATGGCTGGAAACAATGGCTGAAGAGATGGTAACTGGAACAATGGATGGAAACAATGGCTGAGAGAGATGGTAACTGGAACAATGGCTGGAAACAATGGTTGAAGAGATGGTAACTGGAAAAATGGCTGGAGGAAACAATGGCTGAAGGAGATGGTAACTGGAACAATGGCTGGAAAACAATGGATGAAGAGAATGGTAACTGGAACAATGGCTGGAAACAATGGCTGAGAGATGGTAACTGGAACAATGGCTGGAAACAATGGCTGAGAGATGGTAACTGGAACAATTGCTGGAAACAATGGCTGAGAGATGGTAACTGGCAAATGGCTGGAAACAATGGCTGAAGAGATGGTAACTGGAACAATGGCTGGAAACAATGGGCTGAGAGATGGTAACTGGAACAATGGCTGGAAACAATGGTGAAGAGATGGTAACTGGAACAATGGCTGGAAACAATGGTTGAAGAGATGGTAACTGGAAGAAAATGGCTGGAAACAATGGCTGAGGAGATGGGAACTGGAACAATGGCTGAAACAAGCTGAGAGTGGAACTGGAACAATGGCTGGAAACAATGGTTGAAGAGTGTAACTGGAACAATGTGGAAACAATGGCTGAGGAGATGGTAACTGACAATGGCTGGAAACAAGCTGAGAGATGGTAACTGGAACAATGGCTGGAAACAATGGCTGAGGAGATGGTAACTTGGAACAATGGTGGAAACAATGGTGAGGAGAGGTAACTGGAACAATGGCTGGAAACAATGGCTGAGGAGATGGTAACTGGAACAATGGCTGGAAACAATGGCTGAGGAGATGGTACTGGGAACAAGGCTGGAAACAATGGCTGAGGAGATGGTAATGGAACAATGGCTGGAAACAAAAGGCTGATCCACAGGCTGCAGGGATGTTAATGAACAATGGCTGAGGCACAATCAAGGCAAGGGCTGGAGTGAAGGCAGGAGACGCTACACAGGCAGGCAAACAGTCTGTTGGTAGCAAGGACTACGAATAGGCACTCGCACCCTCTGCGAGTGCCTATTTGAATCTTCGCGCCACTCGGCGTCCGGACGTGGTGACGTCACGACGCCGACGTCCGGCGCGGCGACGTCACCAGTCCCGGAACGGCGAGGGAGCGCGGCAGGTAAGATCCTTACAGTACCCCCCCCCACAGGGGGCCTCAGGGACCACTTGAAGCAGGTTTGTCAGGAAATCTTCTATGAAAGGTTTTGATTACGCGGGGAGCATGTAAATCCGACTGTTTCACACAGGACCTTTCCTCTGGTCCAAATCCTTTCCAATGACCAAATATTGAAGAGAAACTTCTGATGAATCTGGAATAAGACTTTTCCACCTCAAATTCTTGTTGACCGTTGATATAATAGGATCAGGGACTGAAGAGGGAAGACAATCGATTCAGCACCAACTGGCTTATAAAGGGAAACATGGCACATTAGGGATTCTCATGTTGTGGGTAATAGAGGTCGTACTGCCGTGGGACCCACCAATTCCAAATAGGGAATGGGCCAATAAATTTAGGACCCATTTAGGAGAAGGAACACGTAAGTTGATGTGAGTTGATGATAACCAAACTTTATCTCCCACCGAATATAATGAGGTTTACGTCTACGTCTATCGGCTGCAGTCTTTTGTACAGGGCAGACTTCTCAAGACAGTTTTTGTAGCCTGCCAGATGGCTGACATTTCTGCAATAGACTGTTAGTTGCCGGAACTGATCCTGACGAACAAAAAAAATCCTGTGGAAACCCTTGGGGTTTAAGCCAAAAACACAAAAAAAAAGGAGATTTTCCGGTAGAAGAGTGGACGGCATTGTTATGGGCAATTCCGCCCATGCCAGAAGCTCAGTCCAATTGTCCTGAGAGTAAGAATGTAGCATCGAAGAATTGTTCCAGACATGGTTGTGTGCGTTCTGCGGCTCATTGACTGAGGATGAAAGCCGATGAAAATTGGAGTTTAATTTCAAGTATTTGCAAAGTGCCCGCCAGAATTTGGAGATGAATTGGGTCCTCGATCGGACACTATTTCCATAGGTATCCATGCAGAAGGAAAATATGAGAAATGAACAATGAGCAAGTTCAGCAGAGGAGGGCAATTTAGGAAGAGGAACAAAAGAGCCATTTTGCTAAACAATACAGTAACCCAGATGACTGTATTTTCTCAGAAACAGGAAGTTCACCAATAAGTCCATAGAAAGGTGGGTCCACGGTAGGGAGGAATAGGTAGAGGTTGGAGTAGTCCACAAGGAAGAGTATGAGAAGTTTTGGAAGTAGACAGACAAGAACAGGCGGCGAAAAGTTTTTGACATCTGTCCTCATGGAGGGCCACCATACTGACCGATTAAGAGAGTGAAAGTCTTATGAACCCCAGGGTGACCGCCTGTTGGACTCATGAGTCAGTTGTAATATTTTTTACGAAGGGAGAGGGGAACAAAGGTCTTATTAGGGGGTAAAGGCAGTAGAAGCCGACTCCTGAGCAGATAAGAATCCGATGGCAAAGTTGAGGGGTAATAGTGGCTAGGATTCTTGGAAGAGGGAATGATGGGGCCTTTATCTTTATCAGTAGAATCGTTTGCAAGAAAAGACCTGGAGAGAGCGTCGCTTTTTATTCCTTGGAACCGGGATGAAAGGGAAATGATGAAACTGAAACGAGAGAAAACAGCGCCCAACGGGCTTGCGAGGATTCAAATCTTAAGGTTTTTGGATATATTCCAGATTTTGTGATCGGTGAGGATGGTGATAGCTGTACTGCCCTTCCAGTAAGTGTCGCATTCTTAGTGCGAGTTGATAGCAAGAAGTTCCACGATTCCCAATATCATAATTAGCTCATTGGGAAGAAATTTCTTAGAGAAGAAGGCACATGGGTGGAGTTTCCCATTCTCTATTGCCTTTGGGAAAGGACGGCACTGCTCCAAGATTAGAGGCGTCAACTTCGATGATGATACGGTAGACTGGGGTCGGGGGGCAGAAGTACTGGGGCAAGAAGAAAAGCATCTTTAATCTTGAAGGCTACTAAGGCGGCTGGAGACCAGATTTGGGTTTGCCTCCTTTCCGATAAGGGCCAAGATAGGAGCAACGATGGAAGAAAACCTTTAATAAATTGTCGTAATAATTGGCAAAACCAAAGGAATCGTTGGATTAGCCTTAGTGCCAATGGAAGCGTCCAATTGACAATAGCTGAGACTTTGGTTGGATCCATTTGAAGCCTTGGGCGGAGACCAGTAACCAGAAAAGGTATTGGGAGCATTCAAAGAACATTTTCCAGTTTAGCGTACCAATTGGTTGGCTCGTAGTCGGGATAAAACTTGACATACATGGCGACGATGAGAAAGGAAGATCTTGGGAGAATATTAAGTGTATCAAGTAAACTACTACTGAAATACCTAGAGGTCTCGAAAAATGTCATTAACAAATCTTGAAAAGACTGCGGAGCATTACAGAGACCGAAGGGCACCACCGATATTCATAATGTCCAGTTCTAGTATTGAAGGCCGTTTTCCATTCGTCTCCTTCTCGAATGCGAACCAGATTATAGGTCCACGGAGATCAAGCTTGGAGAATACTTTAGCCCCTTTTAATTGGTCAAAAAGTTCTGAGATGGGGGGTAGAGGATAGCGGTTCTGATAGTGATTTTATGGACCCCGATAGTCGATTGCATGGACGTAGTCCTCCGTCTTCTTTTCCACAAAAAAAAACCCAGCACCGGCAGGGGAAGGGACGGTTCTGATGAAGCCCCGAGACAGATTTCTTTGATGTAATCTCATAGCGGTGGTCTCAGCAGGAGATAGAGGATAGGGCGGACCTCGGGGTGGAGGGGTACCCGGACAACAAATCGATGGGACAATCATAGGGCCGGTGGGGAGGCAGAATCTCACGAGGACTTTTTGTCGAAGACATCTTTAAGCCAGATACTGAAGGTAAAAATTTAAATTTTTATCTTCACAGGAAACAGAGAAGAACAAGAGATTTCGGGGTGGAGAAAGACATCTGGAAAGACAGGATGGACTCCAAGAAACAAGTTCGTTTTTGTCCAGTGAGTATGGGGTTATGAAAGTCGAAGCCAAGGAGTCCTAGAATGAGAGGGGTCGTGGGGCTGTGTATGACCAGAAAGAAATTAATTCCCGATGAAGACAGACAATTTGAAGAAGAATTTCTGTAGAGGACATGGAAATAAATTTGTGGATAATGGTTGATCGTCAATAGCCAGTACTCGGAGAGGATGAGGCAAGGAAAATAAGGAATACTAACAGAGAAGCAAAGGTGGCACAATAAAATACCAGCTGCTCCAGAGTCTAGGAAGGCTTTGGGTAGAGAAGGTTCGGGATTGTGAAAATGAGGGTAGCAGGCAGAAATGACTTGAGGGAATTTTGTGGAAAGAGATTTGAATTACCTAGAAGAGACTCCTTATTCAGGTCTAGGGTTTTTCAGTTTCCCGGCTTGGAAGGGCAACCTTAACGAAGTGCCCCTGGGCGGCACAATACAGGCAAAAGCCCATGAGTCTCCTCCTAAGTTTTTCTTCGGCCGAAATGTGTGTACCTCCAATCTGCATGGGTTCCTCAAGGCGGAGCAGCGTCAAAGGTCCGGTCCTTGGGGACGAGAACAAACTGGGGGAACAAAACGGTATGGACTTTTCGGCTTGCCTTTCCCTGATAAGGAGTACCACCCGTATAACACAGAAATCATTCTCTAACATTGTGGGAAGTTCCCGGGACCCCAGGTCGTCCTTGATACGATCCGACAGGCCCTGCCAAAAGGCTGCTAACAGGGCCTCATTATTCCAGGCAGTCTCGGCAGCCAATCCGGAACATCGATGGCATATTGCCCTACCGGAACTCGATGGCATATTGCCCTACCGACGCAATGCATCAGCCGGGAGGACGCTGCATAGTTCTGCCGGAGCGTCGAAAATCTTCCGGAAGTTTACAAAATAAGGAGATATCATCACCCAGGGTTCTATCTTCCCACATGGGGGATGCCCAGGCCAAGGGCATTGCCTCCCAATAGAGCAATAACATATCCGATCTGGCGACTGCGCCGTCCGAGGCAAAGTTAGAGGGCTGCAATCAAAAATGTATAAGGCATTGGTAATGAATCCCCGACAAGCTTGAGCGTCCCCTTCATACCGCACAGGAGTGGTATTCGCGGCTGTCTGGGGGGAACAGGGTTCTCTAGGCAGAGCAGGCGGAACCGGAGGAGCCGGACCCGGAGATAACGAGCTGAAATGGAGTCCAGAAATTGAGCTAATTGATTCTGCTGGTGCTCAAGGGCGTCCATGCGGAGGGAAATAGTCTGCTAGTGTCTTGCCTAAACTGGCTGCAGCTTCCTCAGGTACTTTCCATGGCCTATTCGTACGTAATGAATAGAGTCCCGGAGGACGAAGTTCACTGTACCTTTTAGGAGGAGGGCTGTCAGAGGCTAGATGAAAACAATGACTGAAAGAGATGGTAAACGGAACAACGGATGGGAAGGATGGAACTGGAACAATGGCTGGAAACAATGGCGGTAGAGATGGTAGCTGGGACGCTGGCAGGAAAACAATGGCTGAAGAGATGGTAACTGGAACAATGGCTGGAAACAATGGCGGTAGAGATGGTAGCTGGGACGATGGCAGGAAACATGGCTGAAGAGATGGTAACTGGAACAATGGCTGGAAACAATGGTTGAGAGATGGTAACTGGAAAATGGAGGAAACAATGGCTGAGGAGATGATAACTGGAACAATGGCTGGAAACAATGGCTGAAGAGATGGTAAATGGAACAATGGCTGGAAACAATGGTTGAAGAGATGGTAACTGGAACAATGGCTGGAAACAATGGCTGAGGAGATGATAACTGGAAACAAGGCTGGAACAAGGCTGAAGGATGGTAACTGGGAACAATTGGTGGGGAACAATGGCTGAGGAGATGGTAACTGGAACAATGGCTGGAAACAATGGTGAGGAGATGGTAATGGAACAATGGCTGGAAACAATGGCTGAGGAGATGGTAACTGGAACAATGGCTGGAAACAATGGTTGAAGAGATGGTAACTGGAACAATGGCTGGAAACATGGTGAAGAGTGGTAACGGAACAATGGCTGGAAACAATGGCTGAGGAGATGAAACTGGACAATGGCTGGAAACAATGGCTGAAGAGATGGTAACTGGAACATGGTTGGGAACAATGGCTGAGGAGATGGTAAGGAACAATGGCTGGAAAACAATGGCTGAGGAGATGGAACGGAAGAACATGTAGAGTGGTAACTGGAACAATGCTGGAAAATGGCTGGGAGTGGTAACTGGAACAATGGCTGGAAAACAAGCTGAGGAGATGGTAACTGGAACAATGGATGAAACAAGGCTGACACAGGATGAAGAAATGTAACTGGAAACAAAGGCTGAGGCAGAACACGGAACAGGCGGAGCTGAAGGCAGGAGACGCTACACAGGCAGGCAAACGTCTGTCCGGTAGCAAGGACTACGAATAGGCAATCGCACCCTCTGCGAGTGCCTATTTGAATCTTCGCGCCACTCGGCGTCCGGACGTGTGACGTCACGACGCCGACGTCCGGCGCCGGCGACGTCACCAGTCCCGGAACGGCGAGGGAGCGCGGCAGGTAAGATCTTACATATAGGATGTGAAACGACATTACTATGTAGGAAACCTACAGGGTTATTCAATAAAAGTTCTTATAGTTTAAAATGGAACTATTTTTGCCCCAGCCAATCAGATGTTAGCTTTCAAATGTTAAATAAGATCTGATTGGTTGGGGCAATTAGCACCACTTTTAACGATAAGAACTTTTATTGATAACCCTGTTGTGTATTATTTAATAATTATTATTATTACCATTCTTATTGTTACTGTTTATATAATAAATGATAATAATGATTATTACTATTACTACTAAAATCAAGTATTATTTATTAGTATATTGAAATATTAATAGTAATATTAATTATAATTATCACATTAGTAGAGTTATTATTTAATTATTATTACTATTAATGCTAATAATAATAAAGTATTATTAGTAGTAATATATTAATAATAATAATCACACTTATTATGAGGTATTATTATTGATAATATGAGATATATGATAGACTTTAGTGCAGATCAACCCAGATTTTTTTCTCCATTTAATTGAACAAACATAATGAAAACCCCAAATCCATCGAATGGAAACACAATTTATTTATTTATTCCTTTAACCACAAAAGTTTTTGCAAAACTCGAGTTACCAGTCCTGGGAGAACTTTCTATACGCAGACATTGCATTCCTATCACTTCACATTGATTAAACCTACCAGAATCATCTAAAACCACTTCTACCTTTCACAACCAAGAGGGCCGGACATACGCTTCCTCCTCCGCCGCGCCCATCATTCCCTTGGTGCGTGCCGTGTCGCTCGGGATGACGCCATCAGCCAGCCCTGCCACGTCTGCCTGGCAGGATGCTGAGAGAGAGGTGAAAGGAATCAGGAGGCGGTAGATGGAGAGTGAGGAGGGAGGGTTGCAGGTTACATGAGGAGCCCGTGACTCTTCCAGTGTCCCTGGGCATCCTCCCAGTGTCCCTGTTGCATCCTCCCCTGGGCTCACATGCATCATTTTCTCCATCTTGCAGGATAACTCCTTTAAACTGGCCTGAACTCCCCCCCCCTGCATTCATTTGCTTCCTTAGAACCCCCAGTTCTGCACCCCCTGAACCTTACCTGAACCCATAACCAGTGGATTTGCACCCCCCCCTATAAATAAACATATCCCTCCCAGACTTCCTGAATTGGGGGGAGAAGATTCCATATTGATGGCCTGAGCAGCTGCCTCCCCCTTCTGCCTGTTCATGTGTAAGTAAAAACCTGTTCTCAGTGTTATTCAAATGTGGTTTACCTCCTATTTGTTTGGTTTTAATGGAATGTTCTTGGAGAAACTTGGTGCTGTAACGTGTGTGGGTGTGTGTCATACCAACCATGCTGGATTGTCCGCATTGTCATTGTTTGCTTTGTGACAAGACTCCAGTAGGCAATGAGCTGTAAGGAGATTAGAATGCACCCGTCTCTTTAATGATGGGCAAATTGCTAATGGGAACACAGAGGGGCCTGTTGAGAACCTGTTACAGTCAGAGGTTTGTAGTTCTTCAAGGGACATTTGGTTAATTATTTTGGTAAAATATTGTGTTTTATTAATAGGGTAATTTTGTAACTTAACCAAGTCATTTACGTTTATGTAAATTCCAGGATTTAAGATTCTGAGATCTATCACATACAACATCACTAAGGGGACAATCTTATATGTATACATATATTATAATTCTCAATAAGAAAGTAGGTGCACTCCAAGGACTTCTATAAAGCCAATTTATTTGAACACAGTGCAACGTTTCGGTCGTTATCTTAGAGGTCTGCTTGAAAAAGGTCTATGACAAACGACCGAAACGTTGCATGTGTTCAAATAAATTGGATTTATAAGAAAGTCCTTGGAGTGCAGCACTTTCATATTGATCATATGAATATCTCCAGTGTAACACCCAGGCAAAGCTTTAGTGGTGAGCCGCAACCCAAACTCATATTATATATTATACTTTTTAATGGTTATTAAAGTAAATCTCGGTAAGTCTTTCTTGTGTCTGTATGTCATGGGTGTGATATATATGTCTGTTCCACATCATGTGCCGTTTAGTAGATAAGTTCATATAGTGTGTACGTATTCAAGCCATGATATTGTCCAATGGCCTGGGACTCTAAGGTTCCTTAGGTGAACTATCGGCTCCAGCAAAGGGGAACTACAGGGTGAACATCAGTCGTAAAAAAATGACCTCAGTTTTGATGTGTTTATCGGTGTCTGGAGATTTTGCCTCATTGTACAATCTTGTCAGATTTCTTCTATGCGTACCTTAATTAGACTATTGTTTGTGTTTACAATGCAGCAAGTAGCTGTTGTAGCATCATCAAGGAATTGATGTGTAGTTGGTTCAGTTATCATAACCGGTATGTTCCTTTGTTATCGGTTAAATACTTTATTCCTGCTATTGACTACAGTTACTTTTAAAAATAACTTGATTGAAGATTTAACACTTTTTTCCTTTGGTGCATCACACAAGCTTGCATAGCTCACTGAGCTAGGGGAGGCGGGGACAACTAGGGGGGATGGGACTGTTTTTTCTGGGGACCTTTTTGATCCCTTAGTTGGTTCAACATGGCTAGTTGTAAGCAAAGGCCTGTGTTGCCAATTCTCTCCATGGCCATAAGTGTAGATATAGTTACATTATGTTCTATCCATACATAAATCTCCGTACAAGTTGAAAATAGCTCTCATACCTGTCAAACAAGCCTAGGAATATTGTCCTCTAACTGTTGTAAATCTAAGTTAGTTTTAGGCTTGTATCTCTTCCTACTCTGCACTGTCTGTCTTGTGACAGGAATGTCATATAAGCTGTCATAAGCACCCACCCTAAAATTTGTTTTTTCCTCTCTTCCCCCCCCCCTTTTTTTTTCTTTTCTTCTTTCTTTCTTCTTCTGAAGCTAGGTACAGGTTTGAAAATTAATAACTGTGCTTTCTTCTAACATGAGGGGACATTAAAACTAAATATTTTCAGGCTAGCTTTAAAATGAAAGTTCCGGGGTGGGGGTAATGATAAGCTGATGATGCTCTGTCCCAGCAGAAGGATACAAGTGGGCATGCTCAAGCCAAGGGCTTGCTGAGTGTAAAGCTAAAAGACTTAGCTAGAAGCATGATCCCAAAGTAATTTTAAAGGTAGGAGAGTGTTCAATTTAATTAGGGGCACTTGTATGCATCCAATGCAGCACACTGTATGTTTTTCCTGTGTGTTGGCATTTTGTACCTTCTGAAGTGTGAAAATAGCCTAAGGCAAGAATGAAGATTATTTTACATTGAGCTGTGTCGTTGAATAGTTTACGAATATGCTAAGGGATCCCAACTCAATGGAGGGCCAGAAACTACTAAAGAGAATAGGATACAAGAAAGGGAACCTCTCCCATAGGTGAATTTGGTGCCATTAAACTACCAGCTTAAAGCAAAAAAAAAACCTAGCCAATTGTCACTTACCTGCCCCAACCAAACGATATAGTTTGCACTTTATTACTGTATTATAACCAATATTTAAGGATAATTATCGTCCCCATTTGGCAGAGTAAGCTGGCTCCTCCCTCCATGCTGTCAAAAAGGCTGGTGACTGCTGACCTTACAACCAATGATAGACTGCTGTTCACCTGCTGTTTCCACTGCACATGCTCAAGCTTATAAAAGCTCATTGAGCAGAGGAAGGAGGCAGTACCTGTCCAAATGAAAGATAAATGATCATTTAACAGGTAGTTACAAATACATATAATAAACGGGAAAATAGGTTGAGGTTGCAGGTAGTTAATTTAAAAGTCACAAGTTTTTTGTTTAAGGGTAGACATGGCTTTAATGCCCTGAAACTAAAAAAGATTTTAATGATCCTTAATGATTTGTGAATTATTATTACTATTAATGCTAATAATAATCAGGTATTATTAGTAGTAATATTATTAATAATAATAATCACATTATTATGAGGTATTATTATTGATAATTATGAGATATATGATAGACTTTAGTGCAGATCTAACCCAGATTTTCCTCCATTTAATTGAACAAACATAATGAAAACCTCCAAATCCATCAGAATGGAAACACAATTTATTTATTTATTTCCTTTAACCACAAAAGTTTTTGCAAACTCGAGTTACCAGTCCTGGGAGAACTTTCTATACGCAGACATTGCATTCCTATCACTTTCACATTGATTAAACCTACCAGAATCCATCTAAAACCACTTCCTACCTTTCCACAACCAAGATGGCCGACATACGCTTCCTCCTCCGCCGCGCCCATCATTTCCCTTGCGTGCGTGCCGTGTCGCTCCGGGATGACGCCATCAGCCAGCCCTGCCACGTCTCTGCTGGGCAGCTGCTGAGAGAGAGAGTGAAAGGAATCAGGAGGCGGTAGATGGAGAGTGAGGAGGGAGGGTTGCAGGTTACATGAGAGCCCGTGACTCTTCCAGTGTCCCTGTGCATCCTCCAGTGTCCCTGTGCATCCTCCCCTTGGGCTCAACATGCATCATTTTCTCCATCTTGCAGGATAACTTCCCTTTAAACTGGCCTGAACTCCCCCCCCCCGTGCATTCATTTGCTTCCCCTTAGAACCCCCAGTTCTGCACCCCTGAACCTTACCTGAACCCCATACGATAAGAATATGTGGCAAGGAAATGATCCTCTTGTTAGAGCGATCAGAGCTTTCGAGTGACAAGCCGACAGACCACACACCATAACGCGTGGTGAATATAAATACCATGGGAATTTTGCACCCCACCTATAATACATATCCCTCCAGACTTTCCTGAATTGGGGGGAGAAAAAACAAACGAAAGAATTCCTCTAATCTGATGCCTGAGGGGCAGCTGCCTCCCCCTCTGCCTGTTCATGTGTAAGTAAAAACCTGTTCTCATGTTATTTCAAATGTGGTTTACCTCCTATTTGGTTTGGTTTTTTAATGGATGTTATTGTGAGAAACTTGGTGCTGTAACGTGTGTGTGTGTGTGTCATAACCAACCATGCTGGATTGTCCTGCATTTGTCATTGTTTGCTTTGTGACAAGACTCCAGTTAGGCAATGAGCTGTAAGGAGATTAGAATGCACCCGTCTCTTTAAATGATGGGCAAATTGCTAATAATGGGAACACAGAGGGCCTGTTGAGAACCTGTTACAGTTCAGAGGTTTGTAGTTCTTCAAAGGGACATTTTGGTTAATTATTTTGGTAAAATATTGTGTTTTTATTAATAGGTAATTTTGTAACTTAACCAAAGTCATTTACGTTTATTTAAATTCCAGGATTTAAGATTCTGATGATCGTATCACATACAACATCACTAAGGGGACAATCTTTATATGTATACATATATTTATATATTCTCAATAAGAAAGTAGGTGCACTCCAAGGACTTCTTATAAAGCCAATTTATTTGAACACAGTGCAACGTTTCGGTCGTTTATCTTAGAGGTCTGCTTGAAAAAGGTCTATGACAAACGACCGAAACGTTGCATTGTGTTCAAATAAATTGGATTTATAAGAAGTCCTTGGAGTGCAGCTACTTTCATATTGATCATATGAATATCTCCAGTGTAACACCCAGGCAAAGCTTTAGTGGTGAGCCTGCAACCCAACTCATATTTATATATTTATACTTTTTAATGGTTATTAAAAGTAAATCTCGGTAAGTCTTTCTTGTTTGTCTGTAATGTCATGGGTGTGATATGATGTCCTGTTCCACATCATGTGCCGTTTGTAGATAAGTTCATATAGTGTGTACGTATTCAAGCCATGATATTGTCCAATGCCTATGGACTCTAAGGTTCCTTAGGTGAACTATCGGCTCCAGCAAAGGGGAACTACAGAGGTGAACATCAGTCGTAAAAAAATGACCTCAGTTTTGATGTGTTTATCGGTGTCTGAGAGATTTTGCTCATTGTACAACTTGTCAGATTTCTTTCTATGACGTACCTTAATTAGACTATTGTTTGTGTTTACAATGCAGCAAGTAGCTGTTGTAGCATCATCAAGGAATTGATGTGTAGTTGGTTCAGTTATCATAACCGGTATGTTCCTTGTTATCGGTAAATACTTTATTCCTGCTATTGACTACAGTTACTTTTAAAAATAACTTGATTGAAGATTTAACACTTTTTTTCCTTTGGTGCATCACACTAAGCATTGCATAGCTCACTGAGCTAGGGGAGGCGGGGACAACTAGGGGGGATGGGACTGTTTTCTTCTGGGGACCTTTTTTGATCCCTTATGTTGGTTTCAACATGGCTAGTTGTAGCAAGGCCTTGTTGCCAATTCTCTCCATGGCCATAAGTGTAGATATAGTTACATATATGTTCTATCCATACATATAATCTCCGTACAAGTTGAAAATAGCTCTCATACCTGTCAAACAAGCCTAGAATATTGTCTCTAACTGTTGTAAATCTAAAGTTAGTTTTAGGCTTGTATCTCTTCCTACTCTGCACTGTCTGTCTCTGTGACAGGAATGTCATATAAGCTGTCATAAGCCCCACCCCTTAAAATTGTTTTTTTCCTCTCTTCTCCCCCCCCCCCCTTTTTTTTTCTTTTTCTTTCTTTCTTTCTTCTTCTGAAGCTAGGTACAGGTTTGAAATTAATAACTGTGCTTTCTTCTACATGAGGGACATAAAACTAAATATTTTCAGGCTAGCTTTAAAAATGAAAAAGTTCCAGGGGTGGGGTTAATGATACAGCTGATGATGCTCTGTCCCAGCAGAAGGATACAAGTGGGCATGCTCAAGCCAAGGGCTTGCTGATGTCGTAAGCTAAAAGACTTTAGCTAGAAGCATGATCCCAAAGTAATTTTAAAGGTAGGAGAGTGTTCAATTTAATAGAGGGCACTTGTATGCATCCAATGCAGCACACTGTATGTTTTTCCTGTGTGTTTGCATTTTGTAGCCTTCTGAAGTGTGAACATAGCCTAAGGCAAGAATGATAGATTATTTACATTGAGCTGTGTCAGTTGAATAGTTTACGAATATGCTAAGGGATCCCAACTCAATGGAGGGCCAGAACTACTAAAGAGAATAGGGATGACAAGAAAGGGAACCCTCTCCCATAGTGAATTTGGTTGCCATTAAACTACCAGCTTAAAGCAAAAAAACCCTAGCCAATTGTCACTTACCTGCCCCAACCATAACTGATATAGTTTGCACTTTATTACCTGTATTATTAACCATATATTTAAGGATAATTATCGTCCCCATTCTGGCAGAGTAAGCTGGCTCCTCCCTCCATGCTGTCAATCAAGGCTGTGACTGCTGACCTTACAACCAATGATAGACTGCTGTTTCACCTGCTGTTTCCACTGCACATGCTCAAGCTTATAAAAAGCTCATTGAGCAGAGGAAGGAGGCAGATACCTTGTCCAGAATGAAAGATAAATGATCATTTAACATGTAGTTACAAATACATATAATAAACTGGGAAAAATAGCAGTTGAGGTTGCAGGTAGTTAATTTAAAAGTCACAAGTTTTTTGTTTTAAGGGTAGACATGGCCTTTAATGCCCTGAAACCTAAAAAAGACTTTAAATGATCTTAATGATTTTGAGACTTTTGAGTACCAGATTAGGACACTGGATGCCGGTCCTTATTTTTTCAGTTCTACCTACATCAATTGTCTGATCTTTAAATGGAAAGCATCTTTTACTCTGCCTGCAAGATAAGACATTTAACACAGTTATACTCGCTCCGTGCTTGGTACCCAGGGTACCTAACCCCTGGGTACTTTACCGATCAGTTATTTTGTATTAACTGATCACTGCTTTGATCCGTTCTGCTCCTCTGTTACTCTCCGTGACATCTGCAATCTGGCAGAGCGTGTTTTCCTATTGGCTACATCATGGACTGCAGAGAGAAGCAGGAATAGGTCCAGAGCAGCGTGGGAAACTTCATGGAAGTATTGCAGCTGATCGATGAAGTACCCAGGGGTGGGCACTTATGCTGGGTACACATGGTGTGATCCTTCCTCCTGACCTTCGGCACTTCTGACTGGTCAGCCAGGAGGTTGCGGCAAAAGTAGTTGCGCCCGACAGTTTGGCATGTGGTTTTCGTACACGTCCGATTGTCCGTTCGTCCTATTTGGACGAATATTCGGTGGTTGGTCATGGCCATCCCTGGAAAGCATCCAATAATTCATCCCGACTAACCAAAACACTGAAATGTCTGTTGGTCAGTGTGAATTATTGGATGGTGTGTACCCAGCTTTAATGGTTTGGGTGTGGGGTGGGCGGCCATGACCGTCATCGATCGTTCGTTCGGCAAAAACGTCCGAACGAACGATCGGACATGTTCCGATCGATCCAATCAAATTTGCGAATTTGCCGCTACCGACGGACATTTGTCCTGGCCGAGCCATGTGTACCCATGTGTACCCAGCCTAAGATTAAAACAATTGTATGTCAATCATGTACAAGCCTTTCTCCTTACTCGCAGTGTTGATCTACCTCTAGCTCTGGATTCGTCACTTTTAATTTTGTAATATGACCTGTTATGGCCAGCCATTTGGTAACTGAACGTTATTTAGCACAATCAGGGAGATTCAATAAAAGTTCTTATCCTTAAAAATGGTGCTAATTTTTCCCCAACCAATCAGATATTATTTAACATTTGAAAGCTAACATCTGATTGGTTGGGGCAAAAACAGCACCATTTTTAGGGATAAGAACTTTTATTGAATAACCCTTAATGTCTCTCTGTAAATGGGTTCACGTCACGTAAACAAAGTAGAGTTGGGAAAGGGTTTGTCACTGTGAGAACGGTAAAGCTATGGAACTGTCTTCCAGTGGACGTTGTTATGGCAGGTTCATTGGTCAGTTTAATAAAAAGCTGGATGAGTTTCTACAAACAAGGAATGTTACAAGTTACTGGTATTGATACATAAAGTAGAGTTGGGAAAGGGTTTGTCACTGTGAGAACGGTAAAGCTATGGAACTGTCTTCCAGTGGACGTTGTTATGGCAGGTTCATTGGTCAGTTTAATAAAAAGCTGGATGAGTTTCTACAAACACGGAATGTTACAAGTTACTGGTATTGATACATAAAGTAGAGTTGGGAACGGGTTTGTCACTGTGAGAACGGTAAAGCTATGGAACTGTCTTCCAGTGGACGTTGTTATGGCAGGTTCATTGGTCAGTTTAATAAAAAGCTGGGTGAGTTTCTACAAACAAGGAGTGTTACAAGTTACTGGTATTGATACATAAAGTAGAGTTGGGAAAGGGTTTGTCACTGTGAGAATGGTAAAGCTATGGAACTGTCTTCCAGTGGACGTTGTTATGGCAGGTTCATTGGTCAGTTTAATAAAAAGCTGGATGAGTTTCTGCAAACAAGGAATGTTACAAGTTACTGGTATTGATACATAAAGTAGAGTTGGGAAAGGGTTTGTCACTGTGAGAATGGTAAAGCTATGGAACTGTCTTCTAGTGGATGTTGTTATGGCAGGTTCATTGGTCAGTTTAATAAAAAGCTGGATGGGTTTCTACAAACAAGGATTGTTACAAGTTACTGGTATTGATACATAAAGTAGAGTTGGGAAAGGGTTTGTCACTGTGAGAATGGTAAAGCTATGGAACTGTCTTCCAGTGGACGTTGTTATGGCAGGTTCATTGGTCAGTTTAATAAAAAGCTGGATGAGTTTCTGCAAACAAGGAATGTTACAAGTTACTGGTATTGATACATAAAGTAGAGTTGATCCAGGGAAATTTCCGATTGCCACTTGGAGTCAGGAAGGAATTTTTTTGCCTTTTTGGTGTTTTTTTTTTTTTTGCCTTCCTCTGGATCAACAGTTAGGCAGGAAATGAGGATATTGCTAGATGGGTTGGACTGGATGGACGTATGTCTTTATTCAACCTCAAATACTATACTGTACTGTAGTATACTATACTATACTGTACTATACTAAGTTAGGCAGGAAATGAGGATATTGCTAGATGGGTTGGACTGGATGGACGTATGTCTTTATTCAACCTCAAATACTATACTGTACTGTACTGTATTATACTGTACTATACTATACTAACAGTTAGGCAGGAAATGAGGATATTGCTAGATGGGTTGGACTGGATGGACATATGTATTTATTCAACCTCAAATACTATACTGTACTGTGCTATACTATATTATACTGTACTTTACTATACTAACAGTTAGGCAGGAAATGAGAATATTACTAGATGGGTTGGACTGGATGGACGTGTGTCTTTATTCAACCTCAAATACTATACACAGGGACATAAGCAGTAAATATAATCACTTTGGGTGATGAAAAACTATTGTGCAAAATATGACGAAGAAAGCAAATGAAACAACCCTGAAAATTAATTTTCCCTGCAGCTGTAACCCAGAATCCCATGTACTAAAAGGGGAAGTAAACATTTACTTAGAAAGGCAAGTTTTATTTTTTGTTGAGGCTGGTGCTGTGCCCTTTAGGCTGCTAACCACAAACAGCAACCAAACCACATTTGCATTAAATGAGGGGCACACTCAAAACTTCATGTGGCTTTTATTGTGAGAACATTTCACTGTTGTGCACAAATCTTATCACAAGAAAAGCCACATAAAGAAGTTTCCAGTGCGTCCTTTTAAAACGGACCTTTCCTTAAACTTGGACTTGTATGAAATGTTACATGTGAGGTTTCGAACAAAGGTCTTTACTGTGAGCGCAAGTTAAACTGACCGTTACATTTGTATTATTAGTAGTTGTTTACAGGTATCGGTGCTATTAGACGCTGAAGACACATAGAGCCAGTTGATATATATCATTTCAGTTGGATAATAAGACACTATTTGGACAGTCGGGGGAAAGTTCTAGGTGGTTGGGCTTGGTTTCACTTGCAGCACATATCTTCCCTTTAGAACCCACATGTAACGGTGCCCCTAGCACATTGACTGGTAGAGCTGAATTGTTCTTTCCCTTTATACAGACTTTCTAACTTTATTTCATGTGCTAACACCGGTGGCTTTCTTGGGGCCAGGACCCTGTCTTACACATTTCAGATTGTGGGATACAATTGATTTGTCTTCATGTTAAAAAGAGTGCACTCCTCTCTTTACAATGACTCATGGATCATGCTTCTAGCTGCATCTATCAACGTTTACAGCCGTATAAGATGTGGAACTTCCTTCTGACACTGTGAGCTGTGACATCACCTGAACCATTGCCCCCAAAATTCCTAAGCTTTTTTTTTTGCTAGCCAAAAACCTGAAAATAAGAAAAAGCCTTTTCCCCGAGGTGTCCATAGGCAGGGGGAAGAGTGGATATAGATTGCAAGCCTGTAATGCTTAGCCATACGTGGGACTTTTTATTTTTTTTCCAATTGAATTTTTAAAATTAACCCTGCATCGCACAGTCAGAAGTTATACAGCTAAAAATGGTTTATCAATCTAACTTCCTGATCTCATCTGGCTTTCTGCAGCTTGCAGTCACGTCACCAGTCCCTGTCTGCATTCTGTTCTCTTTAAATTCCCCCTACTGTCTTTAGTGAGCATGCTCAGGCCCCAGCATCAGGGGAGGAGCAGTGGGTCAGATAAAGTCACTCGGGTAATAGAAACGATTGAATATTTTCAAACCATATATTTCCTCACAGGCTGCAGTCTGTGAAGTAATCCCAGGGATTTAAAATAAAGATGTTTGGAGAATACAGGCTCTTTTTAAGTGGATGCTACAGGAAATCTAAGCAAGCATTCTACTATTTATTAAGAATGTGGCCGCCATATTTGTGCATGAGATTCAACTTGTTCAAGATGTTAAAATTGGATATGTCTAGCCTTTTCCAGCAGCTTATGGAAGTAAATGTGTGTAGTTTCCATAGATCTGTGGCCTTGTAACATGTTCAGACTGATCCCTGGCTATAGATTCCCTTACGTCAAGCTGATGCCCGTGACTGCTTACTTCCTGCTCAGACCCTCTTGAAACACAAGCTTGCTAGTTAGATCCAGATGGAATGACCAGTCTGCAATAATAGATCATTACAATCTATCTCTCGGATATCCAGCCAGACTACTGACTCTGCTGCCTAGAACTAGGAATGCCTTGCACAGCACAGTTTACCCACCTTGGTAGATGTCACATAAGGACTGGTTGTCTTTGTGCCAAGTACAAAAAAATACAAAGCAATTCTTTTATCAACCTCAGGCGATCAGATTTATTTATATTTTATTTCTCCTTCTCCTTGAATGCTTTAAAATGAAAGTGCATGTCCACATTTAAAACAAAAAACTTGTGAATGCTATTGTTACCAGTTTATTACATGCATTTGTAACCGTATTTAAATGATATTTAGTTCTTTTCCGTTTTAACAAAGGTATCCATGTATGTATAGTTTTATAAAGCGTCACTTGGGGACGCAGCGCTGTACAGTAGCAAAATACAGTAAAGTCATACAAGGGGGATAAATAGATATAGTTCAGTACATAAATATATAAATTATATTAATATAGCTATATAGGTGCTAGTGCTTTGCCACAATTGGAAAGGAGGTCCCTGCCCCGCAGAGCTTACAATCTAGGTAGGATCTGCCTCCTTCCTCTGCTCAGTGAACTTTTTGTATGCTTGAGTGCAGGGGAAACAGCAGTCAATCATTGGTTGTGATGTCAGCTGTTACAGCCTTGATTGACTGCATGGAGGGAGGGGCCAATTTACTCTGCCAGAATGGGGACAATAATTATCCTTAAATATCTGGTTAGTAATACAGGTAATAATGTGCTGAATATATCAGTTATGGTTGGGGCAGGTAAGTGACAATTGGCCAGTGGACATGCACTTTAATTAGATTGAAGTGTAGGTTTCTCAGCTACATAAAATCAATTTAAATTGTTCTAATACAGACTTGCCTTTCGGAGCTGTGTATTTTACCGGACCCTGGTTGTACATGTCTATTTGCCAGTATTTCAGTTCCCATCTGTTGATCTGTTGGCAAACTTTGTGTTGATCCCACCTGGTCAAACTCAAGTGTGTCACATTTGTAAACACGAGCCAATCAGATTTACGCTTGTTAACAGGCAGACGACGTAGCCTGTTTGAATGTCAGTAATCTCAAATATCTGTAGGTATGTACCCGCCTGCTTGGCAAACACCAACGCCTTCTATAGCTATGTTTGAAATTATCTCGCAAAACAAACTTTAAGGCCACAAGCTACTTAGAGCTCAAGTTAGTCAAGCTAGCATGTTCTGTCATTTTAATGTTTTGTCAAAATGAGCGACACTTTGCTATCTTTGCATTGTTTATTTGGACATAATAGTCTTCTTTAAAGGAGAACTAAACCCAAATGGTTATACTCCATCATTTTAAAACATCCTCCACGTGAACACCAAATAACACCGCTCAGAAAAAATGGGAGTAAGGTAAATGTGACTGAAGAACTAGATGTCTTAATGTCTGGTCACGCCTTCTGAGCTGACACGTGCTCGCTTACCTAATTTAGACTCCAACAGGATTTGCTGGAGATAACCAGTGGGCAGGGCCTGCTGAAAGAAGTTAATGCAGTAACTTTGGTCTGGGCAAGTGCACAGGTCATAATGGTCAATGACTGTCTGATATGTAAATCTGGTAAAATAAAGCGCAAACCCCATTTTATTAAGGTTGATTTCCCAGCAACCGCATCAAGATGACAGGTGAGACACAAGTGACTTGTGTCAAGATTCTGATTTCATTTAATTGTCCTTTAAAGGGCAAGTCCAGCCCTAAAATGAAAACTTACATACAGGTAAATCACCCCCCAAAACCCTTAACTGTAATAGTTTGAAATGTGAAATATATAAGTCTAACCTGAAATCCTGCACAATGTCCTGTTTCCTCTGTTTCTGCTTCCTGGTTCTTCCAGTAAGTAACTGTCAGTTATGGATTTGACAGTTGACATCACAGCCAATGACTGAATGTTAATCCCCTGTCTGTCTCTTCTGAGCATGCTCAGGCTCAGTGCAGGCTCAGTACAGGTTTCTAAATGGCTCAGTTTCCATGAGGCATCCAGAAGCATAGCAGGCATACAGTAATGAATTCATAGGACAAACTATGATATATCAACATATTTTAAAGAGGCCGTTCTTTCTAAATGATGTTCTTATGAGGGTGGAGTTGTCCCTAACTTCTTCCCATTGATTATAATGTGCTTTGTGTGACCGAATGTATTGAAATGCAGAGCTCAGTAAAATTTATACATTGCAGTGTTTATACCTGAACATATCACCTTTATCTGTCCTACACTGTGTGAGATGTGTAGATTTTGAGAGGCAGTGTTCATTTTTGGAGAGTAAAACCAAATAAAAGAATAAAATATTTAGTATAAAATGATGGATCTGTCCATTGATTTTACAGTCAGCCTGCACCTCTATGGTAAAAGATTGTATGAAATGGAATTGTAAGGATTAATCTGCTGCAGTTAAATCAAATGATTAGATGCTGTGAATCAATAGCACGGGCAACTTTAAAGTTTTATTACTTTAATGGAGCAATGCAGAATGTGGTACGAGCAGGGCCAGATTTCTCACTAGGCCACCTAGGCCATGGTCTAGGGCGGCACACCTGCTAGAGGGATGGCATAAAAATGTATGGCAATAACCGTAGAGCCACAGCAGCATGATTTTATTTGTTAGGGGGGCAGCCACAATCTTGCCGGTCTAGGGGAAATAAAAGTAAAAATCCGGCTCTGGGTACGTGTGGAAGAGGCTATTATATTTCCATCTTTCCGTGGAACGGTCACTCCTATAACTAGCCACCAGGTATCGGTTACATCAATTAGATTGGTTTAGTGTATAAAATGCTATTGGTCTTTCATTTTCTCAATACGAAAATAATTGTTTTGCCCATATACAAAGGGAGGTTCCAGGACACATCAGATTTTTCTCTTCCACACCTAGTTATGAAGGAATCGCACAGCCCTGAACATTCACATAGTGAGTACCTCTTGTACTATGAGTAATAGTATTAATGTGACATTTTCCCCTGAGGCCTGATACACCTTCCATCACCAAAACCTTATATTACATTATTCTTCTTATTCACATCGAACTTCAAAGGGTTATTGTGATATCATTGATATCTATATGTATAATATGTGTTTTCTTTTGGCTTGTCTATAAATTATGTAAATGATTATTCACACCTAAATTAACCTCTGAGAGAGGCAGATGGCAACCAAAACGACCATAGACTTAAACCTGTGTCTGAGCTCTGGTTGATAGCAGTGCAAAACTAAACTGCTGAATATTACCAATGAAATTTATGTAAAGGGGAATGAAAATTGGGGACCTGATGCAGAGTGCTGCTTCCCACCCCTAAAATAATGAAGTCTCCACTTTTTCTCCCTGTAGATAAGACCAAACACCTCCGCTGTGGATAAGACCTAACCGAATTGTCTCTTGGGGTCTTCCTAACTCTACATTAGCTCATTACTAACATGCATCTTCTACAAGCTTGATTATCCGCTAGGTGGCAAGCTTGGAAAACCCCAGTAAATCATTGGTTATGACACCAGCACCACTGCCATGATGGGCACCTGGAAGGCCAGGGATAGGAGATCTTCAGGAGGCCGGTTTACAATGCTGGAGCAGTCTGGGTGTTTCTACAGGTAGAGAAAAGTTGTGTAATTTGTTTGTGGGATGGACATTCCTTTAATTAGCCCTTAAGAAACCTGTTTTAAGGGCAATTAGCTTATGGAATGTTGCATTTCTGTTCCTTGGGGAATATTGTGAGTTCACCTTTTTAAGCAGGAGCAGCCTGAGGTCATATTTACTCTCATTTTGTCAGACCATCAAGCCTAGTCATGTCTTTAACGGAATAGATTTCTGCAGGGGGGTTATTTTTCTTCTTGCAGGGAAAGCTCAATAGTCTGCATAGCTCCCAGCAAAACTGTGCAACTGTATTGGCTTCGTGTTGGAGACACCGACTTCTATTTGATGCATTTGAAAAATGGGCATCCAACTTAAAGTACAACTTTACTGCAAAAATGAACTTTTTAAGAATGAAAAGTACCTGTAACAGGGAGGTAGGGTTGATTATTCCTACCTCCCAATATTGTTTAAGTGTGGAGCTACAGCATGTACAGTTCTTCTTCCAGGTTAGTGCCCTCATCCTTCATTTTAAAGATGGTGCTGAAGCACTCGGGAAGCCTGGCAGAAGCAGTTTTCCTCATACTTCTGCTGCTCGTAGAGATGATATCGGGCGTTAGTACCTCCCTACCCCAGGTACTTTTCATTTTAACGGTTTATGAAATAACTTTATACACACTAATAGTTCTCCTTTGAATCTCAGCAGTGTTGTTGGTTTGATCAGCAAGATGATATTCTTGTCTAAGGACTTAAGGTGGGTACACACAGTGGGACTTATTGTCGGGAGTGAGCACTCGGCAGGGACAAATGAGGCGCGCTGCATAGTGCTGTGATCCGCGGATGGTAACATGCGGAACAAGAGTGGCCCCGTCCGCTGTAGTGTTCCCTTTACTGAAATAGTCTGTTTAACAAATCCCTACCACATAGCCCTTCTGTTACTGTGAACAATCTGTCACATTAGCAAGTAGGCCTTCTAGTGTCATCATCATAAATGCACATTTTATTTTTTACTGTTACTATTGAGGGGCTGCATGAACCAATCGGATTTCTACTGCGTCTCTTCAATTAGATTGTCTGATAGGCTGCTGCAGATTAATGACACATTTTATTACGTCATCCCCTGAATGTAACCGGTCTGTTGTGCAAAATAAACCATATTAAATAATTAAAAACGTCATTTCCATAAAAAGAATAATAAGGAAAAACAGATGGCTGTCCCCATACGTGGGAGTGCAAATCATCTAGCTGGGTATATTTGAGTCACAGCTTATCTTTGGTTGCTTTTTAATTGTACAGCAGTTTTTAGTTTGTTTTGATATTAAGCTAGCCATACATGGGCAGATGTTCTTCCGATCGGATTTCCCATTAAGTGCAATGATCAGAAATCCGGTCGAAAGAAGTTGAAGATGGGGTTGGCGGAAAAATATCCCACTGGCCTGATCTTCGTTTTTCTGTTAAACCGCTCAATATCATTCATCGGTTGGAGGAACAGAAAACTGTTTCTGATATTTTAAAGGGCAAGTCCAGCCCTAAAATGAAAACTTACATACAGGTAAATCACCCCCCAAAACCCTAAACGGTAATAGTTTGAAATGTGAAATATATAAGTCTAACCTGAAATCCTGCACAATGTCCTGTTTCCCCTGTTTCTGCTTCCTGGTTCTTCCAGTTAGCAACTGTCAGTTATGGATTTGACAGTTGACATCACAGCCAATGACTGAATGTTAATCCCCTGTCTGTCTCTTCTGAGCATGCCCAGGCTCAGTACAGGCTCAGTACAGGTTTCTAAATTGCTCAGTATCCATGAGGCATCCAGAAGCATAACAGGCATACAGTAATGAATTTATAGGACAAACTATGATATATCAACATGTTATAAAGAGGCCGTTCTTTCTAAAAGATGTTCTTATGAGGGTGGAGTTGTCCTTTAAGCGATTCGATCGAATTTATTCAAATTATCAAGCCCGTGTATGGGGAGGCTTTAAACTAATCAGAAATTTTTGAGCATTCTTTATTTCTAAATTATTTAATGTAGTTGTTAAAATCTTTTTTAGCACTTAGAATAAGGCCCCACTATCCCCCCACTGGATGTTATTACTGTGCATACTTTTAATTAAAGGGCATGGCCACTCCCTGACATTTTATCCTTATATCCTTCACCCCCCCCCCCCCAAACCCCAACACACAGCATATACCTAGCTGTATTATCATCCTGAAACAAAATCTTCACTCCAATGATTGCCAGCCCTTTTATTAAAAGCTGTATGAGCTCTTCCCAAGCTTTCACATGATCAGAGTAGGTAACTCTGGGAGGGGCAGTCAGTCACTGGCTTATATATACTATACTTTATATATACTTTATATAGGGAGTATGGCGGTCACTAACGTTCTCTCTATACTTTATATAGGGAGTATGGCGGTCACTAACGTTCTCCCTATACTTTATATAGGGAGTATGGCGGTCACTAACGTTCTCTCTATACTTTATATAGGGAGTATGGCGGTCACTAACGATCTCTCTATACTTTATATATACTTTATATAGGGAGTATGGCGGTCACTAACGTTCTCTCTATACTTTATATATACTTTATATAGGGAGTATGGCGGTTACTAACGTTCTCTCTATACTTTATATATACTTTATATAGGGAGTATGGCGGTCACTAACAATAAAGTATAGAGAGAACGTTAGGTGACCGCCATACTCCCTATATAAAAGTAGAGAGAAACGTTAGTGACCGCCATACTCCCTATATAATATATAGTGGAGAACGTTAGTGACCGCCATACTCCCATATATAAAGTATAGAGAGAACGTTAGTGACCGCCATACTCCCTATATAGTATATATAAGTATAGAGAACGTTAGTAACGCCATACTCCCTATAAAGTAATATAAAGTATAGAGAGAACGTTAT
>CM033470.1:11060228-11142655 GCA_019447015.1 Hymenochirus boettgeri
TAAGTATAGAGAGAACGTTAGTGACCGCCATACTCCCATATAAAGAGATATAAAGTATAGGAGAACGTTAGTGACCGCCATACTCCCTATATAAAGTATATATAAGTATAGAGAGAACGTTAGTGACCGCCATACTCCCTATATAAAGTATATATAAAGTATAGAGAGAACGTTAGTGACCGCCATACTCCCTATATAAAGTATATATAAAGTATAGGGAGCGTTAGTGACCGCCATACTCCCTATATAAAGTATATATAAAGTATGGAGAAACGTTAGTGACCGCGTACTCCCTATATAAAGTATATAAAAGTATAGAGAGAACGTTAGTGACCGCCATACCCTATATAAAGTATATTAAAGTATAGAGAGAACGTTAGTGACCGCCATACTCCCTATATAAAGTATATATAAAGTATAGAGGAGAACGTTGTGACCGCCATACTCCCTATATAAAGTATATATAAAGTATAGAGGAGAATCGTTGTGACCGCATACTCCCTCTATAAAGTATATATAAAGTAGAGAGAACGTTAGTGACCGCCATACTCCTATAAAGTATATATAAAGTATAGAGGAAACGTTAGTGACCGCCCATACTCCCTATATAAAGTATATATAAAGTATAGGGAGAACGTTAGTGACCCATACTCCCTATATAAAGTATATATAAAGTATAGAGAGAACGTTGTGACCGCATACTCCCTATTAAAGTATATAAAGTAAGAGAGAAAGTTGTGACCGCATACTCCCTAATAAAGTATATATAAAGTAAGAGAGAACGTTGATGACCGCCATACTCCCTATATAAAGTATATATAAAGTATAGAGAGAACGTGTGACCGCATACTCCCTATATAAAGTATATATAAAGTAAGAGAGAACTAGTGACGCCCATACTCCCTATATAAAGTATATATAAAGTAAAGAGAACGTAGGGACCGCCATACTCCCTATAAAGTATTATAAAGTATTGGAGAACGTTAGTGACCGCCTACTCCCTATATAAAGTATATATAAGTATAGGGAGAACGTTGGTGACCGTACATACCCTATATAAAGTATATATAAAGTAAGAGAGAACGTTATGACGCCATACTCCCTATATAAAGTATATATAAAGTATGAGAGAAAAGTTAGTGACCGCCATACTCCCTATATAAAGTATATATAAAGTAAGAGAGAACGTTAGTGACCGCCAACTCCCTATATAAAGTATATATAAAGTATAGAGAGAACGTTAGTGACCGCCATACTCCCTATATAAAGTATATATAAAGTATGAGAGAAGATTGTGACCGCATACTCCCTATAAAGTATAATAAAGTATAGAGAGAACGTTGTGACCGCCCTACTCCCTATATAAAGTATAATAAAGTATAGAGAGACGTTAGTGACCGCCATATCCCTATATAAAGTATATATAAAGTATAGGAGAACGTTAGTGACCGCCATACTCCCCATATAAAGTATATATAAGTATAAGGAGAACGTTAGTGACCGCCATAATCCCTATATAAAGTATATATAAAGTATTGGGAGAACGTTAGGGACCGCCTACTCATATAAAGTATATATATAAGTATAGGGAGAACGTTGTGACCGCATACTCCCAATAAAGTATATATAAAGTAAGAGAGAGAGAACGTTAGTGACCGCCATACTCCCTATATAAAGTATATATAAAGTATAGAGAGAACGTAGTGACCGCCATACTCCCTATATAAAGTATATATAAAGTATAGGAGAACGTTAGTGACCGCCATAATCCCTATATAAAGTATATAAAAGTATAGAGAGAACGTTAGTGACCGCCATACTCCCTATATAAAGTATATATAAAGTAAGAGAGAACGTTGGTGACCGCATACTCCCTATATAAAGTTAGATTAAAGTATAGAGAGAACGTTGTGACCGCCATACTCCCATATAAAGTATAATAAAGTTATAGAGGACGTTAGTGACCGCATACTCCCTATATAAAGTATATATAAGTATAGAGAGACGTTAGTGACCCCAACTCCCTATATAAAGTATATATAAAGATATAGAGAGAACGTTAGGGACGCCATACTCCCGATATAAAAGTATAGAGAGAACGTTAGTGACGCCCATACTCCCTATATAAATATATATAAAAGTATAGAGAGAACGTTAGTGACCGCCATACTCCCTATATAAAGTATATTTAAAGTATAGGGAGAACGTTAGTGACCGCATACTCCTATATAAAGTATATATAAAGTATGGGAGAACGTTAGTGACCGCCATACTCCCTATATAAAGTATATATTAAGTATAGGGAGATCGTAGTGACCGCCATACTCCCTATAAAAGTTAATTGGGAGAACGTTAGTGACCGCCATACTCCCATATAAAGTATATATAAAGTATAGGGAGAACGTTAGTGACCGCCATACTCCCTATTAAAGTATTAATAAAGTATTGGGAGACGTTAGTGACCGCCATACCCTATATAAAGTATATATAAAGTATAGGGAGATCGTTAGTGACCGCCATACTCCCTATATAAAGTATATATAAAGTATAGGGAGATCGTTAGTGACCGCCTTTTCTCCAGCGTACATAATCGTAACTTTTCCAGTCTCTCTTCATATTCAAGCTCCCCCAATCCCCTTATTAATTTAGTTGCCCTTCTCTGAAGCCTGCCATTTCAAAGATGTCCTTTTTGTACACAGGATTCCAAAATTGCACTCTGATATTCCAAATGAGGGCTTACCAATGCTTTGTAAAGAGGGAGAATTACATTTCCTCCCTTGAATCCATACCTCGCTTTATACAAGACAATACCATGCTGGCTTGGCTGTTGCCTGGCACTGTTGCTACCTTAAGTTTGTTATCCACCAAAACTCCAAGATCCCTTCCAACAGGGATTCACTTAACACAGGGCCATTTATAGTTAAGTAGCACAAGTATTTAAGTCCAAAATGCATCACTACATTATCAACATGATTTCATCACCACTACACCCAATGTGATAATTATTCTAGTACTTGCAACGATTGAACATCTCCTTTGTGAGTTCCCTAATTGTTGTGAAACAGTTTTTGGTCGTCAGCAAACACAGAAACCTTGCTGACAATCCACTTCAAATCTTATAAATAGATTAAATGAAGCGGCCACACAGACCCTGTGGCCCCCACTTAGCACTTTAGTCCCTAGATGAAGCCCATTAACAACCTCTTTATGCATCCTACTGTCACCATTATATTAGTCACATTCGCTCACACTGCACAATAGACAACAGGCACGCAGAAATTAGCGTTATAGTTAGCCGTATAGGAGGATTGCCTTTGCAATCCAGTAAAACACATCTACTGCTATACCAGAGTCTAAATTTCTACTTACTTCCTCATAAAAGCCAAGCAAGGTAGTTTGACAAGATCTATTCTCCTAAATCCATGCTGGTTACTACTTATGTCAGTCCTTGAAACATACTCTAGAAAATGTTCCCTTATTAAACTTCCAGGATCTTCCCCACCACTGAAGTTAAACTTAGAGGCCTGTAATTACCCGGCTGTGAACGACTACCCTTTTGATATTGGAATAACATCAGCCTTTTTAACGCATACCAACCAGACATGGGAACGCAGCAAAGAAGAAACAATGGCCTAGATAAAAACTGAATTTAGCTCCTTAAGTACCCGAGGATGTATTTATCCGGTCCAGGAGATTTACTAATATAACCTTATTAGTTCTTTCTGTACATATCCTGGTGTCAACCAAAGTGAACTTGAATCTTGTATACCTTTATTGCTACTATACTCTATGATATCTGTATTGGATCTTCTAGGTGTATACAGAGGGAAAAAAATTATTCAAGACATTGCTTTATCGCCATCTCCCGTAACTAACTTATCCCATTAATTAATGGTGCCACATTCTCAGTCCATCATCTTACTATTAATATTACTTAAAAAAATGTTTAGGCTTAGTGATGCTTTCTTCAGCTATCCTAACTTCATTATTAATTTTAGCTAGTTTGATTGCTTTCTAAACACTCGTTACAGTTTTAACTCCCTAAAGGCCCTTTCCGTTCCCTCGGCCTTAAAAGGTTTTAAATGCCTTTTTCTTCCTTACCATTGCCTTCTTACATCAGAATTCAGCCACATGGGCGCGGATTATTTTTTTTACATTATATTCCAAGGGTAAAAATTTAGATGTGAAACTGGCTTAAAATCCCCTTGAACACAGTCCACTTCTGTTCAGTACCTTTACCTGATAATACATTATCCCAGTTGACATTCTGAAGAGCTGCTTTTAACCTGGGAAAAATTGCTTTCCTGAAATTAAATGTCTTTGAAACCAAGCCACTTTTCCTTTCGATAACAAAGTCCAAAGCCACTATTATGGTCACTATTCCCTAAGCCTCCAGTTACCTTAATCTATATGCGCTCCACAATGTTAGATATTACCAGATCCACAGCGTCTTTTCTAGTAGGAACCTCAACACCTGTGAGAGAAAATTAGCAGCAAATTCAGGAACTCATCGCCTTTTCTGCGATGGCAGTTCCCACACACCAATCAATGTCAGGGTAATTGAAGTCCCCCATAATGAGCACACTCCCCAAACTTGCAGCCTTGCCAACTGCATATGAAGTTGCACCCACCTCCTCGTTTAGGCATTTGGCGGCTTATAGCGGGACACCAACAATGACATCCCCCTTTCCTGGTGCCTAATTCCACCCAACTATGCCTCCACTTTATCATCCATATCACAGTAATCTTTCTTTTAAATTTGGCTTCAATTCTTTTTAAACAATACACACATACCCCCTTCCTTTTTTTCTGTCCTGCATAAACAAGGCATATCCTCATATTCAGCCCCGTCGTGAGAACTGTTCAACCAGTTTCTGCTATACCTATACATCATATTCATTCAATGCCATAATTCCAATTCACCATTTTGTCAGCCAGGCTTCTCGCATTTGCAAACATACATTTAGATTATGATCCTGTAATTTATTCGTACACTTTGACACATTCCTCCTATCCCCTATGCTAGCCACCCCCTTTCCACCCACCACTGGCTATCTACACCCTGTTTCCTCCTGGACAATCTATCCCAGTGAGACTGCTAAACCCTCCCCCCAACCAAAACCTGTAAAAATCTCTAACCCTCTAGCACTTCTCCTAAAAACAGCTGCACCACCATCAGTGGAAACACCCTAGGGAGTATGGCGGTCACTAACGTCTATTCTCACTCTATATACTTTATATAGGGGGTATGGGCCGGCAGTAACGTTCTCTTATACTTTATATAGAGAGATGGCAGTCACAACGTTCTTCTCTATACTTTATATTACTTTATATAGGTGGATGGCAGTCACCAACGTCTTCTATACTTGTATATATACTTTATATAGGGAGTATGGGGTCACTAACGTTCTCTTTACTTTATATGGGAGTATGCGGTCACCAAGGTTCTCTATACTTATATAACTTTATATAGGGAATATTGTGGTCACTAACGTTTCTCTCTCTACTTTATAACTTTCTATAGGGAGTATGCGGTCATAACGTCTCTATACTTTAATATGATTATATACTTTATATGGGGAGTATGGCGGTCACTAACATTCTCTCTATTCTTTATATATACTTTATATAGGGAGTATGGCAGTCACTAACGTTCTCTCTATACTTTATATATACTTTATATAGGGAGTATGGCCGTCACTAACGTTCTCCCTATACTTTATATATACTTTATATAGGGTGTATGGCGGTCACTAACGTTCTCTCTATACTTTATATAGGGAGTATGGCGGTCACTAACGTTCTCCCTATTCTTTATATATACTTTATATAGGGAGTATGGCGGTCACTAACGTTCTCCCTATACTTTATATATACTTTATATAGGGAGTATGGCAGTCACTAATGTTCTCCCTATTCTTTATATATACTTTATATAGGGAGAACGCTTGTGACTGTGTGTAGTCACATCTTTCGGATTCTGTATGGGATCTTTGACAGATTGGTACAGTGTATACCCACCAGTCATAAATTGATTTGATTGTCCAGTAAGTGGCTGATGCATTAAGAGGTGTAAAAGCATCGATTTGCAGCACCCAATAGGATGTTAGCCTTTTATTGGTTTACTGCTGGTAGATAACATCTAATTGGTTGATGCTTATTAATAGATCCGGCAAACTTTTGCACATTTTATTACATCAGCCCACTAATGTGTGGTGCCCTGAAGGGAATGTCTACGAGGAGTTAATGTCCATTAGGATTGTCTGAATAGGTGGACTATTTGTACCCTGTGTAGTAGCAAAGACCTCAATATGTTGCTTTGTTTTAGTCATTTAAAGATAACCGGGAACTCTGTTTAATGTTACAATGTTTATTTAGCATTTCCAGTGCAGTTAGTACACTATCTATTGATGCGATCAGGCAGGCTATCTGTGTGTGCGGTTAAGGCTCTGTGTGGCCTCTACAAAGTACAGAAATTACAGAGTTCGGTTGAGTCCTGGATATTTTCCCTCCCGGTTTTAGCGTTGAGCGTAGGGAGAAATATAATGTGTTTTTGGTAATATTCCAAGGTTCCTGGCTCCGAGCTGTGTAATGTGCACAGACGCATTTGTTTGTAATGGAAAGTAAAACTAACTATTGTGATATGATTAAGGCCGCAAGCTTCCTTTCTCAGGCTAGTGACACATTATACATTATATTGTCAAAAAGTAGCCTTAGATTTTTCCCCTAATGTCCGATATACAGGATTAGTAATAAATCTACTTGTGTAATTATAATGTCTTGGTTCACAATTATTGTAAAAATCACATACTCTGTTTTAGTGGTTGTACACAGCAATGAAAATTCCTGCATTTGCTTTGGTCCTGATGTTCAACCCAAGCTTAATTTCATAGCTGGTGTCGTGGTGGTGCTTCTCATTGATTGGCTGTATCTGCCCTCCCCTTCAATACCATGTGCTTGTGTCAGGATTGGAGAGGAGTCGGTTACTACATGAGCACAGTGTCCCTTTAATCACTCGGCCATTATGCCGGGGAATATTTGTTCCGTAAATCACGTTTAGTGCAAATCGCTGTCTCCGTAGCATGAACTGGTCTTCTAACCAGAGTTTGTTTGCGACTGTGGGTAAATCCCGAATAGCTGTCGAAAAAATCCAGGCATCCGGCGCTAATATGGAGTTATGGAGAACCGATAGCGAACCGGTTAGAGTGACTTTAACTCCATATTATTGCCCAGTGGCTCTGGGTAAATGAGCCAGTTTGAGTGTGTCACGTAAGTGAATGAATTGTTCTTGTAAGGGGCAGTTTAATCCACTATCATGACTGGACTGAATTGTTTTCGTAAGCAGTGGAATCAAATTGGTGACTGATTATCATGAGAAAACGTCTGTTCTGTGGCCGCCTCTTCCTGTGTTCATAGCTTTCCGGTAAACACAGGGATGTGTAAAAGACAAGCTCAGCTGAAGTTTATACATCCTGTGAGTCTGTCTGGCGTTATATGAGGGATGGTCATTAATTGCTTGTTTATCGTGTCTTTCCAGATACAATGTTACCAGCATCCAATGTCTCTATATGTGGAGCATCAAAATACAAAACATCCTCTAGTAGAAGGAGCACTGATCAAACCCTGAACTATAGGGCCCATTTATGTATCCAGTCTCACTTCTGTTTTAGTTTCTTGATCTGAAATGAATCTGCTCCCTTAACTACAGTATGTGGGCAACAAAATTTTCTTTTGTATAAAGTCGGTGCGGAACAACCGATAAATAACGTGTCCCGATATCGAAACCAGTTCTCCCGTAGATCGTGGATTATTTTTGTGTTGGTTTTGGGACTTTCCCAGATACAGGCAATCAAGTGGCCGTTTGCCAACCGTAAACAAAAGGTTCTCAGAAAGTACCTGAGCAGAGACGTACCCATCTAATAACGCAGAGATCACCCAGAGCTGCCTGTCTCCTGCTTTTCATTAACCATTGAGCATCTAGAAACAAACAGCAGTTTGCTGCACCTTGGAACTGTACCAACGCAAACCTTCTCCATAGCGCTCATTAGTTGTATATTGCACACAAGATGCTCATGTTTTGTTAGAGACATTCAGGTTGGAACACGTTTTAATTCACTTATAACCTGGAAGTTCCCATTTTAATGCAATGTTTAACTCTTTCTAAGAGTTTCCTAATCATATCTATACCGGTGGTGTGTCTGTAAATCTTTTATTAAATTGGGGGACCGGATAAGCCTGCTTTGCTTAGACTTCTCGTTTGAAGTGCTAGAGCTTCATTGTATCCCCCCTAGAAAGAAACAGCAATCCCACCAGGGATTTGGCTGATGTACCATACTGTCCACCACGATTATTCATGTAGCAGTTACGGAAAGGTGGCCAGACACCGGCAGAGCAGCAGTTTTAGCTGCTGACATTCCTGCAAAGTTACCCAGATCGTGGTTTGCGGTCGACGTAATGTCGGTCACAAAACAATCAGGCCAAGCTTGTTGAATAATAAATGTCACAGCCTAAGCCACATATGCTTTCGTCCTTTGTGTGTGCACTACAGAGGAACAAATGGAGATTTAGGCTTCGTTCACATTAGCAAAAATGTTTTTTTGGTCCCATTTAGCAGTTTCCAGGGAAAGAAAGTTTCGGCCTGAACTTTGCCTTTAAATCACAGATTGCCAGTCTTACTGTTAAACATGGCATTAAGCTTGTTTTTGCTTATTTAATCCCTGTACACTAAGTTTAGGTTAATTACTTTCAGTTACACTTTAGTATTTGCTTTGCAGACAGATTTGTACAAGGTTATAAACACACCATCTGCCTTCCCAAGGCACTGTACACTGTGCCTTTTTAATGGAAATTTGTAGAGTTGTACGATGTGTTGCTGTGTTTTGGGACCACAATCATTCAGTATTTGCAGCAACACTCCTGCTGAATTGTGTATGTTCTTGCAGAATGGCTGTTTTACTGCTTAGTATAGTGCACTATAGCATAGTACAGTACATTACAGTAAAGTATTACTATATAGTATAATACAATATAGTACTACAGTAAAGTATAGTACATTACAGTAATGTATAGTATGGTACAGTATAGTACTACAGTATAGTATTATACAATATAGTACTACAGTAAAGTATAGTACATTACAGTAATGTATAGTACTACAGTATAGTATTATACAATATAGTACTACAGTAAAGTATAGTACATTACAGTAATGTATAGTACTACAGTATAGTATTATACAATATAGTACTACAGTAAAGTATAGTACATTACAGTAATGTATAGTACTACAGTATAGTATTATACAATATAGTACTACAGTAAAGTATAGTACATTACAGTAATGTATAGTACTACAGTATAGTATTATACAATATAGTACTACAGTAAAGTATAGTACAGTATATTACTACAGTAAAGTATAGTACAGTATATTACTACAGTAAAGTACTGTATAGATATAGAATAGTACAGTACATTATGGTACACAATGGTACAGTATAGTGCAGTAAAGTATTATAGTATAGTACAGTACAGTATAGTATAGTATAGTACAGTATAGTATAGTATAGTATTTGAGGTTGAATAAAGACATACTTCCATCAAGTCCAACCTACTCAGCAATATCCTAATTTCCTGTCTAATAGTTGATCCAGAGGAAGGCAAAAAACAAAACAGTATGATGGGGGAAAAACCCTTCCTGACTCCAAGTGGCAATGGGAAATTTCCCTGGATCAACTCTACTTTATGTATCAATCCCAGTAACTTGTAACATTCCTTGTTTGTAGAAACTCATCCAGCTTTTTATTAAACTGACCAATGAACCTGCCATAACACCGTCCACTGGAAGACAGTTCCATAGCTTTACCGTTCTCACAGTGACAAACCCTTTCCCAACTCTACTTTATGTATCAATACCAGTAACTTGCAACATTCCTTGTTTGTAGAATCTCATCCAGCTTTTTATTAAACTGACCAATGAACCTGCCATAACAACGTCCACTGGAAGACAGTTCCATAGCTTTACCGTTCTCACAGTGACAAACCCTTTCCCAACTCTACTTTATGTATCAATACCAGTAACTTGTAACATTCCTTGTTTGTAGAAACTCATCCAGCTTTTTATTAAACTGACCAATGAACCTGCCATAACAACATCCACTGGAAGACAGTTCCATAGCTTTACTGTTCTCACAGTGACAAACCCTTTCCCAACTTGAAGCCTAAACCTTTTTTCTTTAAGTCTTAAGGGATGTCCATGTGTCCTCTGACATGTTCTATTGGTGAACAATGCCCAGATAGTTTATTGTATGGCCCGTTATTATATATTTAGCTAAGAATGTGCTAATTCCCAAACAAGGAAATGCCAGTGTGAAGTTGGTAAAATCTTTCCCAGTGATTGCAGACATGCTTAGGGGGCATGGCACTAAGAGGGAGAACATGGTGTCTAATTAGTACCTTGGATATGGAAATATTCCTCCGGTTTCTGACTTTAACATTTGTGATTTGTGACTTTGTATTTCAGAGCTGATTCAGTTGGCGAGTTGTGTTTAAGGCCTCAGCGTGGAGCCTACTGGTGGTACTGGACTTGGACTGGCACCTTGTCATGCCCGGTGGAAGGAGGGGTCCAAGCCGGCAGCAATTGAGCCGTTCAGCTTTGCCTTCTTTGCAAACCTTAGTTGGTACATCGTGTGGCAATGGCACAGGGCTGAGGAACAGGTAAGTCGTCATATTGTGGGGGGGTCTCTCTGCTTCATGGAGCCCGGAACATGACAAGTTTACTCCCGTTAAAAGATGTTCTTGTTTCCGTTTTTCTAATTGAAAACATTCTGTAGAGTATAAAACGTGTGGCTGACCAATTACAAAAGGCAGGGAAAAAAATCTATTAGTATTTAAAGACTCTATTTAAAGGAGAACTAAACCCAATTTTTTATACTGCAGAATCCGAAAACAACCCCCCTAAAAACACTAATAAGCTATAAAACCCCACTTCAGTAAATTGTATTAAAGTAAATGTAAGCCTGTTAAGAACTGGATGAAGTATCTGTGTGTATGTGCAGTGTCAGACCACACCCCCTGAACTCAGTCACAGGCTTCCTTCTTTATCTGACCTGTAAAAGGATTGGCTAGAGATTATTAATGGGTGTGACCAACTGTAACAAGTTTGGCCCATAGCTAAGGACTGAGCATGTGCAGAACATATTGGTCATTGACCAGACTGTGTGATACTAGAATGCTGGGAAGTAAAGCACAAACCATATGTTATTTAGGTAAATTTCCCAGCGCCCGTATCAAAATAAGAGGTAAGACACAGATTGCTGGTTTTATATCAAGGTGTTCTGCCTTCTGGTTCAGTGTTGTTCTGTGGCTTTAGTTGCCCTTTAAGTAACTTTTAATGGCCTATCAATAGGAATGAAGTAAAGATTTCCTTTAATATAAAGTGCAGTATGCCTTTAAATGGAAAGGAAAGACTGAAAACACTTTAATGTTCTTTCTTTCTTTTCATTTTCTTCCACCCCTTAGGAATGGTAGTGCCCTTGGCCTTTCGGCTCCTCCAATCACTGCGTTAATCACTCCTGAGCCTGTACGTCACTGTCGAATCCCAGACCTTCCTACAGACGGGAGTCTGCTGTTCGAGTTCCTCTTCTTCATCTACCTTCTTGTGGCGTTGTTCATCCAGTATATAAACATATACAAGACAGTGTGGTGGTACCCGTACAATCACCCGGCCTCCTGCACGTCACTGGTGCGCCTAATAATCTATTGAATGTATTATTATAAATGTTACCAAAGGCAGGGGAATTATTATTGATTCCAGTTTCATAGACATGAATGTACATTGGCTACTTGGCTCCTGGGATCTGACCAGCTTTCATTGTATTATGGAATTCTTAGCTAGTGATACTCCTCCTCAACCCCTCTACTACTGGTTTAAGCTGCTCTGTGTACATCACCCAGGTAGAAAGGATCTGTCCAATTGGCTGCTTTGTATCCCTCTGTTCTAAGAGGGAGAAGGAAATGAAAAGAGAAAGTAAATGCAGTTTAATGTAGTGACAGATTTATTTATTAAGCAGTACATGTAAAATAAGACTACTGTTCCTTTAAGCTATAGATGCCTTGTGAAAGCAGTTTATGTTCTACAGCTATTATTGAACTACCAATGCAAGGCAGCATGCTGGGAGCTGTAGTGTTCAATCTGCTTAAATTCCATATTATTGGCTTTCAGACTTTGTTATATTCTGCACATTACAATAAGTGTTTTTCCCCCCCCCCCCGCAGAAATTTTCATCTTATTGATTACCACCTGGCGGCCTTTATCACAGTCATGTTGGCGCGTCGCTTGGTGTGGGCGCTGATATCCGAGGTAACGCTCCTATGTCCATTGACGGGCAGGGCTGTAATTTCTTTGATCTGGGCAAACGGTATCTCTGTGTGTTAAATAAAAGGGTTGGTTGCTCTTTAAAGGGTATCTCCACTCGTGTTTATAAGTTTTGGTAATCCAGTTCTATTGAAGAACGGGAGGTAAAGAGCTGTGACTTACCTTCCGTTCTTCAATAGAACAAAGGAGCCAGGAGAGAAGGTAAGAAACTTACCCGCTCGCTCCATCCCCCGGCGCTTGGTCTGACAGGTCCCGACGGACGTTGTCTTATATGCGCATAGATTGCGCATGCGCATAGAAGACCAGGTCCGTCGGGACCTATCAGACTACGCGCCGGGGGAGCGAGCGAGCGGGTAAGTTTCTTACCTTTTCTCCTGGCTCCTGTGTGTTCTATTGAAGAACGGAAGGTAAGGCACAGCTCCTTTACCTCCCGTTCTTCAATAGAACTGGATTACCAAAACTTATAAAAACGAGTGGAGATTCCCTTTAAGGACACAGTTACAATCTGATCCTGTGAATTCACAATCATAGTCATACAGTGCCACCTTGTGGTGTCTGTGCTAACTTCATGTTGCTTTCAAACACAGACTTTACTAATAGTATAATTGTATAATTGTATTGATGGTAGTTTACAATGTGAATATGGGCTGTATTCATCTGTGTCTGATAACATTATTGCCATTGGTCTGTAGTATGCAGTATTGATTGCAATTAAGTTTCGTGGAACATCTAAGTTTGTCTTTTTCCTCTCTCTCTTTCTAACCCTTACTCCCCTTTCCCCCACTCTTTACTTCCAGGCGTCACAGGTGGGAACATCTTCAACGGCCCATTACGCAGCTCTTATCACTGGTCGCCTGGTTCTGCTGACGCTCTGTGGATGGGTCTTCTGCTGGACCCTGGTTAACCTGTTCCGTAACCATTCAGTCCTGAACCTCCTCTTCCTGGGTTACCCGTGAGTCTTCCTCATTTATTATTTCAACACACAGAGTTGAAGGATTATATAGTGAACATGAGTCGCCATGTCCCCAGCTGCAAAGGATGGTGGGAAAGAAAATGTGTTTGCCCAAAGGTTTAGACCAGCAGTAGAGGAGGATGGGTTAAAGGGAAACTAAGAGTGTCTAATTAGTTCTTTTTGGTGTTTGCTGCTCCTTTACTAATTTGTGTTGGTCAATGAAGATGTCGTATGAACTTGACATTGATATTTATTGATTTGCTTGGTCCTCAGGTTTGGGGTTTACGTTCCTCTTTGCTGCTTTCACCAAGATAACCGTTCCCAACCACTGCTCACAGACTGCGGGTACCTGGTACAGGGCTCCTTAGTGGACGATGGTGCTAATGGCGTAACCAGTCTCGTCAGGCCCAAGGACTTCCTGTCGCTTCTGCGCGAATCCCTGAGGGAACAGTTTAACACCTCCCCGTCCATCCCCTCGCACAGCTGCTCGCTCTCCCCAGACCTCATACGGAACGAGGTGGAGTGTCTGAAGGCAGATTTCAACCGCAGGATCAAAGAAGTCCTGTTCAACTCCTTATTTAGTGCCTACTATGTAGCATTTCTGCCTCTTTGCTTTGTAAAGGTAAATCACGAGTTTCTTTTGTAATTAGAATATTTCTATATTGTTAACAACTTGGGGCTTAGAGATTGGGAGAGTATAAGGCATTAGAGCGCCTCTTGCTTCTGGGCAATTTCCATGGTAGCCCTTTAGGAAATACTATACCTTCTACGATGCTTATTAATAGCATTCCAGGAGCTCCCGAGAGCCAACTGCAGACCAGTTTTGCTTTATTGAGCCATCGTCAGAGTTATTTACAATGTGAAGAGCCTATGGACAGACGTGCCTATGAAATAAGATAGCATAAGGTTTTGCATTTAGCTCGTGGAATGCTGGGAAAGCCTCTTATTAGCTGGGAATTACCCAGAAGTATCTGTTCCTTATTTGCATAAGCAGTGAGGGTACCTCTAAGTATTCTGGTTCCCCCCACAATCCTAAAGACATACCAATAGGTTGTCTAAGTGATTAGAGTGTAAGCTCTTCGGGGCAGGGCCAGATGTGAATGGAATTAATAATGTGCTGTGTACTAGGTATATAAGAAATAAAATACATAGTTAATACATATTTTATTTGAATGGGTTTGGTGACTCTTCTCATTGGAGTCGATCTCGCGATACAATATATAAAAAGGGTCTCCCAGAATGTTAGAAGTAGATCTAGTGTGTAGATTTATATTAACAGTCACATTTGAACTGGCGAGGGTCCATTTAAACGTGTCTCCAAAAGGCTGTAAACCTGGAACAAGCTGGAGATTAGTGCACGTCAAATTCTATTTGGATTTCTTACATTTTATATTTCCATTGTAGAGCCCCTCATTAAAGAAAAATGTTAAAAAAAGAATTGGTTTATGTTTTATGCATAAGTGACTCTTTTCACTGCTTAAAGGACAACTCAAGTCTCAGAACAACACTCTTTCAGAAGGAAGAGCACCTTAATATAAAAACAGTCATCTGTGTCTTTTATTTCCACTATCACACAGTGTGGTCACTGACCATTCTGTTCTTTACACATGCTCAGTCCTAATAAACAGTTGGCCACACCCAGTAGAAGTCTCTAGCCAATCCTTTTTAAGAACAGATTAGGCAAGGGAGCATGTAACTGAGGTCAGGGGTGTGGCCAGTCACTCTACATACACACAGTTAATTCATCCAGTTCTTCAGGGGGGTTAAATTGGGTTTAGTTCTCATTAATAAATTGTTTCTGCCTTTGGTTTATCTGTGAACTCAATTTGACTTGTATCAGGAAAGTAAGGTAAGTTTGGGACACACCATACGATTCTCCGACCCAGCCAACAGTCAACGGCAAAAGTAGCCATGGCTGATCGTTTTTCATGACTGATCGGACGGTCCATAGTGTCTGTTCGTCCTGTCACAAACCGCTTCTGATTTTTAGGGCTGACCGACCAATACACTGAAATGACGGTCGGTAAAATCTTATTTTTACCCAGATTTACATTTTAGTTGTCAATCAGGTGCCTTATCATAAACTCTTCTTCTGTGCACAGTTTTGCTGTAACTAAAATAGTGAAGGTTGGCGAATTGCATCCTGGGAAACTCTTCTTCTGTGCACAGTTTTGCTGTAACTAAAATAGTGATGGTTGGCAAATTGCATCCTGGGAAATTCCTCCCCCACACTTTGAATAGAATAGGCGAGGCACATTAATTCCATGAGATTAGCTTTACAACACGTGTGTCCCTGCTACAGTGAGAGAATGCTGGGATTTGAAGTTCTTGGTCATCCTGAAGGGCTTGCTTTACAAGATATGGGATGTTTGCAAACTCTAATCTCCCAGCAGGATTTGTTTTTGTGACTCTGTATGTTTGTCCTTTTGCAGAGCACCCAGTATTACGACATGCGCTGGTCGTGTGAGCACCTCATCATGGTGTGGATTAACGCCTTCGTCATGTTAACCACACAGCTCCTGCCGCCAAAGTATTGCGACCTATTGCATAGATCCGCGTCCCACCTTGGCAAGTGGCAGAAACTAGAACACGGATCGTACAGCAACGCTCCACAGCACATGTAAGGGCTAAAAGGACATCCTATTGTATCCTTCGCTTCCAATGTAATGGGAAAAACCAAAGGGAACGATAACATTGATGGGATTCTTTATAGAGGTGTATTTAATGAGATTTACCATCTCTACTGGCTAGACCTTTTAGTTACCCATCATGCCCCGAATAATCAGGAAGGGACCCCATGACAGGTTACCAGCTATGCCAAGTCTAGCCATGCTCTGTTGACATTTTGATGTACAGTGGGAAGTATGTGGCTACATTTCAGTAGTGTTTCTGTTTTTGGGTGCCCAACCTATGAACCTGTAAGGGTCTGCCCCCACCTCAACTCTGCCCCCACCTCAACTCCCAGTCCATTCACACCCACCTTGATGCTTCTACTGGATGCAAAGAAGATTTAATGTTGCCATAGACTCAACAATCACAGTCCTATGATCATTAACCCATGCATGGGCTATTCCCTATCGGGCAGGTTTCCATTGGCCAATAGTATGACCATGTTAGACTGCATGGACCCTTCCTGGTGAAGATCTATGAGCCCGATCTGTTTATTTTTCTCCCAAATATATATTTTCTTGTTTTTTGTCTTGAAATATTGTAAATTCTGCATCCCCTACTTATCCAGACAATGTATAGTATACAGTATCAAATACAGGAATGAGTATATAAAACCCTAGTAGTGGATGTGCACATCTTCAATAATAGGAAATAATAATTGTGTCCAATCTCACTGTTAATGTTCTGGGCGGAGCCCTCATTGAGTCGCTCGTTAGGTATCATTTTCAGAACTACGTAAATGATCATTGCAGAATAAGATGTAAAAACAAAAACTATCAGGGTTATTCAATAAAAGTTCTTATCGTTTAAATTGGTGCTAATTTTGCCCCAACCAATCAGAGGTTAGCTTTCAAATGTTAAATAAGATCTGATAGGTTGGGGCAATTTTAGCACCATTTAAAAAACAGAACTTTTATTGAATCTCCCTGTCTTTAAAGGGGTTGAACTTACAGGGTTATTTTTCTTTCTGTTTCTCAAAATGGATAACTTGGTGATCTGTATTTGCGGATATATGAAAACATAACTGGTATACACTAAATGGGTCTGATATAAAAAGATGTGCACTTTTTTGTGTTCTTAATTTGTTGCAACCAATCAGATTGGATGATGGCAAATTTATGCATTTCATATTAAATAGGCCTGAATAGTTCTTCCCAATAGTCATGTGACTGACCTTGTTCCTGCCTTTTTCCCTCCACAGCTGGTCAGAGAACACAGTATGGCCGCAGGGTGTGTTGGTACGACACAGTCGAAGTTTATACAAAGCCGTGGGTCCATATAATGTAGCAGTGCCTTCAGAGATCTCACACGCGCGGTTTTATGTAAGTGCAGATTCCGACCACCTTAATTAAAAGGGAAAAAATGTCCCCCTCGAGTTTGCTCATGTGAAGAGTTGGTGACTCGGGAAATAGCAGTCAGTCATTGGCTGTAGTAAATTGTTATGGGCATAACTGTCTAACTGCTGCAACCCGAAAGACCAGGAGCCTGCAAGTTATTTCTTGGAGCTTCCAAACTATTGCTGGTTTGGGGGGTAATTTTCCATATGTGCAAACTTGTTTGAGGGGTGGCCTTGCACTTTACTTTGGCCTGTCATCCCCCTTTCTTGTGCCATAAGAAACGTTATTATTTTCCATCATGCCGTAGCCAATCACAGGAGCAGATGCCGGTTGGGGGAACGAAGGCTGATAAGTACATTTGGGGGGACCTGTCACTGCTATAAACCTTGTGAGGTCGAGGTTCATAGCTATTTCCAGACACATACTAAAATTTAGTTTGGGGGGTGGACATTCACTTTAAGATCCAAAGAAGCTAGAGACTTAATTCTAGGCTTGTTTAAAATGTATGAGAGCGCTCTTTGTATGACCACAGTTAACCCAGTTAATTCCTTTCTCTCTGGGTGAATCTCACTAAGCATTTTTGAGCTCAATGAGCTAAGGGGAGGGGCAGTAACTGCACAGACTTCTGCATAGAAAGACAAGTGATGCATTGTTTTTGGGTGGTCTACTCCTTTAACAAACCATTTAAGACGCATAATAATCCCCCTTTTTTTCTTTCAGTTTTTATTTCATCGGCCGTTGCGGCTACTAAACCTGCTTCTTTTCATCGAGGGCAGCCTGGTTCTTTACCAACTCTATTCCTTGCTTCAGGCAGAGAAGTGGAACCACACACTCTCCGTGGCCCTAGTTCTCTTCTGCAATTACTACGTCTTGTTCAAACTCCTCCGCGACCGAATAGTATTGGGCAGAGCTTATTCCTACCCCATCAATAGCTACGGACTGAAACCTCACTGAGGTGGAGGACTTCCACTAGGTGGCGACAAAGGGAGGAAAGATTTCAAAAGAAAACCGGGAGAAAGAAAAAAAAAAAAATCAAAAATCTGAAAACTATTTTCATACAGTTCTATATTTTCTTGCAATGTTTATAAATATTTAAGATATTTTATATTTTGTATACTGTTTTGTTGAGTTAACCAGTCGGGAAGGGTAGTGACTGGTTTTGCCAAATCTTCGTTTTTTGTTTTTTTTATAAAGCCGTTGATACAGACACTGCCGGTGTAAATGGGCATCATATCCGCAGGGCAAAGTTTGTAGAGAAAAAAACTCGTAATGTGCTCCATGGCTCCCCCTGTGGGTCATTCAGAAAAACAAAAAGTATTCTTACAAAACTCGCCCTGTCTGCTTCCCAGTGTTGGGCATAATTCAGTGCCACTAGCTTGCCTTAAACAAACAGCGAGGCACATGATAGTATTAACAAATAATAACTGCAAAAAAACAATAATAAAAAAAAGATCATTTTTAAAAGCTTATTGGCCTTTTCTGCTTGAATGGATTGGACCTGGTACTGGAAAGATGTAAGGTTACATTCCCATGAATCTGTTCACATTCCATTAGTGCAGAAGCCAAGTTGATACCAAAAAAAGAAATCTGGAGACAGGTCATGAACCCAAATCGCATGTCTACGTGGGTGGACACATTGCAAGCTCTGCGATCCGTTTTCGGAGTGCTTATGATCACCTTTTTTTAACGGATCACATGGCGCTCCGATAGCGGACTATTGTGCGGATAGCAACCTGCTCGGAATGATTTACCCAGATGAAAGAGGAAATCTCCAAACAACTACATTGTACCTCCCTGTGCTGGAGAGGGAAAGACAAGTTTACATCATTCTAACTCCGATAAATGAAATAAGATTCAATAAGTGCAGTAGGTATAATGTCCTCAGCGCCAGTGGTTTGGTAGAACTAAAAATCGCAGGAAATTCGGTAGTGAGTAAGATTCCCTCTCTCAAGGACTTATACTCAAAATCAACTCCTATACGTTGTGCTGGTCTCAACAAATCATATCGTCCAAAAATAAGAGTAAGGGCTATGTCACACTGCCGCGTTTTTTTGCGCTTGCGTTTTTACAAAATCATTGAAAACGCGGCAACGAAAAAAATGCACGTTTTTCGGTGCGATTGCGTTCTGCATTTTTAATCGCAATCGCATGCGTTTTCCTATACTTATTGAAGAAATCGCAAGCGCAAACAAACACAAAAAAAAAATCGCACATGAAATCGCATGCGATTGCGTTGCAGTGTGGCCGTGCCCTAAGCGCCCAGTGGTTGAGTCTCTGTAACGTGTCACAGCAGGCCACTAATATGAGGTTAATATGTTTGTGCTTTGTCAAGGCTGCGCAGGTGAGGCTAATAAATAAATGTTAGAATCAGGTTAATAATACAATATATTAAACGAGCTTTACCTTACATTTTGTGTGTCCCTATTACTCCCCTTTTAGTTGTTGGAGTTGGCTGGTTCACATCTGTGCAGCCTTGACAAAGCACAAACACATTAAGTTTCAATAAGAGAAGCCGGCATTGTATGTTCAAACTGCGTTATAATGGGGATCGGTCAGGCTAGACATATGAACTTCCTACCTGCTTTCTTACCGCCTGTCATTTTGTTTCCCCTTTAATTTAAAGGGAATGTAAAGTCACCCGTATGATTTAAATGTATGCTATTGCAGGTGTACAAACCCTTAAATTAAGTTGTATGCTGGTAAATCACAATAGTTGGAAAGCTGAAAGATGTAAGACTAAGCTGAAATGTTGGGCCCTTTTTAAAAACCTGCGTTACCGCAAATTTGCAATACTACGGGTTAATGTTAAGGCCTTGGTCATACATTAACGACTGCTCGGCTATACAATATCACAAGGCAGGAAACTACCGTAATGTTATTGTATGGGTGATTGTTAAAGGCGCAGTATCTCTATTCTCAGATACGGAGTCTTTATAAATACGGCCTTAACCCTCTTTGTACTTTTCTGGTTAGGAACTGTCAGTCATGGGTGTAACAGATGACATCACAGCCGATGACTTAATGTTATTCCCCAAGCTTGTAAAATAGCCTGGAGAATAGGCAGAGTGAAAGGGAGAAGAACATTTGCCTGCATAGGCTTTTTCAGAGTAGCCACCGACCTGAATGCTCAGTAAATACTCTTGTTCCTATCGCTGCATCGACTAGAAATGCCAACTACCGGATGACCAACCCATGACACCTCCTTAATTTAGACGAAGTAGTGAGAAAACCTATTGTAACTCACTAGGAAGGAGGGGCTGCAGAAATCAGTAAATAAAAGACAAACCTGCACTAATACAGATGGGGACAGTTACCGATATCTGCTAGTTAGGGATTATAAAATCCAGTAAGGCTTTTAAAGCAAAACAGGTAGAACCCTTCTATACTCAACTGTGACAGGTTAAGGAAGGGGACACCAGGCAGTTAATTGCGACACGTTTCGGGCATAAACAGCACCTTTTCATTTACAAATACTACCAGGTGCCCCCTTCCTTAACCTGTCACCAGACCCTGCCAGGAATGAAGCAGTGGACCGAACACAAGGTACCTGGAACAGAGTGTGCTACATACCTGTTGATTGTTAGAACCTTCCTATTTTGTTTAAACGTTCCAAGGACGTTTTCCATCTCTATATAAAACACCCCCAGTTCCATGAATTATCACCCTAAACTGCTGTGGGAAAAATCCAGTAACCAATCAGATTGAATGTTACAATAAAGAAAATATTAACACAAAATGGTTCCAAATGTGTAGGTTGTAGAGCGTATATTGAAATGTATTGAATTATATTGTACCCATCCCAATCGTTCTACTTACAGCTCCTCCGATCAGCGGGGGGCTCTAGATATTCTCCCTAGCTGGAGTTCCATTAGCACATTAAATGCTCGGTGTTTTATCTCTATTTCAATTTGCTGAATGGACCCAACCCCCTGGGTAGACCTGCTTGTCATTGGTCGGCTCTACCTAGGAGAACCGGTACTTTTGCCAGCAGAAGACTGAAAGGAAGTTTTGGGGGTGTCTCTTGGGCACCTACAAAGAATCTGCTGCGTGAACTTACTGTGCAAATGCAGGAGATTCAGCCTGGTTTTGTTCTTGGTTTCACACAGGAATACATTTTAAAGGAGAACTTTTGTTTGTCCAAGGTTTTTTCAAAAACAGTTAAAATGAAAAGTCCCTGGAACAGGGAGGTAAGAATTGGTACTTCCTACCTCCCAATATCATTTCTAAGGAGCAGCAGCACAAAGAAAACTGCTTCAGCACTATCTTTAATACAGGAAGGCTGAGGGCACTAACCTGGCAGATGAAAACTGTATCGGCTGTAGCTCCTCAGTTAAACAATATTGGGTGGTAGAATTAATCAGCCCGACCTCCCTGCCCCAGGTACTTTTCATTTTAAGTTAATTTTCACAGTATAGAAGTCCTGTAAGCCGTCTGTGCCAGGGAAATGTATCAGCATGTTTTACTTAGAAGATCTCTTTATATAAAACAAAACATGCCTGTAATGACGATTCCTTATAGAATATACAGATCTGACTCCTTACATTTAAGTGACTGTTTAAAGCTCCTTGAAAATGAAAGGCAACCACCGAATCCTTTTGAAAATGTGGGATTGTAAATTTATTTACATACGATTACAATACAGGAATAAGGCAAAAAATAAAAATTGAACCTGATTTGAACAAAAAGCAGCAAATGTCGTAAACACAACTGAACCATATAAAAAGCCCACGGAACCGGCACGTTTGCAGATAGAAAATAAAATCAGTTACCGTACAATGAAAATGCCAAAGGCACAGTAGATAGAAGAACAATCAAAGTGACAGTAAATAGTTGGTTTTTGGTACATTATTCAGGCAGTTTTTTGCTGATAAAGCCAGGCAGTGTATACTGTATATAAATGACCAAGTAATCTTACTGGAGTGGTAAAAGTCAAACATTGAGTAAGGTTTAAGGCAAAATTAAACAAGTCTTTATAGCTTGAGTCCAATTGTCCGTACAGTTTCTCCCATTGAAGTGCCTGTGTTACTCTCCCTTGATTGATGATTTTCTTCCTTACTTTCAGAGTGCACAGGATTAAAAGGCTATTTTTTAGGGACACTATTACCTTTCGAATGGCAGTTAAGGCATTAAGGAAGAAATGAATACAGTACAGGTTTTATATGAATGCACATTTCAATGTAAATGGTCATGTTAATAAATAAAAGGGTAAATTAACCGACCAATGCCTGTTGAAAAGCAAATCCGTGTTAACTCCCGTCCTATTGTAAATGGCACCTAATTACACTGTATAATATCATAGCTTCGTCAGACATATCCTACTTTTATCCTTTTGGGACCATTTTAATGACAATTTACAGCACCACCTGACATTACATATTTGAGTGCAACACCAGATTGTACTCATGTTTGGAGTGTTCAGAAATGAAAATACTATCAGACTAGATCTATATATTAAAGGGGAAGAAAAGTCAATTCCTCCCTTCCCCAGGGGGTTGCAAACACCAAGCCAGAGTGATCCTTGACAGAAGCATTTTTAGCTCTCCTATATCTAACAGAGATTATGATAGCGCGTTCATCTGCACATGCATAACTGTCAGCTGCAGCAAGAGTGGAACTTTGACAGCTCACCTCTCGTGTTAGTGACCGCACAGGCAGGTTTTCCTATCTCCCTGAAAGAAGACTTTTTGGGACTTTTTAAAAGTCCATTTTTGGACGATAAGAAGCCCAGGCAATAAGTAAACTGATGTCACCACCAAGGGAGTGGCCACTTTGTGATGTCATGGTTTTCCTAAATTATAATTTGTGTTTCCCAATTTTTTGAATTACAAAATATCAGGAAATCCAAATAACTGTCCCTGTAGCCCTAATTTAAGGCTAATGTAAACCGAGAGAGGGAGATACTCTTAGCATTACTTGTTCAGTAAACCAAATAAAATCAGCACAATGGACCAATCCCAGCATAATATGAATATAGTCAATGTAGTTTAACATTACATTAATTACATTTATATTCTATTCCAATAAACTGTAAATTGTATAAACACTGGCAAGAGTTCGCCATTGAGAACACAGGTGTGCAAGGAAAATTGCAATGTCGAGTGTCACAGTTCGTTGGAGAACCGCTGCTCTAAATCGTATAAGGTAATAAGGTGCACAGAAGACGTGGATATGTTATGTCAAATTGATCACCGATCCAATCATTTTACTTGGATTTCCTGGAGATCAGAAGGAAAAATCACCAGCCGACCAATCATAATTGTCCCCATCTGAGTTCTTCCTTTATTATTCCTATCTGACATGGCTGCTAAAGTCCACTGTATTCATTTAATGTTTAAAGATGCGTATTCCTCACACTATAAACCAGGGGTGCCCATCCAAACTAACCTTAAGGGTAGGACTAGCATCTTTGAAATGGACCAAGCCGATCTATGTAGCTCCACCCCATCCTGCTTCATCTTTGCAACTACCCCACCCACACATTGCTCCCATAGGCTGCTCAGTAATGAGATTGGGCATCCCTCTTTTAAGCCTATTAGAATGGTAGCAGATAGACATACAGCCTTGGTAAGGCATTGCATTACCAGTGGTTATAAATATATTGCACTGTTCAAACCAAGCAACCAATGGCCTATGTTAATGCATTCATACAAAATAAGTTCCAAGCATGCTAATGCAATCATGCCATGGAAAGGTATTTGGATTTAAAGAAAAATATAAAACGGCTATGAAGGATATCAAATTAAATGGGGCACATTTTCCCTTTAGAATTACTTAATGAATATATCAGGGGAGGGGTACCCAACTTACAGGCTATGAAAGGTGGCACTAGCGGCTGCTCTTGGTAACTCCGCCCCTTTTCTGCCTCAACTCCACCTACTATCAGATCCAACTATGTCTATTCCTGCACGCTGCAAAATTCTTAAGACTGGCATTAGCCGAGCAGCCTCCCACTGACTGACAATCATTACACAATAGCTTTGGGGAAAATAAACAGGATTTCGAACCTTTATAAAAGTTGAACTGACAGTTAATTGTCTAGTTATTAATTATCCAGAAGTGCTAAATCAGTTCATTTACCAGTTTAAAAGCCAATACCAGATAGCGAGTGCCTTTCAACGGCTATAGACCATGCAATATCTTGGTTTATTCCAGTATTAAAATGTTTCCAATAAACACAATCTTCCATATACCAGGATAAGACACAAGGCAGCAAACACATCTACCCAAATGAGAAATGGAGTTCCAGTTTTTGTTTACAGTACATTTAAACACCACGACATATAACGCTAGATCCACGCTCCCAACAAGGATATGAGATGTAATACAAAAAATAGTCTTGCAAACTATACCACATCCTAAACATAAAACTACAGCCAATTGTCTGAATTACAATAGCCACATCATGAATGGGCAATCTGCAGATCCTTGGTTGTTGAACTGCAAGTTTCAACAGCCAACGCACCACGAGACAGACAACACTGGTCTATACACTCACTCGACATTCTTCTAATGTTTGTATTGTATGGCAAACCCATTATTTTACACTAATTACACGAAGGACACCGTTTTAATTATATCTAAAGGGACATGCTTGCCCGAAAAACCTCAAACCTGTATTAATAATTCCCTGGAATCTATTTATTGGAAAACCATTACACTGAAATTTTATTTGCTTGCAAATATACAGCGACAGAAATCGACACATTTGCCTTAGTCTTGTTGTGAAATCTAGGCCTCGTTTAAAACCAGGCCTAAAAGTCCGTGGCAAGCTTTAAAGAAAGGCTGGTTTTAAACACAAAGCTTCACAATAGGACAAGATAAAAGTTAACGTTTTTTTGTGTTGTATGTTGCCAATAAAATAGAATTTTCAAATGATGATTTTACAATAGATTGTTAAGATGTCCTCATTACATGTTTGGGGTCTTTGGCAATTTGGACAAGACTATTCCTTTAGAAAAGAAGGCTTATAAAAAGAACACTGACACCAAATCATTTTAAAAATATTTCTTCTCTGAACCATGGCTGCTTATTACTTAAACCATTCATACTAAAAAAATCAAAACCTTCCACAAAAATATTTCCCCTCCCCACACTTTGCCTCCATACTGGATCTCCCAGAATCCCTAGCGCTAGGAGCCGAAGTTTAACCACCAGGGGAGAGCCCTATTAAGATCCTACGCTGTCAGTTCATCCAGTGAAGCAGCTATTTTACTATTGTACGGAGTGTAATCATTTCAAATATATAGTTTATGTTCTCCTTTTTTTTTCCAGTTTAAATATATAATCAAAAAATACAGAATGAAGCTCACTTAGACATGCCGCACTGGTCTCCGAGTCGGATTAAATATAATATTTACAAGGTGATTACATGTACATGGAGTATATCATACTGTTCATTCAATCAGTTCCCTGTTAGAGGAAAACAATGTCCTAAGGAAGTTTTTTCACAGCTATTGCAGCGTGAGACAAGATAGATATTATGGAGAGATTAGCCTGGCAGAATATAGTTGATATAAAGAACATCTACAGGTATCTAAGACCATTGTCCAATGTACAAGGAACAGTCTGCCTATTCCAAAACATAATAAAGGAATTCTGTTCCATTTCTATATACCACCTACACTTTATACATACTGAAGGTTCATATCTGAAATGAAGAGGACACGGTTGATGCAGGTTAATGTTAAATGGAGAAGAGACATAAAATATCTAAAGTGCAAAGTTGAAACCAAGCGGGCAACTTGTTTCATCAGCCAGATGATGTCTTGGCTCACACGTAACCGGACCCCTTATAGTTTATCATTTATCGGATGTCTTGATCTAATTTTTTTGGAGGCGTGACGTTCGTTTTGGGGGAGGTGTGACGTTCGTTTTAAGGGAGGCGTGACATTCGTTTTGGGGGGAGGTGTGACGTTTGTTTTGGGGGAGGCGTGACATTCGTTTTGGGGGAGGCGTGACATTCGTTTTGGGGGAGGCGTGACATTCCTTAGACTGGAACCTTCTGCCCATCAGTTAACAAACGTGTGAAGGCACCAGAAATTGAAACATTGGAATCCATGGTTTAGCTTTTTCTATTGATTCTCTGAATTACATTCCAGGGGGCATCTAGAAGCTGGAAATCTCTTCAAAGTCCCACATGTCAGTCCTTGGTGTGGAGGCCATGCGTGGGCTTCTGGCCTGCAGCAGTTCCAGTTTCATGATAAATGTTTGGCTGTTTTCTCATTGATCGAAAGGCAGGAAAGGCAGAAAAACCTTCAGCAGTTTTTGCGAATGTCGGCATACACAACTGTATCGGATTTGATTATCTGGTCGCTTCCCTTTCCGGAGTGATCAAGTTGAGCATATATTACTGGGCCCTGAAATCAGAGACAAGGGAAACATGATGTGTAAATAACAAGAGAGACTTCTAAGCATAAGCACCAACTGCTATAAATGTTACTACTGAAAAAAGCGCTATTTTTAAAGTGCCCACTCCTACCTTTAAAAGGACTCCAAAATCATGCTTCTAGCTGTAATTTATCCAAACTTAAAGCAGTATAATGGGTGGTGCTTCCTGCTTACATGGTGAGCTGTGACATCACTAGCAAGCCTCTGGCTTGAGCATGTTCACTTGCATCATCAGCTGCATCATAAACCCCACCCCCAAACGTCTATCATTTTTAGAGCTAGTCACAAGCATAAAAGGAAAATTCTCAGATATTGGTTGCAAGCCTATAAATAGCTTCAGAAAAGATTTTTGAGAGTGGGGCTTAGGACACAGATTATAATACAACTGTCACAGAGACAATGCAGAGTAGGACGAGAGACTTCACAAGCCTTTAAATCTGGATTGACAACAACTAGAGACGTCATCCTAGGCTTCTTTGAATGTTATGAGAGAGCTCTTTTTAATAAAGGATACTTGCATGTAGACCGCAGTTCCTGTTTATTGAAAACAGATTCAAATCACAAACACCAGTAAATAAATTCCATGTCAGGAATTTAAAAATCTCATAACAAAAACGGCTGAAAACCTCTGTAAATGAGATTAATGTAACACGTATATAAAGAATGCTTCATCTGCCACCATTAGGTGTATGAGACCTACATTTTACCTACATTAAGGTAAGATTTAGTCAAGAACCATGTCCTAGTTTCTTGCAGACTGCATCCCTTTATCAGCTTTGATCATTTATAGTTGATCCATTCACTAGGACCAGAAATAAGCTGTCTGTGTACATCCCATACAATTTTCATATCAGACAGACTACTGACCGCTATAACCGACTGATAGTCTGTATGGTGAGGATGAAAGTGCCATGTCCGAACAATTTTTCATTAAATTCTAAAGTATTGGTTGAGAGGTTCAGTTGTGCAACGTTTTTCGACAATATCAGACAGTGTGTGTGCACAGCTTTAAAGGGTATCTCCATTTGGGAATTCAGTTTTATTGAAGAACGGGGGGGTAAGACACAGCTCCTTTACCTCCCGTTCTTCAATAAAACGGAATTCCCAAAATGTGTTAATACAAGTGGAGATGCCCTTTAAATTGGATCTGATTTTGCTTTCTCGTCTGATAATTCCCATTCCCAGAGAAGCTGATCAGTAATGTTCATGGCATATTAAGAGAAAGTAAAGCCCAGAATACAAAGGCTGTTCCACAGATCCTATAATTGTCACTTAGCAAAACTCTGTCTCTCACCTCTAAATTCAGCTTCTTAGTGTAGAAATCATTTATAGAATATTTCAGACTACTGGCAATCTATGATGTCACTGCTGCTTGATAGTTCTGCCTTTTCCTGGTGGTCATGGACACAAAACTCATTCTGCACATGCTTACTAGATACCTTGCGTTAACTAGGTCCCTTTCTGCTAATCTACATGTCCCCTGCTAGTTACTCCTAGCCAATCTAGTAATGCAAACGGATGCTTTATTCTTTGACATGCTATTTGGAGCAGCTATGTAGATCTCTCGTGGGGCAGCCCTACAAACAAGCTTACAATGGAGGAGAAAGTTGGCAAAGGACAGGAGGTAGGGGAGGTAGGGGATGGGGGGGGGGGGGGGGCTGAAATAAATTACATAATTTATATACATAATTTATATTGTATTATATATTTAGATTATAGCCACAGCTACCTAATAACATGAAGTTGTTTTTACAGTGTACATATCCTTTTATCCTAAGGCCATATTGTACGATTCAGCACTTGATGTCTGGCAAATGACATATCGGCCATCAATCTACCTGGCGGATCAAGGAAGTGGCCATTCAATTCTCAGGTGTCATTCACCATATAGTACGTGTGAATGAGATTTAAGGCTGGGCCCAATACAGTAAGAAAATCATGGAAGATCACACACCTGAAATTAAACGTGTTTAACTTTTATTGAGAACCATCAGAACATGAGTAGCACACAAAGTTTTGGGGGGATCCTCCTCCATCAGGAGTGGTACTGACCATGCATTAAAATACCTTGAAATGCACAATCACAATGTAGCACATATTACACGCTAAATAGCACGTATCGCGTTGTGATGCACTGGCATAGTAACATAGTAATTAAGGTTGAATAAAGACATTCGTCCATCAAGTCCAACCTATTCCCTTTTTTTTTTCTTTAACCCTACCTAAAAGTTGATCCAGAGGAAGGCAAAAAACCCCAGCTAAAAAAGGGGGGAAAAATTCCTTCCTGACTCCAAACGGCAATCGGAAAGTATCCCTGGATCAACCAGATCTATATGCATTAATACCAGTAATTCTCAATATTTTTTAGTTTTAGAAACTTATCCAGGCCTTTTTTAAAGCTATTCAATGAACTTGCCATTACCACCTCTGCTGGAAGACAGTTCCACAGTTTCACCGTTCTCACTGTAAAGAAACCTCTCCTAACCTGAAGATGAAACTTCTTTTCTTCCAACCTTAAAGGATGTCCACGAGTCCTCTGATATGACCTATTAGTGAACAATGCACCAGAGAGTTCACTGTATGGCATGCAATTCTAACATGCTAAGGAATTACAAAACGTAGCATGTGATAAACATGCCAGTGTGTTTTTAATATGTGTCCCTACATGTTTCACTGCTCTATATAGATTTTACATGCTGATAGGAAAACCACGTTTGCGGTGGATAGAACAAATAATATTTATAGCAAATGGTCAATTTTTTCAAGGTCAACAAAATGCTGGTAGAAATTTGGTGGTGTCCATTTGTAAAAGCAAATATACATACCACCCCTGTATGCATCACAATCACCATACACACGGAGAGCAAAACCTTCCAATACATGAACTATGACCTGCTGGGTCACCAAGTTGCCCTGGAGTCTTTCTGATCTCTATTTACTTGGCTAATCTGGTCACTGGTTGATCCAGACAATCAGAGATTTGACTTGAGACCTGGCTTTATTTAGCCAGTTGACTCCTCCAAAACTAAGACAAGGTAACTAAAGGTGCACACACCGCGATCCCATGTGTGTAGGAGGCTCAAGGCTGGGTACACACAGCTGACAAAATTGCTCATACACGGCACAATTATCGGCAAAAATGGCCATGTATACACATCATGCATTGCGGGTTGGCCCCTGTAATCACACATGTGTATGAGGCTTAAAGGAATAGTTTACTGCAATAGTGAACTATTCCTTTAATGCATTGATAGAAGACGGGGAGGTTAAGGAGCTATTCCTTACCTTCCGTTCTTCAATCAATGCCTGTGGAGCCAGGGACCAAGAAGATATTTACCTTACACGCGATCCTCCGCTGTCCCACTGACAGGTCCAGACCAATTCCTGGTTCAAATTACCTATAGCGCACATCATGCGTGCCCAATTTAGTTAATCGGAAACAGGAAGCGGTAAATATCTTCTTGGTCCCTGGCTTCACAGGCATTGATTGAAGAACGGAAGGTAAGGAATAGCTCCTTAACCTCCCCGTCTTCTATCAATGCATTAAAGAAATTGTTCCTATTTTGACAGTGAACTATTCCTTTAAGGCTAGGAACACACGGGACGAGATTTGTCCCAACCAAACAATTCGCCACTAGCGAGCGGTTGGCCGGAATAAATCACCGTACAAAAAATAGCTGTGGCTGTCAGTTTGTCGCGACTGATCATGCGGTCCCATGGGGAACCCCATCTCCACCATACAACAATATTTCCGGCCAACCGATAAATGGTAATATTGGTTGGTCGGAAATATTGTCTGTTGTGTAGCCAGCCTAAAGCGTCCCAATCTTCTAGTGGGATCTTCGTTTGACAATCGGTTTATGGCTGCTACACACAAGCCATAACTTTGACCGGCAGATGAAATGAGTGGTAGGCTGTCAGTTGAAATGAACGTAGCGTGCACTTGACGGATAGCACCTCCTTTCAAAGACCCCAGGATTGTTTGTGACCCCCCAACCAATTCTGCAGAAAAATCAACCCTCCGCTGAACCATCTAAGCCCAGATTATTGTTCAGGCTGTCGACACCTTTAATTTAGTATAGTGGCCTCTGGCCACCCGCACAATCTACAAAAATATAGGGAGACCATCGGCATAGTGTAGATCTGTAGCCAATGACGGATGGAATCTGTCTGCAATTGGCTATAAATCTGGACTGTACACACACCTCTATTTCCACAGAAATGGGAAAAATAATAATGTTACTATGGAGAGGAAAATAACTTGGTAATGAAAAAGAAATGAAATCAAAAAGTTATTTGCCTGCCCCCCCCCCCCCCCCAAAAAAAAAATCTTAAAGCATCTGAATTTGCAAGGAGGTAAGTAAACTTACTTACTACCTCCCTGGGTGATTTCCTCTTGTGCCACATTCCTTAAGGTTCGTACACGTACAAGTGCAATTACGGGTGCTGACCCGCGTCGCACGATGTGTACGAACAAGCGTTTCGGGCCGATAATCATCCGTATATTGGCACTTTATCGGCCGAAGTGGCCGCTCGTACTTTAAAACATTAATGTTTTAAAATAAAAGTCTGTCGGAAGCCACATAGAATTCACCCCAGAAGTAGGATTAAAACTCCCACCTGACTTCATATAGCATCATCATTTCTGATGTGTAGGAGCTACCAAACAGCCTCTCCTAAACAGTGAAAGGTTCCGTTCAGATAAATGGCATTCGGATGTTGTGTTAACAGTTCTTTAGCAGTTTCAAATGTTTTGCCCTCAAGAAACAACTGCAGGTAGAGTCTTCCTATCAATATCCACATCCACATATCCAATATCCACTATTCGTCTTGTAGATAATAACCAACTACAGGCCCAGATTTATATTACAAGCAATTCCTATTCACCAACATATCCCTCAAATATGATAAATCTCCCAGCCTTTTTTTTTTAAACCAAAATATCCCTTTAAAACAAAAAAATGGTCACTTATTATTATTGTGTCCCCCTAGCAATCTATAACATGCATTTCTAATCAGATTTTTAATGATATATGTTGCCCCCATTCTCTTCCCTTCTAGTCGGGGTTGTTGCCTCCTCCCCCTGCTCAATGAGCTTTTAGGGACTTAAGCATGTGCAGAAGAGGCAGAAGGGGAAAGATTAGTCAATCATTGGCTGTGAAGTCATCGCAGCCTTGATTGACAGCATGGAGGGAGGAGCCAGCTTACTCTGCCAGAATGGGAAAAATAATTATTCTTAAATATCTGGATAGTAAAGGTTCGTAAACGCATGCGATCACAGGTCCCATGACGCACAACGGTATACGAACCTCCGGTTCGGATGACAAACGGTTAATGCACGGACAATCTGCTCCAAAAAACGCCCGTTCGGATGGGCATCGTCGATGATCCTCCAGGTCGCATCATCAACGGTGCCTGTCTGAGCGCAATCATGCGTTGTGTATTGGGTGCCGCGATCGAACGTGCTTGATGCTTAAGACAACTGATAATGTGCTGAATATGTCATTTGGGGTTGGGGCCAGGTAACCAGCAAGTGACCAGTTTTTAACAGTGGAGATGCCCTTTATGGTGTCCAACTCCGTAACTAAAGGTTAACGTGTTACCTGTGATTATGGATATTTTTAGTCCCTGTCAGGTGGTAATAAGGAGCCGGATGCCAGGCTAGATCACACTATGTATTACATTCCTATTTACCTGTACAGGTGCAGAGGGTGTTTGGGTTACCAAGGCCTCTGTGTCACAGGGAGACTTGCGTGGCGGCTGTTTAAATGGAGTCTGAGCCATCAAGCTGTCTGTTGTGCTGCAGCTGCCGTTGGAAGGCAAGCAGGATGGGCGCATTGCGGTTGAACGGGTGCAAATGAAGCCAGGAAACAGGATGGTGAGACGGATAAAAATAGGCGAAAGGGAAAGGTACGTGGAGGGAAAATGAAAACAAGAAAAGATAAAGCAGGGAAAGGAAGGGGGAGAAAAAAAAACACAAATACAAATGAACAATGAACAAAAAAAAATGGATGTCCACATCACACAATGGAACTGGAACAGACAATACACAATGACGCTGGTTTACATCTTAACACATAACAACTGCACAAGCACAAAACCGTGTTAAGCAACGTCAGATGGTTAGAACCAGGAATCCTTACAGCTTCCTTCCACAGTACGGCTCCTTTCATTGGGGAATAAATGGGGAGGAACTGTGGTCTCCATACAAGCATGTCCACTACTGGGACTGAACATCAGCTGCATCATAGGCCCGCCCCCAAACTTCTAAATCATTTTAAAGGGTAAGTCCATCCATTTTACAACTTTCTTTTTTACCCATTTACTGAAGAACGGGAGGTGAGAGATTTACATTGTGCATTTACCTCCTGTTCTTCAGTTAGACAGTAAATAAGAAAGTAATAAAATGGATGGACATACCCTTTAAAGCTAGCCAAAAGTCTGAAAAGAAAACTTTTCTTTCCCTAAGGTGTCCATAGATTGAGAATAGAATGGAGAACGGTTGCAGGTCTGTAAATAGCTTCAGGGGGAAAATGGGAGTGGGGCTTCCTACGCAGAACATAATGTGACTGTCACAGAGACTCGAACAGACAGGACAGACCAGGAACTGTAACTTTACAAACCTATAACTTAAGATCCATAGACGCTAGAGACATCCCCCTAGGCTTGTTTGAAACAGATGAAAATGAAATGGATGCTCTGTACTTGGAGACCACAGCCACCGTTTAAAGGAAATTCCTTCCTTTGTAGCACAGACACTGATAGGATTAGGGGAGGGAATTAAAAAGGTGTCAGGGTGTAGTAAGAAATGACCTAAATTTCCATCTGTGAGGTCATATGAACATTCTTTCCTATACTCAAAATCGGAAGATTGGTCAAGACTGCATATAGCCCAATATTAAGCAGGTCAAACATGGAATCCAATGTAATCGGTCTAAGATCTGCTACACATACATTTAACTGGTGCACACAGTCCAAATTGTGAATTGTGGTTGTCTGCCAGTTAGAATAAAAACAATGCAGCAGACATCTTGGAATGCGGTCCACTGAAGACCACACGATCTCCCTATTGTTATAGACTCGTTCAAACTAATTTTTAGTCCGATTGGTCAATTGCAGTGAAAATCACTGCCGATATTTCAACCTAATCAAGTGAAATATTTTGGTGGATGATCGATCTGGTCAAAATATCAGACGGTGTGTACCCAGCTATAGATACCTGGTGATTAACTGAACAAATAACACAAAAGCCCATAGCCACACACATGATATTAGGAAGCAATCGGCACAGACTGCAGCCTCATACACACGTCCGACGGGGCATGATGAGTGCCCAAGTGCAGGCAACAGCCGTTAATTGTACGTGTGTACGCATTCGCTCAGGAGTCGTACGTCAATCCATAGTAAGGGAGGATAAACGAACGCATACCCACGCACGGCTATTGGCTGAAACATCCTTTTCAGCCATTGGACGTGTGTACGGACCCTGACACTTGCATTACTGCGGCAAGAGAAAAGAAGGCGCAGAAGCTGTTAGAGCCGCACACGGATGCAGTAAGAGACGCCGGGGTCCTTGGTTACCATGGGAATATATGTTGGAGCGGTTAGAATGTTCCCCTTTCTTGTTTCTATTCCATCGTCTACCTCAAACCACCTTTGGAAGTAAAGGAATAGGTGTCCCATGTCCCAACAAGGAATAAGGATACATCATGCAAAGACAAGTCCCGTTCCAATCGACCATTAGTAGTTATTACGTTATTAACTGTTAAAGGAAGAAGAAAATAACCAGCCATGCAAGGGGTAGAGGGGGTGATTACATTTTGATTTAGAAGGAGGAGCCGTTAATTGTGTTTTGTACCGAAACCTCCTATATATATTAATGGGGCCTTTTGGTATTAATATGGAAATGTTTAGGCCACTTCTCTTAAATCTACTTAAAGGATAACTATGGGCAGTATTTAAAAACCCACAGTATAGGAAACTTCCGATACCGTGGATATTCGTAAGAGTAGAACCGTGGGCCTAATATATACAGCCGTAATTGTATGATCGCCCTTTGGTACAATATCATGCGGTAGTAGAATACTGCAATGGTATTGTAAGGGCGATTGGACGTTTAAGATTGCGGTATTAATTGTCACAGGTGCGGTATCGCAAAACAGCAATACTGCATCTTTATAAATAGAGCCCCCATCCCCTATAGTCCAGAAACTGCTAATTAAAATGATGTCCAACTAATTCCCAACCAGAAACTTTATGAATTAAAAAATCTTTTCTTCCTCAATTATCTCCTACACTCTCCCAATGAGTTCAGGCATGCTCAGTATGTTTTTTACCCATGTGTGTCAAGATGTCCAATCTCAGACTTGGTATCTCTCTGATAACAATGAAAGTTACGGGTCAGGGGTATCAAACCACACTCCAACTAGCTGGAGGTTAGAGGATTCATCAGTCAAATTGTAGCATCAAACAAATGTAAATATAGGGTAGGATACAGTTAAATTAGACATTATGTGTGTGTTTATATACAAAAGGTGACAATATTTAAATTTCAAGTACACACAGAAACGTTTAATAAACGGTTAAAGTTATTTTAACAGAAATTCATTTTAAATAAGACAACTTTGGTGTAGATTAAGAACATGATAAAAATAAAAAGACCACACACACACACAGGAAATTAGGAGGAAGGGGAGGAAATTTGCCATCACTCTGTAAAGGAAGAAATCTTAATGGAACTGTAAACATGCAATAGTCTAAAGGTGGCCATACACCAGCACGATATTACTTACCCAACCGACCGCTCACGCGACGTTCCTGCGATCCTGCCGGAACCACCTCTCCCGATCTTATATACGACCGACATGCAATCGCAAAATGAATGGGATTTTGCGATCGCATGTCGGTCGTATATAAGCCGGGCGAGGTGGTTCCGGCAGGATGGCAGGAACGTCGCGTGAGCGGTCGGTCGGGTAAGTAATATCGTGCTGGTGTATGGCCACCTTTAGGGATCGTTCACACTGTGTGCGTTTTTGCAACGGAACGTTTTTAAAACTGCAAGGACACGTAGAATTCAATAGTACCGTTTACACGTTTTGATTGTGTCCATTTGCGTTCCGGTCCGTTGTGTTAATAAAACGCACCGCATGCTGCATTTCTGTCTGTTTTTTTACACGTGTTTTCTATATAAATAAATGCAAAACACATTATGGAAAACGGACAGAAACGCATGTTGTGCATTTGTCAGTTTCCAGTGTGAATAAGCCCTAAAAGGACATGTCCACCTTTAAAGCAAAAAACTGGTGACTTGTCAGTTATCTGCCTGCAATCGCAGCTGCTATTTTAACCAGTTTATTACATGTATTAGCAACCAGATATTTCATAAGTTATCTTCCATTCTGGCAAAGGTATCTGCTTCCTCCCTCTACTCAATGAGCTTGAGCACTGGCAGAGAAGGCAGCAGTTAAAACCCCAGTCAATCACACAGCCTTGATTGACTGCATGGAGGGAGGGAACAGTTTACTTTGTGAGAATGGAGGCAATCATTTTCCTTAAATATCTGGTTAGTAATGCAGGTAATAAAGTGCAAAATATATCAGTTGGTGTTGGGGGCAGGTGCCCGACAACTGGCCAGTTTTTTGTTTTAAAGGTGGACAAGCATTTTAACAATCGTCCACAAGCTTTATTGCTGATACATTAACAAACCAACAGAATTCAAAAATGCGGCCAAAACACAACAACCTCTATACAGAGACTTACGGGTTATCCTGGTTTTGCCTTAAACCCCTTACTGTAAAAAAAAAGAAGCCATTTATGAAAATTTATAACCACAGTCCCTGATGTGTGTGAAGGATTGGGATGACAACGTTTAGGAAGGTTTGTTAATCTTTGGCAATTTGTTTTATTGCAGTGTAGAGATTTTTTTAAAAAAGGGAATCTATGCCCAAAAATGTACCTTAAAATGACTTTTAAAATAATTAAGTTCCTTCTAGAGGGAGGTAGATGAGCCTATTCCTATTGCCCCAGTTGTGAGCTTGTCCAGCAGCTGACAGCTCACCACTTGCTGCTCTACTCATGTGTGGCTACCTCCCCTGATATTAGAGAAGAAAGAATCAGGCATCCTCTGGAGCAAAGGCACTGCAAGTCATATTTGCCCTTAAAACTTAAGAAGTTCAGCAGGATTTTACAAAGTGAACTGAAAGCTGTTGCTAAACAAAAACTCTCAGTATTACCCCCAACGACAAATTCATTGGCGTTGCACTAGTGCACGCCAATGTAAAACTAATGTCCAAAAACCCCACTATGACCACTGCCATGTGCTGCGTTTCGGCCCATTTTGGCAGTGCATGCATTCACCATTTTTGGTGTGCATCGCATGCACTACGATAGGGCAACATCTAAGCAAGCGCACAAATCGTGCAACATCGCGATTACGCTGCGTTGCACGATTCATGCCCACCTCCATGCACTGGGCAGTGGGGCCCGGCCCTAATGCCGGAATCGCAATGCAAGCACATGGTAACATGCGAAAAAAGCCCTACGTTGCGATTGCGCATTTTGATATGTGTATAGTGTGGACGCAGCCTTACTAAGGGTTATAATAAATAATAATTAATTGGTCTTACCCACTGTAGTGTTTCCTGGACTTTTTCTTCTTAAAAATACAAACAGCAAATATGATACTTGCGACGATAAGGAGGGCGCCAATCACCGCACATATGATCCCGATCAGTAAAGGGACATTGGACAGCGGAAGGTTTTCTGGAGAGAAAAATGGTGTTTCATTAAAATACGGTAAAATGTGACGAATGTTGTAGGACGTTAAAATGGAACAGAGAACTTCCTTATACAGGCAAGCGGAGGATACCAACACATTACATTGCATATCCGACAATACAGAAAGGTCAAGGGTCCTGACATGGGCAATAGTGTTGGCCAGAGGGTTTAGGATAAACTCTATGACCGTTTCTGCAAAAAATGAACAACAATTTCCAAGTCCAACCCTAGGTAAATAGGTAAATCACCTTCCAAACTGCAATAGTAAGAACACAAAGCTTCCTGGTTCTTTTGGTTACCAGCTGTCAGTCATAGATGTTGCAGTTAACACCATAGCCAATGACTGAATGTAATTTCCATAGCTGCTTCCTCTAAACATGTACAAACTTCTAAAATAGATTGGAGAGAAGGTTGGAACCTTTTTGAGAGGCAGAGGGAAGGGGGAGAAGAACAGTTTGCTGCATGACAGATCTGTCAGCACTCTAACTATTGTAGCTTTGGGGTATGTTATGTTTGGGGTTACTGTGAGAGAGATCTTGGATTGAAATATGTACAGGCAGTTTTAGAAACAAAAACAACTGGATCAGGGTAATTCCTCACAATGTTGTGACTCAAACCATCCTGCACATTGTCAGTGCTGACTGATCACATGGACATGTATCAGATTTAGCAGACAATAGGATTTGGGGCAAAGCAGTATAGTAAAAGCAGAAAACTAGAGAATGATTCTGTAAATAAATAAAAGGTCTTGCCAGGCTGGATCACAAGGAGAGATGCAAAGAATCTGACCATCTAAACCACATTGTAAAGGAAATGAGGATTAAGCAGGTTTTTAGTTTGTCATTCGGCAAGCTGTTTCCTCTCACAGTGCAGAACCAGAGGACAGGAAGGAGATTAGGGAAGTGTCAGTCTGGATGTTTAAAAAGGAACCTTGGATTACTAAAGGTTCTAAACTAAAGGTCAAGGGGCATGCTTTCCAGTATTACCCCCACTGTTGACACCACTGCCGCCTGCAGTTATTTTAACCAGTACCTCTTATTTCCAGATTGTGTTAATGTTTTGGTGTTGTAAGTTTACAATGCCCTTTTATGAGTCTTATTAAAATAAAACATTCTGAACAAAGCATCAGATGACCAACAGGAAAGTAAAGCTAGGTACACACAGTACAGATTTCTGAAAGATGTCAGACAGGATCTGCAAGATCCTGTCTGCCATCTTTCAAAGATCTGCATACACACAGTCCCGAGCGTTCTCCCTATAGGAGTCTAGCGCGGTCGATGGAAATGTGCTAGACTCCCTATAGAGGAGTCTAACGCGCGCTTGTTCGGGGAAACGTAGGTACACACATAACGATAAAGCCCCAATACCGTCAGATCCGAAGGTATCGGGGCTTTATCATTACTGTGTGTACCCAGCTTTAAACTTTGTGCAAGTAAACACCATCTTCTTAGATAGCGGCAAAGTCTACAGCCCCTTATTCTGTCACCCAAATGTAGATGTTCGCACGGCGTTCGAAAAAAATCGCCCAACACATTCCTTTTTAGCGATCACAAAATGAATGGGCCAGACGGAAACATCACAGGAATGTCGGGAAGGTAAAAACCTATGTGGTATTTATACATTAGATTCGATGTTTGTCTATAGACGAAAGTCTAATCTATCTAATGTCTGCCTAATGCATAGCCAGCATTAGCTAGGAGCTATAGGGTGCTAGACATAGCTGTATATACTTGAGTATAAGCCAATCAGAGTATAAGCTGAAGGTACTTATTTTTACCTGAAAAACTAGTAAAACTGATTGAGTCAAGTATAAGCCAAGGGTTGTCCAATACACAATCCCATAAACAGCCCAATAGAAAGTCCCATACACAGCCCCATACATAGATGTGCCCTGCTTACCTTTCTGTGCAGCCTGTTGGTTGAATCCTGTTAATTCTATCATGTTTTCCCCTTTCCCTTACAGTCTGGGCTGATCTGAGTGAGCAGGACAACAATTGCATAACCCACCAAAATCAAGAGGATTCTGTGCGTTACAGTGTATAGCTTTTGTTTTCCCAGGGCTACGTACTTTTCCCAGGGTTATGTACAAGCATTCAGATCAGCCCAGTTTAAGCTGAAGGGAGACTTTCAGGATAATTTTAAAAGTAAAATTTATCGGCTAATACTTGAGAAAATACTGTACATGTAGTTACAGGTTGGAGATTGGATAAAGATATATAGGTCCAACCTTTATACCCTACCTATAATGTCCACCTAACAGTTACATAATAACATAGTATTGGAGGTTGTATAAAGACATACATACATCTAGTCCAACCTTTATACCCTACCCATAATGTCTGTATAACAGTTACATAGTAACAGTATGGAGGTTGTATAAAGACATACGTCCATCTAGTCCAACTTTATACCCTACCCATAATGTCTGTATAAGGTTACATAGTAACATAGTAGGAGATTGTATAAAGACATAAGTCCATTAGTCCAACCTTTATACCCTACCCATATGTCTGTATAACGGTTACATAGTAACATGTATTGGAGGTTGTATAAAGACATACGTCCATCTAGTCCAACCTTTATACCCTACCATAATGTCTGTATAACAGTTACATAGTAACATAGTATTGTAGGTATATAAAGACATACCCATTTAGTCCAACCTATATCCCTACCCATAAGTTGTATAACAGTTACATAGTAACATAGTATTGGAGGTTATATAAAGACAACGTCCATCTAGTCCAACTTATACCCTACCCATAATGTCTGTATAACAGTTACATAGTAACATAGTATTGGAGGTTGTATAAAGACATACATCCATTAGTCCAACCTTTATACCCTACCCATAATGTCTGTATAACAGTTACATAGTAACAGTATTGTAGGTATATATAAGACATACATCCATCTAGTCCAACTTTATACCCTACCCATAATGTCTGTATAACAGTTACATAGTAACATAGTATTGGAGGTTATATAAAGACATACGTCCATCTAGTCAACATTTATACCCTACCCATATGTCGGATAACAGTTACATAGTAACATAGTAGTTGGGGTTGTATAAGACATACGTCATCTAGTCCAACCTTTATACCCTACCCATAATGTCTGTATAACAGTTACATAGTAAAATAGTATTGGAGGTTATATAAAGACATACGTCCATCTAGTCCAACATATACCCTACCATAATGTTGTATAACAGTTACATAGTAAAATAGTATTGGATGTTGATAAAGACATATGTTCATCTAGTCCAACCTTTATACCCTACCCATAATGTCTGTATAACGGTTACATAGTAACATAGTATTGGAGATTGTATAAAGACATACGTCCATCTAGTCCAACCTTTATACCCTACCCATAATGTCTGTATAACGGTTACATAGTAACATAGTATTGGAGGTTGTATAAAGACATACGTCCATCTAGTCCAACCTTATACCCTACCCATAATGTCTGTATAACAGTTACATAGTAACATAGTATTGAGGTTATATAAGACATACTCCATCTAGTCCAACCTTTATACCCTACCCATAATGTCTGTATAACAGGTACATAGTAACATAGTATTGGAGGTATATAAAGACATACGTCCATCTAGTCCAACTTTATACCCTACCCATAATGTCTGTATAACAGTTACATAGGAACATAGTATTGGAGGTTGTATAAAGACATACTCCATCTAGTCCAACCTTTATCCCTACCCATAATGTCTGTATAACAGTTACATAGTAACAGTATTGTAGGTTATATAAAGACATAAGCCATCTAGTCCAACCTTTATACCCTACCCATAATGTCTGTATAACAGTTACATAGTAACATAGTATTGGAGGTTATATAAAACATACGTCCATCTAGTCCAACATTTATCCCTACCCATAATGTCTGTATACAGTTACATAGTAACATAGTATTGGAGGTTGTATAAGACATACGTCCATCTAGTCCAACCTTTATACCCTACCCATAATGTCTGTATAAAAGTACATAGTAAAATAGTATTGGAGGTTATATAAAGACATACGTCCATCTAGTCCAACATTTATACCCTACCCATAATGTCTGTATAACAGTTACATAGTAACATAGTATTGGAGTTGTATAAAGACATATGTCATCTAGTCCAACATTTATACCTACCCATAATGTCTGTATAACAGTTACATAGTAACATAGTATGTGAGGTTATATAAAGACATATGTTCAATCTAGTCCAACCTTTATACCCTACCCATAATGTCTGTATAACAGTTACATAGTAACATAGTATTGTAGGTTATATAAAGACATACATCCATCTAGTCCAACCTTTATACCCTACCCATAATGTCTGTATAACAGTTACATAGTAACATAGTATTGGAGGTTATATAAAGACATACGTCCATCTAGTCCAACATTTATACCCTACCCATAATGTCTGTATAACAGTTACATAGTAACATAGTATTGGAGGTTGTATGAAGACATACGTCCATCTAGTCCAACCTTTATACCCTACCCATAATGTCTGTATAACAGTTACATAGTAAAATAGTATTGGAGGTTATATAAAGACATACGTCCATCTAGTCCAACATTTATACCCTACCCATAATGTCTGTATAACAGTTACATAGTAACATAGTATTGGATGTTGTATAAAGACATATGTTCATCTAGTCCAACATTTATACCCTACCCATAATGTCTGTATAACAGTTACATAGTAACATAGTATTGGAGGTTATATAAAGACATATGTTCATCTAGTCCAACCTTTATACCCTACCCATAATGTCTGTATAACAGTTACATAGTAACATAGTATTGGAGGTTGTATAAAGACATACGTCCATCCAGTCCAACCTTTATACTCTACCCATAATGTCTGTATAACAGTTACATAGTAACATAGTATTGGAGGTTGTAAAAAGACATACGTCCCTCTAGTCCAACCTTTATACCCTACCCATAATGTCTGTATAACAGTTACATAGTAACATAGTATGGGAGTTGTATAAAGACATACGTCCATTAGTCCAACCTTTATACCCTACCCATAATGTCTGTATAACAGTTACATAGTACATAGTATTGGAGGTTGTATAAAGAAATACTCCATCTAGTCCAAACTTTATACCCTACCCATAATGTCGTTATAACAGTTACATAGTAACATAGTATTGGAGGTTGTATAAAGACATACGTCATCTAGTCCAACCTTTATACCCTACCCATAATGTCTGTATAACAGTTACATAGTAACATAGTATTGAGGTTGTTATAAAGACATACGTCCATCTAGTCCAACCTTATACCCTACCCATAATGTCTGTATAACAGTTACATAGTAAAATAATGGATAGGTTATAAAGAACATACGTCCATCTAATCCAACCTTTATACCCTACCCATAATGTCTGTATAACAGTTACATAGTAACATGGTATAAGAGGTTATATAAAGACATACGTCAATCTAATCCAAGCTTTATACCCTACCCATAATGTCTGTATAACAGTTACATAGTAACATAGTATTGGAGGTTGTATAAAGACATACGTCCATCTAGTCCAGCCTTTATACCTTACCCATAATGTCTGTATAACAGTTACATAGTAACATAGTATTGGAGGTTGTATAAAGACATACGTCCATATAGTCCAACCTTTATACCCTACCCATAATGTCTGTATAACAGTTACATAGTAACATGGTATAAGAGGTTATATAAAGACATACGTCCATCTAGTCCAACCTTTATACCCTATCCATAATGTCTGTATAACAGTTACATAGTAACATAGTATTGGAGGTTGTATAAAGACATACGTCCATCTAGTCCAACCTTTATACCCTACCCATAATGTCTGTATAACAGTTACATAGTAACATAGTATTGGAGGTTGTATAAAGACATATACATCCATCTAGTCCAAACTTTATACCCTACCCATAATGTCTGTATAACAGTTACATAGTAACATAGTATTGAAGGTTGTATAAAGACATACATTCATTTAGTCCAACCTTAAAGCTGTGGCCACATCATAGAAACGGTAACATAAGCAAAAAGCATGTGCGCTTTTCTTTCTGCAGATATTTTAGGTAATTTTGTGTTTTTTCTTAAAATCAGTCAACTTATCTCCCAACGCTCTCTTGCCGGGAGACATTGCAGGAACATAGGAGGTAGAATTTCTACCAGCCAAAGGATCTGCTATGACTAAATATAATAAATATTTAATAAATTATTTATAAATAATATTTTATCACAGTTGCGTGGATTGTTGTGTGTTCTTGTATATACAGAGACACAATCCACTATGCACACACCAGCACCATATACAGTGGTTTGCAAAAGTATTTGGCCCCCTTGAAGTTTTCCACATTTTGTCACATTAATATTAACCTTATTTAGTTCTTTCTGTACCATATCCTCGGTTAACCAAAGTGAACTTGAATCTTGTATACCATTATTGCTACTATACTCTATGATATCTGTACTTGGATCTTCTATAGTGTATACAGAGGAAAAACAATTATTCAAGACATTTGCTTTATTGCCATCCTCCGTAACTAACTTATCCCCATTAATTAATGGCGCCACATTCTCAGTCCTCATCTTCTTACTATTAATATACTTAAAAAAATGTTTAGGATTAGTGATGCTTTCTTCAGCTATCCTAACTTCATTATTAATTTTAGCTAGTTTGATTGCTTTCTTACACTACTTGTTACAGTTTTTATAATCCCTAAAGGCCCTTTCCGTTCCCTCGGCCTTAAAGGTTTTAAATGCCTTTTTCTTCCTTACCATTTGCCTCTTTACATCAGAATTCAGCCACATGGGCGCGGATTTATTTTTTTTATATTTATTTCCCAAGGGTATAAATTTAGATGTGAACTGGCTTAAAATCCCCTTGAACACAGTCCACTTCTGTTCAGTACCTTTACCTGATAATACATTATCCCAGTTGACATTCTGAAGAGCTGCTTTTAACCTGGGAAAATTTGCTTTCCTGAAATTAAATGTCTTTGTTAACCCAGCGCACTTTTCCTTTCGATAACAAAGTCCAAATGCCACTATTTCATGGTCACTATTCCCTAAGCCTCCAGTTACCTTTATATCTATAATGCGCTCCACAATGTTAGATATTACCAGATCCAACAGAGCTCCTTTTCTAGTAGGAACCTCAACCACCTGTAAGAGAAAATTATCCTGCAGCAAATTCAGGAACTCATTGCCTTTTTCAGTGATGGCAGTTCCGCCACACCAATCAATGTCAGGGTAATTGAAGTCCCCCATAATGAGTACACTACACCAATCAATGTCAGGGTAATTAAAGTCCCCCATAATGAGTACACTACACCAATCAATGTCAGGGTAATTAAAGTCCCCCATAATGAGCACACTCCCCAAACTTGCAGCCCTTGCCAACTGCATATGAAGTTGACTCACCTCCTCTCTGTTAGCATTTGGCGGCTTATAGCAGACACCAACAATGACATTACCCCCTTTCCTGTTGCCTAATTCCACCCATATTGCCTCCACTTTATCATCCATATCACCAGTTATCTCTTCTTTTAAATTTGGCTTCAATTCTTTTTTAACATAAACACATACTCCTCCCCCTTTCCTTTTTTTTCTGTCCTGCCTAAACAAGGCATATCCTTCTATATTTACAGCCCAGTCGTGAGAACTGTTCAACCACGTTTCTGCTATACCTATTACATCATACTTTTCATTCAATGCCATCATTTCCAATTCACCCATTTTGTCAGCCAGGCTTCCCGCATTTGCAAACATACATTTTAGATTATGATCCATTTTAGATTATGATTTGGAAGTGGGTATTGTCAGCAAAACTTTGTCGACCATTAAAAACGTCAGAGGATGTGCAATCGTTGCAAGGAGATCTAGATAGATTATCACATTGCGCTGCTAAATGGCAGATGAAATTCAATGTTGATAAATGTAAGGTGATGCATTTTGGACTTAAAAATACTTGTGCTACTTATACTATAAATGGCTCTGTGTTAAGTGAATCCCTGTTGGAAAGGGATCTTGGAGTTTTGGTGGATAACAAACTTAAAGGTAGCAAGCAGTGCCAGGCTTGTATAAAGAGAGGTATGGATTCAAGGGAGGAAAATGTAATTCTCCCTCTTTACAAAGCATTGGTAAGGCCTCATTTGGAATATGCAATGCAATTTTGGAATCCTGTGTACAAAAATGACATCTTTGAAATGGAAAGGGTTCAGAGAAGGGCAACTAAATTAATAAGGGGATTGGGGGAGCTTGAATATGAAGAGAGACTGGAAAAGTTACAATTATGTATGCTGGAGAAAAGGCGCTTGCGTGGGGATATGATTACTGTGTATAAATACATTAACGGGCCATACAATAAACTATCTGGGGCATTGTTCACCAATAGAACATGTCAAAGGACACGAGGACATCCCTTAAGACTTGAAGAAAAAAGGTTTAGGCTTCAAGCTCGGAAAGGGTTTTTTACTGTGAGAACGGTAAAGCTATGGAACTGTCTTCCAGTGGACGTTGTAATGGCAGGTTCATTGGTCAGTTTAAAAAAAAAGCTGGATGAGTTTCTGCAAACAAGGAATGTTGCAAGTTACTGGTATTGATACATAAAGTGGAGTTGATCCAGGGAAATTTCCGATTGCCACTTGTCAGGAAGAAATTTTTTCCCCCTTCAAAAATTTGGTGGTTTTTTTTTGCCTTCCTCTGGATCAACAGTTAGGCAGGAAATGAGGATATTGCTAGATGGGTTGGACTGGATGGACGTATGTCTTTATTCAACCTCAAATACTATAATATACTGTACTGTACTATACTATACTATACATTACTGCCACAAACATGAATCAATTTTATTGGAATTCCACGTGAAAGACCAATACAAAGTGGTGTACACGTGAGAAGTGGAACGAAAATCATACATGATTCCAAACATTTTTAACAAATCAATAACTGCAAAGTGGGGTGTGCGTAATTATTCAGCCCCCTTTGGTCTGAGTGCAGTCAGTTGCCCATAGACATTGCCTGTTGAGTGCTAATGACTAAATAGAGTGCACCTGTGTGTAATCAAATGTCAGTACAAATACAGCTGCTCTGTGACGGCCTCAGAGGTTGTCCAAAGAACACACCAGACAGATCAGGGATAAAGTTATTGAGATATTTAAAGCAGGCTTAGGCTACAAAAAGATTTCCAAAGCCTTGAACATCCCACGGAGAACTGTTCAAGCGATCATTCAGAAATGGAAGGAGTATGGCACAACTGTAAATCTACCAAGACAAGGCCGTCCACCTAAACTCACAGGCCGAACAAGGAGAGCGCTGATCAGAAATGCAGTCAAGAGGTCCATGGTGACTCTGGACGAGCTGCAGAGATCTACAGCTCAGGTGGGGGAATCTGTCCATAGGACACTATTAGTCGTGCACTGCACAAAGTTGCCCTTTATGGAAGAGTGTCAAGAAGAAAGACATTGTTAACAAAAAAGCATAAGAAGTCCCGTTTGCCACAAGCCATGTGGGGGACACAGAAAAATGTGGAAGAAGGTGCTCTGGTCAGATGGGACCAAAATGGAATTTTTTTGGCCAAAATGCAAAACGCTATGTGTGGTGAAAAACTAACACTGCACATCACTCAGAACACACCATCCCCACTGTCAAATATGGTGGTGGCAGCATCATGCTCTGGGGGTGCTTCTCTTCAGCAGGGACAGGGAAGCTGGTCAGAGTTGATGGGAAGATGGATGGAGCCAAATACAGGGCAATCTTGGAAGAAAACCTCTAGGAGTCAGTAAAAGACTTGAGACTGGGGCGGAGGTTCACCATCCAGCAGGACAAAGACCCTAAACATAAAGCCAGGGCAACAATGGAATGGTTTAAAACAAAACATATCCATGTGTTAGAATGGCCCAGTCAAAGTCCAGATCTAGATCCAATTGAGAATCTTGGCAAGATCTGAAAACTGCTGTTCACAAACACTGTCCATCTAATGTGACTGAGCTGGAGCTGTCCATCTAATGTGACTGAGCTGGAGCTGTCCATCTAATGTGACTGAGCTGGAGCTGTCCATCTAATCTGACTGAGCTGGAGATGTTTTGCAAAGAAGAATGGGCAAAATGTGGAAAACTTCAAGGGAGCTGAATACTTTTGCAAACCACTTTAAGTGTAGCAGGGACATTTTTACTTGCAAAGATCTATGTAGACTATTTGCTAAGCTTTGCAGTTGTTGGGATACAGCCAGGACAGAAAAGGAAGAAATGAAACAAAAACAAGATCCAATGTTTGTTCATGGCAGACACTAACTTATCACATGCTTTAACTGGGATACATTTATTAAGCCCTACCCCTGAACCTCCCTCAATTTTCATGAGTTAGGCACCACTGACATAAGGAAAGCTTGGCTTCAGCACCCCTTGCTAGCATTCAAATAGAAAGATTTCTAGTATATTTCAAAGGCAGATCTTTAGTGAATGTCATGCTATCTTTAGGAGCATTACCTCCATCCCCCTTTGTGATCTGAACCTGCATGTTTTAGAAGTGAGCCATAGTGGAAATACAAGTTCTGTCCATATTGAGCCCACATGTACTGCATTTTACAGGGGAATAACTCTTTCCTGGAAGATCACTTTCCAAAAGTGGAATAACTTGTTTTCCCTCTGTGGCATTCGTTCAAAGTAAATTAAAAAGCGAAGAGCTTACCATTATAGCAATTTTTACATTTTCCACACCCCCACCAGTTCAAGGAAAACTCCTCCCTGATAACATTAATCCTAGGTGACAATGTAAAGTACATAGCACCAAGATTTGCTCTCTATGGTTTATGTACTAAAGCTTCTGGACACACACACGTACAAGCATGTGAACAAAGCACAACGCCAGGCGAAAGGCTGCTTTAGCCACTCGGGCAGGGGTCATTCGTATATTCATGGGACGAAAGGCTGCACACATGCGACAATTGGCCAAACCTCATACGCGATTACGAGGCTTAAGAAGTACAGAAGTTGGCCTGTGCTATTAATTTGCAGCACCCGATAGTATATTAGCTTTTAACTTCAATGGTTCAATATCTTATTGGTTGCTGCAGAAGACAAAGAGAAGCAAACTTGTGCATCTTAGTAGACAATTCCATTTGTGTTTTGTTAAAAGGCCAGTAGGTCCTATCCCTTATCTGCTAGATAAAGCAGGCTCTGTTCGTGGCCATGGAGCAGGGTGTTCCTGCATAAAAGAAAACGCATTTGAAAACATCTTTTTCAGAACACATTTCAAAGCTTAGTAAATGTGACAGACTGAATATACTATTTAAAGTGACCCCTAAACACTGCTGGGGGCAGGAACAAAGCACACACTTTATTTTCAGAGATCTCGGGAACCAACGTAATCACCAACCCCTTAATGTTAGTTCTACATTAACCTATACAGGGACACAATGATGGAACAAACATGTCGCCCTATTGGCAGCCCTATAAAGTACCGTATACACTCAAGTATAAGTCAAGGTTTTTAGGCTTTAAAGATTGCCTTAAAACCAAACCTCGACTTAGTCGAGTCACTCACCTCTTCAATCCAGTAATCCAGCTGCCACTCGCTCCACATCCTCTGTTCTGCCGGGTGGCATCACTACTCTGGGCCCGCCTCACTTCCGAGGGCAAAGTAGTGACGTCAGGCAGCAGAACAGTGGATGCGGAGCTGGATTGCTGAGTGATTGACCCAGACAAGTTACCGGGTCCTCTCCTCCACTAAATTGGGGGGGGGGCGCGCTCTGCGGGGGTGCAGATGCTTCCAGCAACTAAAGCATGCTGGGAGTTGTTGTTTCCAAACATCTGTAGTGGCAAGGAATTGGTGGTTACTGTATGGGATTACTGTCCATTTAAAGGGCAACTAGTGCCTCAAAACAATACTGAATCAGGAGGATGGTATCTATTGTTCTGATTCTGTATTGTTTTGAGGCTTTAATTGCCCTTTAAAAGGTAAAAATAAGTACCTTGACTTATACTTATCGACGGATATTCGAGTATATATGGTACATGCCTGTAAGTAATAAAGCCGAGATATTATAAAGATGTGCAATAAAGACCACATTACCTTTCTCCACTACTTGCAGTTTGATCTTCTTCTCAATGCACACAATATCTGGGGGATTCACAACATTGCAAATATAGGAGCCGTTGTCTTTAGATTGCATGTTGTCCACCTTGATAGAGGCATCCTTCTTATTGATATCTCCTGCCCAGGTGATTCTGTCTTTAAAAGGCCCATATGTTCCTGGGAAAGACTTACCATCGGTGTAATGGAAAATCTAATCATAAAAAAAATAAAATAAAGGACAACTACACTGTAAAAACAAACTTTTTAAAAATGAAAAGTATCTGGGGTAGGGAGGTAGGATTGATTATTTTTACCTCCCAATATTATTTAATTGATAAGTTACATCAAATCCTGTTCTCAACTGCCAGATTAATGCCCTGGATTTTCCTGTATTAACGATAGTGCTGAAGCACTGAGAAAGCCTGGCAAATGCAGTTCTCCCTCTACTGGCACTTCTCACGACAGCTTTAATGCCAAATGTACTTTATATTTTAACTTTTTTTCTTTAAACTTTATATACACTAAAGTTCACCTTTAAGCTCCTTTTTTCGGTATTAAAGCAAATTGGAGAAATTGGACTTAATATTCAATATGCACAGAAATTCTTCCCCGGCCTGATCAGACACCCTTGGATTTTATCCCCTTTCAGAACATTTCTAATAACGTTTTTCTGCATGTTTTCAAAATGTAACTGCAACCAATCCTTGAATGCTCTTTACTGTTGGGAGAGTGCTTGTGGGAGAATAGTGGGAGTGGTAGTTCAACTACACCTGGCACAGCACAGGATTAGAAGTGCGATTTTGCGTTTGTAAGAATATTTTTGTTCTATAACCTGTTTATACTTTTACAGGATATATATTTAGTTACCAGATCATCTCATGCTTGGAGTATGCTCAGTAATGGTAGCATTGCATCCACATCAGTTGGAAGGTGTGAATATATTAATTCCCTTACTGATCGACAGGTCCTTCCTCTGAACTGGGGAAACTTATACATCTAATTTCTACAAACCTGGTGGACAGATTTGGAAAGAAGAGACATGCTGGGGATGTAGGAAATTACTCACAGGCTGTATATTAGGAACTAGATGCAATATAAAGGGAGTTTATGCAATATGGCCGATACATAGAAAAAGAGTAGTCTTCTTTTATTAAATACATTGCTAATTTTCTACCGTATATTAATAAAATTAAGCTTGCAACCTCATATTTTCAAATTAACACTGCAGATCCCCTTGTCTATATGGAGAAACATACAGGGTTATTCAATAAAAGTTCTTATTGTTTAAAATGGTGCTAATTTTGCCCCAACCAATCAGATGTTAGCTTTCAAATGTTAAATAAGATCTGATTGGTTGGGGCAAAAGTAGCACCATTTTAAATGATAAGAACTTTTATTACTCAGATTTGCAGACAGGGGTGTAAAGTTCCCCGACGGTATCGGGGCTTTATCGATACTGTGTGTACCTAGTTTTTCTGAATGAGCGTGTGGCCGTCTGAGCAGTCGTTTGGGAAAGATGGTAAATTTCCCTCGGCTGTGGTAGTATTCCTATAGGGGAGTCAGATGTGGACGAGGGAAACACACAGTCCCAAGTGTTCTCCCTATGCTGTGTATTATATGATGTGTATATGCTGCGCATAGGGAGAATGCTCAGGACTGTGTGTATTGTGATTTTGAAAAATGACAGACAGGATCTTGCAGATCCTGTCATCTTTCAAAAATATGGCATGTGTGTACCCAGCTTAAGGGTCTGTGTCCTACCGTAATGCGATTCTCCCCAGAATCTGGCACAAAGCTCCAGGACACAGCTGTTCTGGAATAAGTAACTTCAGTTGACTTGAACGTGCAGGTCAGTTTGGCTTGTGTTCCATTCTCAACAAATAATTCATCTGGTGTATAAACCTCCACTGCTGTCGATAGGTGTGCTGTAAACAATAAACATATAAAGTATTAAACATTAAACAATAAGGCATTAAACTGTTATACAGTAAAATAATCTTGATAGACCCCCCTCTCATTCAAGTTCATTAAATAAAGTGTTCATTCATCACTCTGAGGAAATCACTCTGAAACATCTGCTTCCTGAATGGACCTGGTGCAGCTGACTCAGTAGTGTGAATCCTATACAGATAGGATTAAAGAGGCCATTTTACCACTTAAAAGGAATCGATCTTCCACTCCGACATTTCCTCTAACGAATATACTTAAAGCTGGGTACACACAGTACAGATGTCTAGAAAGATTCCATCTGTGATATGATATAGTTCTGAGTATAGGGAAGATCATTTGGAATTGGAATCTTTTAGCACAGACCAATCTGCCATGTGCAGTATGGGGATCAGCTGGCAGTGCGCCTTTATAGGCAGATTGTATAACCTGCCTCTACTTAAAGTTGTTACTGACAGTGATGCTGATGGCCGTAGTTCACCTGCATGGTTGTTGGCCCTCACTCCCTGGCAATATGCACCCTGGATCACATCTCTAGGTACAAGTTATATTGATGAAAAGGTCTAGCAATATAACTTCCTGAACACCTGCTTTCACCAGCTTGTAGTCATGTGATCAAACCATGCCTGCATTAAAAGGCTCCCCTCTCAACTGCCAATTTTTTTTTTTTTTTTTTTTTTTTTTTTTAAAGGACAACTCCACCCTCTTAGGAACATATTTTAGAAAGAATGGCCTCTTTAAAATATGTTGATATATCATAGTTTGTCCTATGAATTCATTACTGTATGCCTGCTGTCAACTGTCAAATCCATAACTGCCAGCTACTAACTGGAAGAACCAGGAAGCAGAAACAGGGGAAACAGGACATTGTGCAGGATTTCACGATTTCAGGTTAGACTCAGAGATGGATTAAGATCATATGGGGCCCTAGGCAGGGCTATCATTTAGGGCCCCCCTTTTTGCTACATATACTGTATAGACTGATTTTTGTTACTGCTAATGAAGCTGGGCCCCCAGAAGTTTCAGGTTAGACATATATTTCACATTTCAAACTATTACTGTTTAGGGTTTTGGGGGTGATTTACCTGTATGTATGTTTTCATTTTGGGCTGGACTTGCCCTTTAAAAAAGTCTGCAGGTACTTTAAGTCTTTCCCAGCAATAAGTTTTAAATGGAAAGTTCAGTGGAAAACATTATTTTTAAAATTCTTAGTTTGAAGATTTTCTGCAATATAATTTTTCAGAGGCTGCAGCCAGATATGTGATTAAGGGCTCATTTTAAAGGAAAGACTGCAATCTTTTATTAAACCCTAACTTGTTCAGAGACCACAGTTGCCCTTTAATGGCGTAAGAATGCATTATCTCGTTGTTGCACCAAAGGATTAAGTGCCCCACTAGAAGGTAACTGATAATTAAGTATTGCTATGTAACCCATTTGTGGTTTTCATACAATCTAATAGCCAAGAAGCTTAGTGATTAGTAGTACCCCAAGGAAGTTTGGATGTATAACAAAAAAGATAAAGCAAATGTAAAACGATTTCACAATAATGCTGGAGAACTGGCTAGATTCCTCTCTCTATGACAGCCAATTCATCTCATCCTCCTTATAAAATAAACAGTATTACACTATAAACACTGATGTTTCTCCTCCGTAGAAGGGGATCCATTTTATTCATAAAGGTGCCAGCCCGTTTAATGGTTTAATGGACTCTGGTCTTATATTTCATTCCAGCAGACTATTCCAGCATCTATAGACAAATGTCTAATCTAAGAACCACCTAGCCTGTTTTTTTTTCCAATCAACTTGAGATCACAAAATAAATTGGCCAAATTAAGATCTCAAGATAAGAACTGATGCTTGTAAAAAGCAGTCTATAGACAAACATCTACAGTATCTAATGTCTGCCCAGGGTATGGCCAATTACAGCAGCAATGTTTGATTATCCCTTTCTGCTCAGCTCAACCAAACATGTTTATAACTTTTTTACTGGGAGGTACAATACTAATAAGGGATGGTAACCATTAAAGGGACAGTTCAGTGGAAATGATCAATATGTGTTACATTGTTAGTTTGTGTGATGCCTTCTTAGTTTTTCTACATATTCTCTTCCATTTTGAAAAATCAGTTGATTTCATACCCTTTGCTGTTCCCTGCTGTTCACATTAGTGATCTGACATTTCAGGTTCTAACAGTCCTTCTTATTCCCATGATGCACCACATCCTTGGAATGTTCCTAACAGTTATTTCTACTGATTGGCTGTTGAATGGGTCAAAGATGCTCAGATCTCTACTGAGCAACTGAATCAACCCAGGCACTCGGTCAAGGGCAAGACCATAATGGTCTCTACTAGGGGTCCTGCAAACAGGAAGTCAGTATTTTGGTTGCATTTATTTATACACAGACACAATGCTGAATGGGCAGATTAACGTCATTAGGATGGGAAAATACTGCTCTTTTTTCTGAAAAGCATATGTATTTGCACTGACCTTCCCCTTTAAGGAATTACGGAGTCATCAACAGCATTTTAGAAATATTACATAGACCATCGATTGGCTGTTATATAAGCACCTGACCAAATTCTGAAAAAATTTTATTCAATGACAAATCACAGACTGGCTAAGAGCAGATTCTCTTGGTTTACTCTGAAAGTTAGAAATGTTATGCAATGCACATTCCTTATTTAAGGAACTGGGGGAGCTGAGCACTAAGCCGGAACGCGATAAAGGTCAATCTGTCACATAAACAACTCAATTGCAGTGTTGGAGGGAAAAGTGCACACAGCTGGAAAGGGTAGATCTGTCAAAATGAAGCAAAACAGCAATTTTGTTCCCCCTTCGTACTGGAAAACTGGATCTGTACCCCGCAGCAAAATATATAGGAGTTAAAAACAAACTGTACTGACATTTAGCAGAGTAGGAACAGTAACCAACAAAAAAGCAAAAAACTATTTTCTCCATAAAGATCAACATATAATAATAATAAATGTATTGCAACCATATGGCAGCTTCAAACCACCAAGGAAAGAAAAAACAGCATTCATTATTTACACATTATAGTCAAAAGTCACACCAAGACTGACAAAAGCAATGAGTCTTGGGCCATGCCCAAAATTAAAGGTAAGGATTGCCTATGTATCTCTGGGGGAACCGTGCCTGGGTTTTATGGTAAGCCATGGATTTTTTTTTTTATATGGCAGCTCCCACCTGTTGGAATCAGAAGAATTTACTGAATGTTAACACTGTTCATTGATAAGACATCTTTTAAAACTATAGATTCACAAGCACAAGGTTCCCTAGGCCCCACTAGTGTGTTTTGGATCTCAATTTGCAATCCGATAGCATGGGAGCAGGCATGTATTAACCCCACAGCGATGCGTTTAAGTGTGGTATCAAGCGCATATGATCAATTTTGGTACAAAAATTTTCCTGTGCGCTTATGTGGGGCCTTAAAACAAAAAGCTGTTCAATTGTGAGTTACTCGACCCCAACTTATATATTTTGCATTATTACCTACATTACTAACCATATATTTAAAGGGACAGTACAGTGGAAATGATCAATATTTGTTAAATTGTTAGTTTGTGTAATGCCTTCTTAGTTATTCTACATATTCTCTTCCATTTTGAAAAATCAGTTAATTCCATACCCTCATTTCAGATCTCTACTGAGCAACTGAATCAACCCAGGCGCTGGGTCAAGGGCAAGACCATAATGGTCTCTACTAGGGGCCCTGCAAACAGGAAGTCAGTATTTCGGAAGCATTTATTTATACACAGACAAAATGCTGAATTGGCAGATTAAGGTCATTAGGATGAAAAACCAGCTCTCCGGGAGAAAACTCAAAAAATAGGTTTGTCAGTGTCGCCGCTTTTTTTGCGTTTTCATAGACCAGACCTGGTCTATGAAAACCTCTCCAGCCTTAGACAATCAATGTTCATTGATTGTCTAAGGCTGGAGAATTTATTTTAGGAAAAACAATGACGTGATCAATTGATTCATTGAATTTGATGAAATAGATGTAAAATATTAAACACCTATTAAAAATTGCAACTAATAAAAAAATGAGAAATGTGTTGAACTTATTGGTCTGGCCCTTCATGACAGTTCAAGTTTCTCACGCGCCCCCCCTGGGGAATTTAATTGCCCACCCTTCATAGACTCTTTATTAAAGTGCGATTTGGACACACACAGAACGTGCACGCATGCGGTTAAAAACCAGGCTGCGTAGATTTGAAATAAAAATTAAATAGTGGGAACGGATTCTCAAGATTTCCATTATATTTTAAATCACATTGTGAATCGCAGAATGTTCACAAAATGAAATGCAAAGCATACAGTGGGACCGAACCCTATTAAAGGTTTTAGGGTTTTTTTTTTGCTTTTTTAAAAGAAATCCTTACTATAATAAAATCTACTTTTAAATACAAATGTTTTTCTAATATATATTCTCCATATAGTGGTGCAACTTCTAATTATAATGCGCCTATTTTCATCTTTATAGCAGAAAGGGCAAGTTAAACTTCATTACAATTTTGCTTGTGCCCAGGCCTATACAACGACCAACCCTGATGTTTGTTCTATATCCAGTTCCTGATATAATTCACAAAACATGGGCCAAAAACCATTACTGGACACTGGCCTTCCTGTTCAGTATTTTCAATTCCTGCAGCCTGTACAGAACAGAAATTGTGACAAATGGAAGTGGGAATGAAACTCTCAATGTAGTAACAGCAGAAGAAAAGACGCTTGTGTGACCATTGGCAAAAAACTGTGCTGGATAATAATTGCACACATGGTTGCAGAATCGCCATTGTTGATTGAGGGTCAGACCACCAACTACATCCGATTGAACGCCCACAAATGTACAATTAACGTAAAGTACAGGGATCCTCAAACTATGGTTCTCCAGATGTTTGAAAACTACAACTCCCAGCGGGAAGCCAGGGAATGTTGGGGGTTGTAGTTTTCAAACATCTGGAGAGCCATAGTTTGAGGATCCCTAGTATAGTACATCTGTTCCTGGCTGCTTGCTCAGTTCACCAACAGTAGCGTATAGGAATTGGTATGTGTGTACCTAGCTTTACAATAGTGTATTGCAACTTGATTCAATATGTACAAGTCTCAATCTACAAAAGACAGGACAATGCCAATAGAGAAATGTACATTTTACAAGGACAAACACAACGGAATGAGACTTGAATTGGAACAAATGACCCAAAACATAGGTGGGGAACTTTAAAACCTACATTCATCTACATACAATGGTACCTTAACATCTTTACCTGTAATTTAACTTAAATACACACACATGCATCTGGAAACTTTAACAATGAGATTCACTGAACAATGGTTAAAGGGATAACATTAATGTGATTAACCGGTGATTGCCATCTGCCCATTAACATTCCTCAGCTAGAATATTGGGTTCTACAATTCTCCCTTCCCATCTCCTACATGTCCAAGTTACATTGGCACAGCCAGTCCAAACTGCAAAATGAATATATATTCATATGGGAATCTCCTCCAATCCCCACTATGGAACCCCATAAAGGGAAACCCTAACAAAGATTGTAATAATCATTCTCTCCATGTTTTATTATTCTTGTGCAATAACCATACAAAATCTAAAATAAGCCACAAGTGCATTTTATTTATCCATTGATGCGTTGTGTCAATATTTGGAGACTGGGGGCACATTAAACAATAGCACCTCTCATGTTTTATTAATTCTTGTAAAAGGAAGATTCTATTCTCCTCTCACATAGACTAGTTTCATGGTCTGTGGTCATGTGGACTTTAAATTCCTTTGTGTCCTCAATCCCATTAAAGATGACAGCATTAGCAGCCACTGCAAATCTCAGTTTGATCCCTGTGGATGCTAAAATTGCAGCTAATTTGGCTCTTGGAAATGTATCCAACACAAAACATTAAACCTTGTACATTTACCTTCAAGACCGATAATCCTCTGGAAAAGATCTACTTCAGTGAGGACGCAATAAAAGTTAACCTGAAAATGTCTGAGTGATATGATTCGATTAACAGTCAAAGGAAGCAGTGTACAGGCCATTAGCCCCTGGGTATTGAGGTCACAAACTACATTGGAATTTAATAAGGAATGTTACTGTCCGAGAGAGAGGGGACACAAAACTAACCTATAGTGCACAATAAACAAGACCAAACATTTAGTGCTGAGCTCTTGTTCTAGTTAGTTTAACTAGGTATCGAGAGAGACAGGACTAAAGGTGGCCATACATATATACAATTTTACTTACCCGACCGAGCGCTCCCACGCCCTTCCATCGATCCTGCCGGAACCGCCTCTCCCGTTCTTCTATGTGACCAACATGCGATTGCAAAATCCCATTCATTTTGCGATCGCATAGAAGAAAGGGACAGGCATTGCTCCACTATTGTTATTCTTATCATTGATCTCTAAATAAAAAAAAAAAAAAATTAAAAATGGGCCAGACGGTTTTTGGATATTGTACAAAAATGTTGGGAAAAAGTTGAAAGTAATAATGTATCGGCACCTAAAAAGGGGTACTGGAAAATTAGTTTTTTTTAAATTGAGCATGAGGGGAAACTATAATTCATCCTAACTATATCTATATTGTATAACTATCGTTTTTGTTGACATGCCCCCTATTTTATTAGAAGTCCAATCTGAAATATCTTACGTTTTAGCATTTCTGTAAGAAAATTTGCTGTAGCTGGAATGGTTTGACAGTTGGTGTGCTGTATGTAGTATTGACAGTTGGTATGTGGGAAAATAGTCAGGTCAGTTGTCAGAACCTGAGCAAAACAAGTATTGTATTGAAGTCATGCAGCAACACACACTCCTCAGAGTGTTACGTATGTATTTATTTATAGATTAAGATGACGCAAAGTAATTTTTTCAGTATACATACACTTTAAAGGACATTTACACTATAAAAATGAAAAGTACCTGGGGCAGGGAAGTAGAATTTATAATTCGTAATTCTAAATATTTACAATGATAAACAGCCAAGCATACAGTAGCAAACTAATACACAATGTGAAACAAGAAGCACTGTGCTACATAGGAAACACCTAACTGTCCTATAAATGTATTAATATAGTGATTTTTTGTTCCTTTTTTTTCTTCAAGTGTTTACTTTTTCACTAACCAAGGGGTTTATCAAACAGAAATCACTTAACCAATGTTCAACGGTATATGACCTTGAGTTTTAGTGTTAATTTAATTATTAAATACTTCTAACTTTTGGCACTTATGGAAATTTCCCATTTAGAGGCACAATGAAATATAAATACAAATGAACAATACATGACTCACATTAGAATAACACAGCCCTGAGGCAGCTAATTACGTGCACACTATTCAGTATCACCACCGAGTAAAGCCCTGGGTTCTGTCTACCAGGAAATGATAAACAGTTGAATCTGAATAACACAGAATACATCCAGATAACAAGGAGAGCAACCTAGTATGTATATTATTAATGCCCCTACTGTAGCTGTTAGGTAGGGACCCTGCCATCAGATGTTAAACTTAAAATATATCAGTGTTAAACAAGGCCTATGCCCCAGTCACCTTAAATGACATTTTTACTGCCTATAATTTTGTGTATTGTATAGGTATGTCGGACAGTGCTATGGCAAGAAGGGCTGTGGCTCTCCTCTTAACAGCTTATCTCCCAAACTCGGTTATAACAAATACATATTGTACATGACCCAAATGACTATTTCCAGTAACTCATTTTAAAACACAAGACGTCAACCAGTTTGGTGGGTTTATTAAGGTAAAACTAAACTTAAAATGTATATGAGCATGAATGAATTCAACAATTCCTAAATAGCAGATAGAATAAAAGCATCTGCCCTTCTTCCTAGCGAGTAATCATTTTAGCTTAAGTTCTCCTTTAGAAATGAATGACTAGAGCACCGTCATCCAGCATATAAGTTATTTACATGATCCATCTGATACATGAACCCACACCCCAGATTACCCAGAAACCCATGAAGGTTAATACATGAAGCGATTTGAACAGTTAGGACCTGGCCCCACTATAACATCAGAAAAAGTGCAAAATCACTGCGCAGCTAAAGAGTTAGGGCTAGGCCTAGTGCTTTTTCGCACGTTTTCGCTCGCGTTTTGTGCCGACATGGAAATCGCAGGAAAGCTAGCATTACTGCGATTTCCAATGCGCATGCGATTGCGCATCCATTCATGTTTTGCGGTCAAGCATTTTTTTCACACAATCGCATGTTTTCTTGGAAAATAGCAAAAACATATGTGCAACCACATAAAGCACACGGAGTCGCAACAAAAATGGTGATCGCATGCGCTGCAAAAATGGAGTCAACTTACATTGGTGCGCACTAGAGCAACACAAAACGCGGGGGCCTAGCAATAAATCTGCAACCACACTACAAAGCGTGTGAACCGTGCAATCGTCGTGCTACGATTCTGCCAATATTCCGTTATCAGAGCACATGCGATTCGCAAAAAAATGGTGATAGCGGCCACCGACAGCACCGTAACCTGGCGTTACGTGAAATGAGCATGAGAAACCCTCTCATGTGGCCCCAACATTACTCAACGATGGGACAGAAGGTCCAGCCCGGTGCATTGTAGGAGCCAGTATCTGATGAGGTCAAATTAAGGTAACAGGTTACTTAAAGGGACGGTAACAGCCCACAGGTTTCCATTAATTCTCATCCCCAGGTTCTGCTGAACTTCAACTCTCACCCCCAGCTCTGATTTCCAATCACAGCCAACCAGCAGGCGGCCATGTTCATCCCCCCAGGCCTGAGAGAAAGGCTCCAGCAAAGACCCCTTACAGGAGAGACACGACACCAAGCAACAGACACTCTATGGGGCCCAAGGGCCACGACTTACCCACACACAGCAGCACCCACACTGCCAGGCCCTGCCACCTCCTTCCCATCCGCCGCCCGCACAGCATCACCACCGCCGCCATGTTCACAACAACCAACCCAGTCAGACTTGCCTCACACAACTAACCCCGCCCCCCGCCACAACAATAAAACGCCCCTTCACCTCATTGGCCCCAGAGCCACACCAGGAAACGCCCCCTTCCGGAAGCTAATTGGTTTATAAAGTTGTCAGTTAAGCACAGTCCACCGTCTTCCTTCAGGATGAAACACCGCTCTCGATTGGTTGAAACGGATCAACCAATAGGAGGAAAGGAAACATAAGCTGCTAGGCTAAGAAAAGGAGTAGGCGGGGTTAACCTTTACCCAATCGCTTCTCTGTTCATCAGTAAACTACAGCTCCCATAACGCTGCGCGCGGAGTAGCCGCAGAGAAGTCGCAGGTTCACAAAGAAAGTCATTCTGGGAATTGCAGTTCACATCTGGATAGAGACTGTGGGAAACGTCGGTACTGCCCATCCGTTACACAAGGAGGCTCGTTGGTCTAGGGGTATGATTCTCGCTTAGGGTGCGAGAGGTCCCGGGTTCAAATCCCGGACGAGCCCTGTTTTTAATTCAGTAGATGGAAATGTGATAATATATTTAATTCAGTAGATGGAAATGTGATAATATAATAACTAAAGACAGTCTGCCATTAACTGAACCAACCAAGAAATAACGGTTCAATGTCTTCATTTAAAGGACAGAAAATGTGTTGATATATCATAGTTTGTCCTATGAGTTCATTACTGTATGCCTGCTATGCGAGCAATTTAGAAACCTGTACTGAGCCTGGGCATGCTCAGAAGAGGCAGACAGGGGATTAACATTCAGTCATTGGCTGTGATGTCAACTGTCAAATCCATAACTGACAGTTGCTAACTGGAAGAACCAGGAAGCAGAAATAGGGGAAACAGGACATTGTGCAGGATTTCACGATTTCAGGTTAGACTCAGAGATGGATTAAGATCATATGGGGCCCTAGGCAGGGCTATCATTTAGGGCCCCCCTTTTTGCTACATATACTGTATAGACTGATTTTTGTTACTGCTAATGAAGCTGGGCCCCCAGAAGTTTCCTGGGCCCTAGGCAGACACCTAGGGTTGCTTTGTGGATAATCCTGCTCTGGTTAGATTTATATATTTCACATTTTAAACTATTACTGTTTAGGTTTGGGGGTGATTTATCTGTATGTAAGTTTTCATTTTGGGACTGAACTTGCCCTTTAAAGGGGAACTATGGAAAAAAAAAAAAAAGTGCTCCAGAAGATAATCCGCGATACTAAAAAACATGGGTTATAGTCTATAGTCTAGCCTATATATATATATATAGACCGCAGCCGTGTGTAGTACACTACCGCAATAGTATTGTACAGGAGAACGTACAATTATGATCGTTAAGGGCCTGGATCATTAAGCAGCAATACAATTGGGTTAACGATCGCTAACTGAAACTGTAGAGCTAACCTAACTGTCTACTGAACTGGAGGGCTGATTTGACACTGGCTAGTGAACATCCAATGTCAATTCAGCCCTCCAGTTCTCCAGTCAACCCTCCATATATATACACCGGTATATGTATACTTTGTAGGGGTAATGTCTTTTAGGGGGGGGGGGGGTTAAGTTTTATACTATATACTATGCACTTTATGGTATTATGTCTATGGGTTATGTGTTAAAGGGCATGTCCACCCTTGTAAAACCCTTTTTATATTATGTACTGCTCCTTCCAACAGCCCCAACCGCATAACTTTTATTCACAGAAAGTGCCCCAATCATTACCATGCCTCTCTCCTTCGCCGCACTGCTCCGGCCCTCTTCATGCATGGAAATGCAAGCAGGGGGCGGGACTGGAAGCCGCGACCATGATTGGCTGAGAGGCAGCCAATCAGGGACGTGGCTGACGGGAGTTCAGACCGGCGAAGGAGAGAGGCATGGTAAGTAAAGATCGGGGCACTTTCTGTGAATAAAAGTAATGCGGTTGGGGCTGGGGGAAGGAGCAGTACATAATATAAAAAGGGTTTTACACTAGGGGGAGGGAGACAAAATCGGGAGGGGGAGGGAGACAAAATCGGGAGGGAGACGGGGGGGGGGGAGCAGGAGATGGCTGCAGTACGCATACCAAACTTCTCCCAGAGGGATGACAGGAGGAGTCCTATATGGACTCTGCTATCCTCCTGCTGGGCGTTTTTTTGGACTTTGGGGAAGGGCTACAGGAGAACCATATGGAGCTGGGATGTGAGGTACGGATTTTATTACACTACACAGTGGGGCCAGTAGTGGGTTAAATTATAGTTTGGGGTTGGACATGCCCTTTAAAATAAAGTACTGGATTGAGTTTGCATATATCTACTGTGTTGCCCATTTTTACCTGCTGCTGTGTTCTTTTTGTTTTGCTCACCAACCAGTGCCAATTCAGCCCTCCATTTCACCAGACACTGTTAGGTCAGCCCTCCAGTTCAACAACCAGTGCCAATTCAGCCCTCCAGTTCACCAGACACTTTTAGGTCAGCCCTCCAGTTCAACAACCAGTGCCAATTCAGCCCTCCAGTTCTTCAGACACTGTTAGCTCAGCCCTCCAGTTCACCAACCAGTGTAAAGTCAGCCTTCCAGTTCACCAGACACTGTTAGATCAGCCCTCCAGTTCATCAGCCAGTGTCAATTTAGCCCTCCAGTTCATCAGACACTGTTAGGTCAGCCCTCCAGTTCACCAACCAGTGTCAATTCAGCCCTCCAGTTCACCAGACACTGTTATGGCAGCTCTTTAGTTGACCAACCAGTGTCAATTTAGCCCTCCAGTTCATCAGACACTGTTAGGTTAGCTCTTCAGTTCACCAACCAGTGTCAATTTAGCCCTCCAGTTCAGCAGACACTGTTAGGGCAGCCCTCCAGTTCACCAACCAGTGTCAATTCAGGCCTCCAGTTCACCAGACACTGTTAGGGCAGCCCTTCAGTTCACCAACCAGTGTCAATTCAGGCCTCCAGTTCACCAGACACTGTTAGGGCAGCTCTTCAGTTCACCAACCAGTGTTAATTCAGCCCTCCAGTTCACCAGACAATGTCTTCAGTTCACCAACCAGTGTCAATTCAGCCCTCCAGTTCACCAGCCAGTATTAGTTAGCCCACTACGCCCACCTCCATAAACCACACTGACCATCTGCAGCTAGTGGGCCACACACTGACCAATCGCGATCAGGATTTCGTATCCCCCAATAAAGACGAAAACTGTCCGATAATCAGGTGACAATATGCAATCCAATCGACAACCAGCAATTGTGTCGTGTTAGGGCCTCCATAACGGTGCCCATAAACACAAAGATAACGATTGTACAATATCGGAATGATCTCGGTTTCGATTGACAATTGGATCATGTGGGATAGTATTTGGATTGTACAATTGTTATCTTTGTGTGTATGTGTGCCTAGAGGGGCCCCTACAGGCGTCAATCCCGTGGTGGTGTACAATTGGGTTTGGTCCCAAAAAAATTGGACATCGATTGGACAACCGGACGCAATCTGACAATCGTTGGTGCATGTGTGGCCCCTATTGTATTGGATTGTAAAATTCTCCAACTATCAGAGAACTACAACTCCCAAGATACACTCTGTGTTGGAGCAATTGCTATAGGCATTGGGGTGAAAGAATAAATCTGACATGGGCTGAGATTTGTACGTTTCAATTTATATCACTTCTACCTTGGTTTGGTTGTACGAAGAATTCTGGGAGTTGTAGTTCACATGTGATGAATAGTTTTGCTGGATGTATCATATGATGGGTGTAATGGGTTGTGTCTGTCCGTGGCTTCCCTCATGTTCCAGTACCTGGGTCCTAACTTCTCATTGGCGGGTTATCGGTAATTACGGTACATCCCTCGTCTATCTGCCCGTAGCTGCTATGAAAGCATCGGTGGCTCGTTGGTCTAGGGGTATGATTCTCGCTTAGGGTGCGAGAGGTCCCGGGTTCAAATCCCGGACGAGCCCAGTTTTATCACATTATTTCAATAATAATAACAATAACATCACTGCTAGAGTTAGCTGTTTTATTTTGTATTGTTTGGTTTCCTTAAAACCACAATGACACCATATATAATTATTCTGTGTCTACACTGTATATTATATGGTTATATTATTATTCTGTCCATACTGTATATTATATTCTTGTCTGATATTATTTAGTCAGTATCCTTACTGTATATTTTTGGCTATATATTATTCTGTATCCAAACTGTATATTATATGGTTATATTATTATTCTGTATCCTACTGTATATATATGGCTATGTTGTTATTCTTATGCATACTGTATATTATTTGCTATATTATTATCTGTATCCATACTGTATATTATTGGCTATATTATTATTCTGTATCCATACTGTATATTATATGGCTATATTATTATTCTGTCCATACTGTATATTATTGGCTATATTATTAGTCTAATCCTACTTATATGTTGCTTAGTATTATTCGTCCATACTGTATATTATATGGCTATATTATTATTCTGTCCATACTGTATATTATAGGGGCTATATTATTAGTCAGTATCCTTACTGTATATTATTTGGCTATATTATTATTCTGTATCCAAACTGTATATATGGTTATTATTATTTTCTGTCCATACTGTATATATTTGGCTATATTATTATTCTGTATCCAAACTGTATATTATATGGTTATATTATTATTCTGTCCTACTGTATATTATATGGCGATATTATATCAGTATCCTTACTGTATATTATTTGGCTATATTATTCTGTATCCAAACTGTATATTATATGGTTATATTATTATTCGTGATCCATACTGTATATTATATGGCTATGTTGTTATTCTTTATGCATACTGTATATTATTTGGCTATATTATTATTCTGTATCCATACTGTAATTATGGCTATATTATTATTCTGTATCCATACTGTATATTATATGGCTATATTATTATTCTGTCCATACTGTATATTATATGGCTATATTATTAGTCAGTATCCTTACTGTATATTATTTGGCTATATTATTATTCTGTATCCATACTGTATATTATATGGCTATATTATTATTCTGTCCATACTGTATATTATATGGCTATATTATTAGTCAGTATCCTTACTGTATATTATTTGGCTATATTATTATTCTGTATCCATACTGTATATTATATGGCTATATTATTATTCTGTCCATACTGTAATGGCTATATTATTAGTCAGTATCCTTACTGTATATTATTTGGCTATATTATTATTCTGTATCCAAACTGTATATTATATGGTTATATTATTATTCTGTATCCATACTGTATATTATATGGCTATGTTGTTATTCTTTATGCATACTGTATATTATTTGGCTATTTTATTATTCTGTATCCATACTGTATATTATATGGCTATATTATTATTCTGTATCCATACTGTATATTATATGGCTATATTATTATTCTGTCCATACTGTATATTATATGGCTATATTATTAGTCAGTATCCATACTGTATATTATATGGCTATATTATTATTCTGTATCCAAACTGTATATTATATGGCTATATTATTATTCTGTATCCAAACTGTATATTATATGGCTATATTATTATTCTGTCCATACTGTATATTATATGGCTATATTATTAGTCAGTATCCATACTGTATATTATATTGCTATATTACTATTCTGTATCCATACTGTATATTATATGCTATTTATTATTCTGTCCATACTGTTAATTTATGGTTATATTATTATTCTGTCTGCATACTGTTATATTATTGGTAATATTGCTATTCTGTATCCATACTGTATTAATTATATGGTTATATTGTTATTCTGTATTCATACTGTATTATTATAAGGCTATATTGCTATTATGTGGCTATACTGTATATTATAAGGCCATATATTTATTATATGGCCATACTGGGTTTTATAAGGCTATATAGTTACTATGTAGCCATACTGTATTATTATAAGGCAATATGGTTATTATGTGACCATACTGTATTGTTATAAGGCTATATTTTTATATGTGGACATACTGGGTTATTATAAGGCTATATTGTTATAATGTGGCCATAACTGGTCATTATTGACGGTCTGTGGCCGGTTGAGGTAATTAAGGAAATTGAGACAGTGGTAAAAATGAGGAGTTTAGGGCTCGTCCGGGATTTGAACCCGGGACCTCTCGCACCCGAAGCGAGAATCATACCCCTAGACCAACGAGCCGCTCGCTAGAACGTCTCTCTCCACCTTTAGACTTTAAACTCGTCACATCCCGATCCCCCATTCGTTTCCGGTCGGCCATCTTGGTACTCTCGGGCTGTGCGGGGAGGGGTCGGTGGTGGTGGCGGCGATGTAACGTTCGGATCTTTAGAGTTTCTGTGTCAGAATGTGAACGGAGGAAAGTTTGAAACGAGGGCGCCACGATAGAGCCTTTGTGTCTGCCCCGGACCCTGTGCTCGTGGGGGATTTATTGGGTGTGTAGTAGATGGCGACGGGCACTTCCTGTGCACTCCAGATCCAGCTGTGTTAAAGGTACAGTAACTTGTAGTCACCCACTGGGAGTTGTATCTTTAGGGTCCCACACACACCACACACAAATTTCCCACTGTATAACTGTCTGTGTGATCTATGGGCAACTTACTAACTGGAAATGAAAATAACAAACTGCATTGTACATACCACTTCCCCTTTAATTCAACAACTTGTTTATTCCTTTAATATTTAATGCAGAGAATAATTCTGTCTATCATCAGTCTGTCTGTCCATCATCAGTCGGTCTGTCCATCATCCGTCTGTCCATCATCCGTCTGTCCTGTCCATTATCCGTCTGTCTGTCCATCACCTGTCTGTCTGCCCATTATCAGTCTGCCCTCATCAGTCTGTCTTCCCATCACCTGTCTTTCTGCCCATCTCCTGTCTGTCTGCTGCCCATCATCAGTCTGTCTGTCACTCACTTGTCTGTCCATCACTGTCTGTCTGCCATCAGTCTGTCTGCCCATCACCTGTCTGTCTGCCCATCATCAGTCTGTCGTCTGCCCATCATCTGTTTGTCTGCCCATCATCAGTCGGACTGTCTATCACCTGTCTGTCTGTCCATCATCAGTCTGTCTGCCCATCACCTGACTGTCTGCCCATCACTGTCTGTCTGTCCATCATCTGTCTGTCTGTCCATCATCATCGTGTTGCCCATAATCTGTTTGTCTGCCCATCATCTGTCTGACTGTCCATCATCTGTCTCTCTTCCATCATCAGTTTTTCTGTCCATGCCATCATCAGTTCACATCTCTGTCCATCATCAATTTTTCTGTCCATGCCATCATCAGTCCACCATCAATCTGTCTGTCCATAAATCAGTCTGTGTCCATCATCTGTCTTTCATCATCAGTCCTCTGTCCATCATCTGTCTCTGTCTATCATAGTTTCTGTCCATCATCAGTTTCTCTGTCCACCATCAGTCTGTCTGTCCATAAATCAGTCTGTGTCCATCATCTGTCTTTCTGTCTACATCAGTCTCTCTGTCCATAATCTGTCTCTTTGTCCATCATCAGTCTCTCTGTCCATCATAGTCTCTCTGTCCATCATCATCTCTCTCTGTCCATCTACCTCTCATTTGTCTTTATTTCTGTCCGTTCATCTCTTTTACTGTTGTCTGTCCAACTGTCTGTTTGTCTCTCTTATGGCATATCTATAAGGTTTGTGAAACATTTTGCCTCCATTATCGCGCTTTTTCGTCAAATTTGGACTTTTCGCTTTTAATAAAGCAGTGAAAACAGTGATGAAAGACCTTACCACCACCTTTCGCCTTTCGCCTACATCGATGCGGTACCGCTCAATCATATTATAAAATGTCGAAAAGTGTTTATTGAATTAGTTCAAAATCGCCACTGAATGGCAAAAACTGCATAAGTGGCCATTCATTTAGCCTGCCAATGGGTCCATGGAAGGTGTCAGTACATCGTGGAGTGTTTCTCAATATTATAAGTACCCAGGGGGGTGTTAGAGTATTTTCCAGTATTTCTGTAATACGATCTGCGTTTCCGATTTTTTTTTTTAAGGTCACTAATCTCTTTTTATTTACCAATAAAGTCAAATGGCGGTCTAAAGGACATATTATAAAGGGGCGTTATTTTCACAATTTTATCCTCCAGACTTCAGCACAATTTTTTATACTTTCAACTTTCTTCCCTGATTGTTATTAAAAAGTCTTAATAAGTCTTAAAAGGCGAAAATTGCTTAGCAAAAAGTAGCACTAAAAATGCTGAAAATGTGGCAAAATATTTGTTTTTCTTGCAGTCCTGGTTCAGTAATGGCCGACACTAGAGAGCAATCTCTTTTCACAGTGATACCTGACAATGCAATGAAAGGTAGTTGTCTATTCACATGCGAAAAAAGAGCGTTTTTATAAATATGGTATTGCCATTGCGATGTCCATCATCTTTCTGTCACCCATTTATCTGTCCGCCATCCATCTGTCTATCTAATTTAGGCCTGTGTATATACAGCCATATAGTACCAGTGGTTGGGAATTAGAGTTCATTGGAGATTTAGGATTGTCTGTGAATGTTTTTTTACCAACGTGTGTTAACATACAGACTGATCGACTTGGCAGGGAGTGATTGTCTCTTCAGAAATTACAGTCAATAGTTCTGCTTGATTGGCTGAAATATCATTACGAGGCGTTGTTTGGGCTGAAATGTGAAATGTACCTGCTAGATGTCATTAGCCCTGTTAGATGACAGTTGGCCCTGCTAGATATCAGTTGACCCTGTTAGATGTCAGTTGTCCTTTAGATAACAGTTGGCCCTGTTAGATGACAGTTGGCCCTGTTAGATATCAGTTGGCCCTGTTAGATGACAGTTGGCCTTGTTAGATGACATTTGGCTCTGTTAGATGACAGTTGGTGCTGTTAAATGTCAGTTGGCCCTGTTAGATGTCAGTTGGCCCTGTTAGATGACAGTTGACCCTGTTAGATGCAGTTGGCCCTGTTAGATGTCATTTGCCTGTTCATTGGCCCTGTTAGATGTCAGTTAGGCCCTGTTAGATGTCAGTTATTGAACTAATTGATTTTATTTATCCAGGGATTAGCAGACTGTTTGTAGTAGAACCTTAAGGAGGTAGACAATATGCATTAGAATTGTGTGTGCACTAGAATTCTATTTTCTGTATGTATTAGTTTTATTTTTGCTCTCTATGTGCACTTTAATAGGGATGTACAACAGCCCCTTTTCTATATTTTGCCCTGTTAGAATGTTCAGTTGGCCCTGTTACGATATCATTTTGGCCCGTTTCGATGCCAGTTTGACCCCCTGTTAGATGCGTTTGGCCCTGTTAGATAATCAGTTTTTGATCCCTGTTAGATATGTCATTTCCGCCCTTGTTAATATCATTTTGACCCTGTTAGATGTCAGTTCGCCCGTTAGATATCATTTGACCTTTTAGATGTCGTTTTCCCTTGGTTTAGATGTCAGTTTGCCTGTTTTAGATGACAGTTGTCTGTTAGATGTCAGTTGTTGGTCCCCCTGTTTAATGTTCAGTTGGCCCTGTTAGATATCAGTGGCCTTGTTTAGATTGCCGTTTGAAACCCTGTTTTTCTTTTAGATTCATTTGTGCCCTGTTTAGATGACAGTTGGTCCTGTTAGATTCAGTTGGTTCCTTGTTAATGTCATTGGGCCTTAGATATCAGTTGGCCCCTGTTTTTAGATGCCAGTTTTGACCCTGTTAGATGTCAGTTGGGCCCTGTTTTTAATGTCAGTGGTTCTGCCCTGTTTTAGCTGCCGTTTTGGGACCCGTTAGAATGTCCGTTGGGGGCCCTGTTTATATATCCGTTTTGGCCCTGTTATATGCCAGTTTGACCCCTGTTATGATTGTCGTTTGGGCCTGGTTTTTAGATGTCCAGTTTCGCCCTGTTTAAATGCCCAGTTGACCCTGTTAGATGTCGTTGGGGGCCCCCTGTTAAACGATATCAGTTGACCCTGTGTATATCCAGTTTCGCCCTGTTTTAGATTTTAGTTGAACCCTGTTTATATTTCATTGGCCCTGTTAGTGTCAGTTGGCCCCTTTTGATGTCAGTTGACCTGTTAGATGGCAGTTTTGCCCTGTTGTCTCAGTTTTGACCCCTGTTCGATATCCAGTTGTTGCCCTGTTAGATATTTTGACCCTGTTTAGAATGTCAGTTTTCGCCCGTTAGATGTCAGTGTGAACCCTGTTAGATGTCAGTTGGACCTGTTAGATGTCAGTTGACCCGGTTTTTTAGATATCATTACCTTACCCTGTTTAGATTTGACAGTTGGCGCCTGTTAGATATCGTTTTGACCCTGTTAAGATGTAGTTGGCCCGCTTTAATGTCATTTGCCTCTGTTTAGATATATCATTTACCCTGTTTAGATTGTCCAGTTCGCCCTGTTTTAGATTGCAGTTGAACCCCTGTTTAAGATGTTCAGTTTTGCCCTGTTTAGATGTCAGTTGGCCCTGTTTAGATTCGTTGAACCCGGTTAGATATCATTACCCGGTTCGATATCAGTTTTTGACCCTGTTAGATGCCGTTTGGCCCTGTTAGGTGTCAGTTTTCGCCCCTGTTGAGTTAATCAGTGTACCCCTGTTTAGATATCATTTGACCTGTTTTAATGACAGTTGGCCCCTGTTTAGGTTTCAGTTCGCCCGTTCGATTTCAGTTTGACCCTCCTGTTAGATATCAGTTTTCGCAGTTTCGCCCTGTTAGATGGCCAGTTTGAGCCGTTAGATTGTCAGTTTGCCCCTGTTAGATGTCCATTGGCCCTGTTCGATTCAGTTGGCCCTGTTAGATATCAGTTGCACCCTGGTTAGAATTGTCATTTTCGCCCTGTTAGATGTCAAGTTTCGCCCTGTTAGATGTCAGTTGACCCTGTTTAGATGCAGTTCCGCCCTGTTAGATGTCCCCGTTTCGCCCCTGTTAGATGTCAGTCCGCCTGTTTAGATGTCATTGACCCCTGTTTAGATCAGTTTGGCCCTGTTTAAAAAAAAAAAAAAAAAAAAAAAAAAAAAAACAAAAAACACCACACCCCCAAACCCACCCAACAAACCAACAACACCCAAACCAAAAAAAACCAACCACACACCCCACAACAACCAACCCCCACACCCCCCCAACACACCAAACACCCAAAAACAAAAACACAACCCAACAACACACAACCCCACAACACAAACAAAACAAACCACCCCACCCAACAACACACCCACAACAACCAAACAACAAAACACCACACAAAAAAAAAAAAAAAAAAAACAAGATGTCAGTTGGCCCTGTTAGTTATCATTTGACCCTGTTTAATTGTCAGTTGTTTTGGCCTTGTTAGATGTCAGTTTTTGCCCTGTTCGATGTCAGTTGGCCCCTGTTCGATTTCCAGTTTGGGCCTTTTCGATATGTCAGTTGGCCTTGTTAGATGTCATTTGGCCTGTTTAGATTTCAGTTTGGACCTGTTAAGATGTCATTGGACTTGTAAAGATGTCATTTTGGCCCCCTGTTAGATGTCAGTTTTTGTCCTGATGTCAGTTGGTTCCCTTTTGTCCCTTTGTCCCCTGTTTATATTCAGTTTGGTCCTGTTTAGATGTCACTGGTCCCTGTTAGGTGTCAGTTTGGTTCCTGTTTTAGAATTTCAGTTGGCCCTGTAGCTTGTCAGTTGCCTTAGATTCCAGTTTGAACCCTGTTAGATTTCATTTGGTCTTTTAGAAGTCCTTTGGTCCTGTTAGATTCAGTTTTGACCCTGTTAGAGTCAGTGACCCTGTTAGATGTCCAGTTTTGGTCCTTGTAAAGTCCAGTTTTTGTTTCCTTTTAGTGTCATTTGTGCCCTGTAGATATGGTTGGACCGTTTAGAATGTCAGTTTCGCCCTGTTAGATGTCAGTTGACCCTGTTAGAAAATTGTCAGTTGGAACCTTTGTAGTGTTCAGTTTTGACCCGTTGAATATCAGTTGCCGTTTAGAATGACAGTTGGCCCTGTTTAGATCTCGTTGACCTCCTTGTAGATTGTCCAGTTTCGCCCTCCTTAGATGTCAGTTGGCCCTGTTAGAATATCATTTGAACCCTGTTAGCTGTCCAGGTTCGCCCTGTTAAATTCAGTTGAGAACCCTGTTTAATGGTCAGTTTGGCCCTGTTAGAATGTCAGTTGGCCCGTTAGATGTCCAGTTGACCCTGTTTTTAATATCAGTTGACCCCTGTTAGATTATCAGTTTGACCCTTTGATTACATTTTTGCCCTGTTAGGTGTCAGTTTTGGCCCGTTAGATATCGTTTGACCCCTGTTAAGAATATGAAACATTTTTTTGGCCCTTTTTAGGTTTTCAGTTCGCCCTTTAGATGTCAGTTGAACCCGTTTAGATATCAGTTCGCCCGTAGATTGGTCCAGTTGGCCTGTGTAATGTCATTTTTTTGCCCTGTTTAGACATGTCATGTTGGCCCTGTTAGATATCAGTTGACCCTGTTAGATGTCATTTTTTTCGCCCTGTTTAGATGTCAGTTCGCCCTGTTTAGATTCAGTTTGACCCTGTAGATTTCAGTTTCCGCCCTGTTAGATGTCCCAGTTCGCCCTGTTAGATGTCAGTCGCCTGTTAGAAATTTCAGTTGACACTGTTAGAATTTGTCCCAGTTGGCCCCTGTTAGATTCCATTGGCCTTTTTGCTGTTCGTATCATTTGACCCTGTAATGTCGTTTTGGCCTTGGTTAGATGTCAGTTTGGTTGCCCTGTTTCGATGTCAGTTGGGCCCGTTTCGTGTCAGTTGGCCCCTGTTCGATGTCAGTTGGCCTTGTTAATGTCATTTGGGCCCTGTTTAGATGTCAGTTGGACCTGTAAGATGTCAGTTGGACTTTGAAAGATGTCAGTTTGAGCTTGGCCCTTTAGATGTCCAGTTGGTCCTGATGTTCCAGTTGGTCCCTGTTGTCAGTTGGTCCTGTTATATGTTTCCAGTTTGGGTTACTAGGTCCCCTGTTAGATTTTGTCAGCTGGTCCTGGTTAATGTCAGTTGGTCCTGTTAGATGATCAGTTGGCCCTGTTAGATGTCATTGGCCTGTTAGATGTCAGTTAGCCCTGTAGAATGTCAGTTTGGGTTCTGTTAGAAGTCAGTTTGGTCCTGTTAGATTCAGTTGAACCCTGTTAGATGTCAGTTGACCCCTGTTTAGTGTCGTTTTGGTCCGTTTAGAAGTCCAGTTGGTCCTGTTAGATTTCGTTGAACCCCTGTTAGATGGTCAGTTGGGTCCGGTTTCGATTCAGTTGACCTGTTTAGATGTCAGTTTTGGTCCTGTTTAGAAGTCATTTGGTCTGTCGATGTCCAGTTGACCCCTGTTAGATGTCAGTTGACCCTGTTAGATTCAGTTTGGGTCCCTGTTAGATTCCAGTTGGTACCCTGTTTTAGATGGCTGGGTCCTGTTTGAGAATGTCAGTTTGTCCTGTTAGATTCATTGGCCCCTTGTGTAATGTCCAAGTTTGGTCCCCTGTTTAATGTGTCAGTTGGTCTGTTAATTGTCAGTTTTGGTCCTTGTTAGATTTCAGTGTGGCCTGTTAGATGTTCGTTGGCCTCGTTAGATTTCAAGTTTGGTTGGTCCCTGTTTTGGATGCAGTTGGTCCTTTTTTAGATGTCAGTTTGACCCTGTTTAGTATGTCAGTTTGGTCCTGTTAGAAGTCAGTTTTGTTCCTGTTAGATGTCCAAAGTTGACCTCTGTTAGTATTCAGTTGGTCCTGTTTAGTATGTCAGTTGTCCGGGAATGTCCGTGTGGTCCTGTTGTCAATTTGGTCCTGGTTAGATTTCAGTTGGGTCCCGTTAGATGTCAGTTGGTCCTGTTAGATTCAGTGTTGGTCCTTGTTAGATGTCAAGTTTTGGTCCCTGTTAGATGTCAAGTTTGGTCCTGTTTTAGAAATATCAAGTTTGACCCCTGTTATAGATATATGGTCAGTTGGTTGGTTTCGGTGGTGTGGTGGTCCTGGTTTAAGCACGTCAGTTTGGTCCCTGTTTATATGTCAGTTGGGTCCTGGAGAATGTCGGTGGTCCTGTTATATGTCAAGTTGCCGGTTAGATATCAGTTGACCCTGTTAGATTCAGTTTGGTCCCCTGTTATATATCAGTTGACCCTGTTTAGATGTCATTTTGGTCCCTGTTTAGAAGTCAGTTGTCCCTGTTAGAGATTCGCAAGTGTGGTCCTGTTAGAAGTCATTTTGGGTTCCTGTTAGAATGTCTTTTGACCCTGTTTTAGATGTCCTTTGGTTCCCTGGTTAGAAGTCCAATGGTCCTGTTAGTTATTTTTTTTTTTTCGTTGGGTCCTGTTAAGAAGTAGTTGGTCCTGTTTATATGCAGTTGTCCTGGTTATAAAATCAGTTGACCCTGGTGTAGATGTCATTGTTTCCTGTTAGAAGTTAGTTGGGTCCTGTTTAGACATCAAAGTTTTTTGGTCCTGTTATATATCAGTGGTCCCCCTGGTTAGATGTCAGTGGCCCTGTTAGATGTCAAGTTGGGGTCCTGTGTGAAGATTCAGTTTGTGCCCTGTTAGATGTCAGTTGGTTCTGTTAGAAGTCCAGTTTTGGTCCTGTGTAGTGTTCAGTTTGGCCTGTTAGATTCAGTTGACCCTGTTAGAATGTCATTTGGTCTGTTTATTTCCATTTTGGTCCTTTTAGATGTCAGTTGGCCAAACTGTTTAGATTCAGTTGGCCTGTTTAGATGTCAGTTTTGACCCTGTTTTAAGAGTCCGTTTGGTCCCTGTTAGATAATGTCAGTTGACCCTGTTGATGTCCATTTTGTCCTGTTAGATGTCCCGTTTGACCACCCTGTTAGATGTTCAGTTGGTCCTGTTAGATATCAGTTTGGTCCCTGTTAAGAATTTCCGTTGACCCTGGTTCGCTGTCAGTTTTTTGGCCCTGTTAAAAGTGTCATGGATCTGTTTAGATTCAGTTTGGCCCTGTTTGATTCAGGTTGAACGCTGGTTAGATGTCAGTTTGTTGGTCCTGGTTAGATGTCAGTTGACCCTGTTAGAATGTCCAAATTGGGTCCCCCCTGTTTGAGGTTTCCCCAGTTGACCCCTGTTTAGATGTCCGTTGGTCCTGTTAGAAATGTCAGTTGCCCCTGTTTTTAGAATTTCAGTTTGGGTCTGTTAGATGCCCTTTGGCCCCTGTTAGGATGTTCGTTGACCCGTTGATGTTCAGTTGACCCTGTTGATGTCATTGGTCCTGTTAGATGTCAAGTTTTTGGCCCTGTTATATGTCAGTTGGGCCCCTGGTTTAGATGTCATTGGGCCCCCTGTTAGATGTCAGTTTGAACTCTGTTTGATATCAGATGAATCCGTTTAGATGTCATTTGGTTCCTGTTAGATATCAGTTTGGCCTGTTATATGTCAGTTGACCCCTGTTTAGATGTCAGTGGACCCTGTTAGAGTCAGTTTTGTCTGTTAGATGTCATTTGACCCTGTTTAGATGTCCGTTTTTTGACCCTGGTTACTCCACCCAGCCTGGAACATGCCCACCATGTGAGCCCGTGCCCAACAGTGGGAGTTTGCTCTTTGGGGTCCCCCAGGGTGTTGTAATATGTTTGGTATTTTGTATTTTCCCCTGTAACGGGTGATTTATAAACAGTCCCACCCTCAAAAAAAGACCGGCACAGAAACAGCCACTGTAAGAGAACCATCAGCTTGTTATTAACATTTTAGATTGTGTTTTTTCTTCTATTTCTGGTGTCCCAATGGGGTTTAGAATCACTATAATAAGAACTTTTTGTATTTCCTTCTACTGTTTATAGTTTTCATTCTAATTTTAACTGATCTTTTTTTTCTACCTTACACCAGCGCAATTCATTCAAACCAGTAATTGTGTGGATATTGGTGCCGAATGACCTATTCGTAGATAGAGCCCCATTCAATGGGAAACCACTAGTATAAGGTACAAAATTAGCACAGAGGACCTGAGGGTTTAATTTGGCTGTTTCCCCTGGTTTGATTTTTTTATTTTTTTTTTTTTTATCTGAATGTAACATAACCCGTCTCAAATCGATTGATCGGTGCAGAACATTCACAGGGAAGTTCTTGAATTTGTTTTAACCAACAATTGAAATCTGCTCTAGAACCCTGGACTGTGAATAGTGGTAGACGAGAACTGAATGGGTGGATATAATAGTGTGAAGCTGTTTTTTTTCAGATTGTTAATCTGGACTGTAGATCCTGAAACCACCATTTTAATCACACACAATTGTCAGAAGAACCTTGTCCCACTCTCCAGAGCAGAAATTAAACAATGTCCCCCCATCCCTGACCTCTTACTGGGACTTAAGAAGCTACCTTTCCAGCACCTTTCTGCCAATAAATTAAGAGAAACCCAGCAAGAAAGAAAGACAGCAGGGGGAGGGAGGGGGAGATGTGTAAGCAAGAGCACTGTCCCCCTATGGTGAGGCTTGTGCGAACTTAAAGTTGGTCGGCACCTACAAGGAGCAGTAGTAAGGGAGGGTGGGTGGATTTAGTGAGTACTCACTAAACATAATAATTTAAATGGTACAAAGCCAAGCACAGATTAAACATGTTTGACCACCATTTAACTTCTCTCAATGGTATTCAAAAAATTTAAACGTTGTTTTCGGTGAGTACTGTGATCCTTTAAGAATAAATCTGACCATTCACAATTAATAGGACAGGTTTAAAAACCCTCCCAGCACAAATGTATTGTAACAAGCATAATGAGGCTAAAGGAAAACCATATGGGGAACTCCTATTTCTAACCTATATCCTAGATACTGTGCATAAAAACATTGTATATTCTGTTCTTTCTTCTTTCTAATGTAAATATCCTCTGTGTGAAATGAGTACAATCTTCAACTGGACTGTCTACTGAATGGATTTACTGGTGACTGACAGAACAGCTTTATTCTTTGGTGTTGGGAAACACCACATACTGTTTTAAAAGGAACTCTGTACTGCGATATTTAACAAATAGGAGTAAGACGAACTTTCGAAAACGGACCCATTAAAGTTACATGGAGTCAAATCGTTTGAAAAGTTCTAATGAAATACAATTAAATATCAATGGTAACTTAATGTAAATGGCTTGGGACCTGGGAAATGGTCTGGGAACATGTTTGAATATCCAGGACTTTTTCAATCACCACGATTTTACTCTCACACGCTCGCTTGCTTTTCGTAGCTCTCGCATTCGAACATTCGATAATTATCCCATTAACGACTCGCGGATCTCGATGCCGCGTATAGTTATATAGACATTTTACTTGTGGATTCGATACTCGCGTATAGGTATAATAGACATTTACTCTTGTGGATTCGATACTCGTGTATAGGTATAATAGACATTTTACTTGTGGATTCGATACTCGTGTATAGTAAAATAGAATTTTTACTTGTGGATTCGATACTTCGCGTATAGGTAATAATAGACATTTACTTGGTGATTCGATACTCGTGGTATAGGTATACACCATTTTACTTGTGGATTCGATACTCGTGATATGGTATAGACATTTTACTTGTGGATGTCGATAACTCGTGTATAGGTAAATAGACATTTTTACTTGTGGATATTCGATCTATAGCTCGCGTATAGGTATAATAGACATTTTACTTGTGGATTCGATACTCTCGTATATGTAATAATAGACATTTTACTTGTGGATTCGATACTCGTGTATAGGTATAATAGACATTTTAACTTGTGGATTCGATACTCGTGTATAGGTATAAAGACATTTTACTCTGTGGATTCGATACTCGCGTATAGTATAATAGACATTTTACTTGTGGATTCGATACTCGCGTATAGGTATAATAGACATTTTACTTGTGGATTCGATACTCTCGTGTATAGGTATAAGACTTTTACTTGTGGATTCGATACTCGTGTATAGGTATAATACTTTTACTTTGTGGATTCGATACTCGTGTATAGGTAATAATAGAAACATTTTACTTGTGGATTCGATCTCGTGGTATAGGTATAATAGACATTTTACTTGTGATTCGATACTCCGTGTATAGGTATAATAGACATTTACTTGTGGGATTCGATACTCGTGTATAGGTAATAGAATAGACATTTTTACTTGTGGATTCGATACTCGTATAGGTATAATAAGCATTTTACTTTGGGATTCGATACTCGCTAGTAGGTATAATGACATTTTACTGTGTGATTCGATACCGTCGTATAGGTATAATAGACATTTTTACTTGTGGATTCGATCTCGCGTATGGTATAATAGACATTTTCACGTGATTCGATACTCGCGTATAGGGTATAATAGACATTTTACGCCGGATTCGATACTCGGTATAGGTATAATAGACTTTTACTTGTGGATTCGATACTCGCGGTATAGGTAATAAAGACATTTTACTTGTGGATTCGATACTCGCGTATAGGTATAAAGACATTTTACTTGTGGATCTCGATACTCGTTATAGGTAATAATAGACATTTTTACTTGTGGATTCGATACTCGCGTATAGGTATAATAGACATTTTTACTTGTGGATTCGATACTCGCGTATAGGTATAATAGACATTTTAACTTGTGGATTCGATCCTCGTGTAATATGTATAATAGACATTTTACTTGTTGGATTCGATGCCTCGTGTTAGGTATAATAGACATTTTTACTTGTGGATTCGATACTCGTGTATAGGTATAATAGACCATTTTACTTGGGATTCGATACTCCGCGGTATAGGTATAATAGAAACATTTTACCTTGTGTTCGATACTTCGCCGTATAGGTATAATAGACAATTTTACTTGTGGATTCGATACTCGTGTATAGGTATATGACATTTTACTTGTGGATTCGATACTCGCTAGGTATAATAGACATTTTACTTGGGATTCGATACTCGTCGTATAGGTATAATAGACATTTTACTTGTGGATTCGATACTCGTGAGAGGTATAAAGACATTTTACTTGTGGATTCGATACTCCGTCGTATAGTATAATAGACATTTTACTCAGGGTTCGATACTCCCTGCGTAGAGGTAAATGACATTTACTTACGTGGATGTCATACTCACTCGCTATAGGTATAATAGACATTTTACTCTTGGATTCGATATCTAGTCATTATAGGTATAATAGACATTTTTACTTGTGGATTCGATGCTCGCGTATAGGTATAATAGAATTTTTACCTTTGTGATTCGATACGCGCGTATAGGTATAATAGACATTTTACTTGTGGATTCGATACTCGCGTCATAGGTTATAATAACCATTTTTATCTTCGTGGGGTGATTCGATACTCGCGTATAGGTATAATAGACATTTTACTTGTGGATTCGATACTACTCGCGTATAGTTATAATAGACATTTTCCTGGTGGATTCCGATACTCGCGTATAGGTATAATAGACATTTTACTTGTGGATTCGATACTCCCGTATAGGTATAATAGACTTTTACTTGGTGGATTCGATCTCCGTCTAGGTATAATAGACATTTTACTTGTGGATCGATGCTCGCGTATAGTATAATAGCATTTTACTTTGTGGATTCGATGCTCCGTCTAGGTTATAATAGACATTTACTTGTGGATTCGATACTCGCGTATAGGTATCATAGACATTTTACTTGTGGATTCGATACCTCGCGTCTAGGTATAGATTAGACATTTTACTTGTGGATTCGATACTCGCGTATAGGTATAATAGACATTTTACTTGCAGATTCGATCTCGCGTAAGGTATAATAGACATTTTACCGTGGAGTTCGATACTCGCGTATAGGTATAATAGACATTTACTTGTGGATTCGATCTCCTCGCGTATAGTAATAATAGACATTTTACTACTCGTGGATTCGATACTCCTGTATAGGTATAAAACATTTTACTGTGGATTCGATACTCGCGTATAGGTATAATAGACATTTTACTGGGATTCGATCTCGCGTATAGGTATAGAGACATTTTACTTGTGGATTATTCGATCCTCGCGTATAGGTATAATGACATTTTACTGCTTGATCTCGTCTCGTAGTATGATAAATAACATTTACTGGGATTCGATACTCGCGTATAGGTATAATATACATTTTACTTGTGGATTCGATACTCGCGTATAGGTAAATACATTTTACTGGCGGTATTCGATACTCGCGTATAGGTATAATTAGGACATTTTACTTGTGGATTCGATGCTCGTGTATAGTATAATAGACATTTTACTTGTGGGATTCGATACTCCGTGTATAGGTATAATATACATTTTACTCGTGGATTCGATACTCGCGTATAGGATAATAGACATTTACTATCAGGATTCCGATAAACTCCGTATAGTATAATAGACATTTTACTTTGTGGATTCGATCCTCGTGTAGGGTATAAATAGACATTTTACTTGTGGATTCGATACTCGGTATAGGTATAATATACATTTTACTTGTGGATTCGATACTCGCGTATAGGTATAATAACATTTTTACTGCGGATTCGATCTCGCTATAGTATAATGGACATTTTACTTTGATTCGATCTCGGTATAGTACGTAGACTTTACTGTGATCGATACTCGGTATAGGTATAATACTTTTACTGTGGATTCGATACTCGCGTATAGTATAATGAGACATTTTACTGTGGGATTCGATACTCGCGTATGGTTAATAGACATTTTACTTGTGGATTCGATACTCGCGATAGTATATAGACATTTTACTTGTGGATTCATACTCGCGTATAGGTATATAGACACATTTTACTCCTCCGGATTCGATACTCGCGTATAGGTATAATAGACATTTTACTGCTGGATTCGATACTCGCGTATAGGTATAATAGACATTTTACTTGGATTCGTATATACTCGCGTTAGGTATATGCATTTTACTCACGGATTCGATACTCGCGTATAGGTATAATAACATTTTACTTGGAATTCGATACTCGCGTATAGTATAATGACATTTTACTCGTGATTCGATACTCGCGTATAGGTATAGAGACATTTTACTCGTGGATTGATCTCACGTATAGGTTATGATAGACTTTTAACTGGGATTCAATACTCGCGTATAGGTATAATAGACATTTTACTTCGTGGATTCGATGCTCGCGTATAGGTATATCGACATTTTACTCGTGGATTCGTACTCGCGTATAGGTAAATAGACATTTTACTTGTGGATTCGATACTCCGTATAGGTAAATGACATTTTAACTCTACTCGCGGATTCGATACTCGCGTATAGGTTAATAGACATTTTACTCTTGCGCGGATTCGATACTCGCGTATAAGTTATAATAGACATTTTACTTGTGGATTTATACTCTCGCGTATAGTATAATAGACATTTTACACTCGTGGATTCGATACTCGCGTATAGGTATAATAGACATTTTACTCGCGGATTCGATACTCGCGTATAGGTATAATGAACATTTTACTGTGGATTCGATACTCGCGTATAGGTATAAAGAACATTTTACTTGGATTCATGTTCTCGCGTATAGGTAAATAGACATTTTACTCGCGGATTCGATACTCGCGTATAGGTATAATAGACATTTATACTTGGATTCGATACTCGCGTATAGGTATAATAGACATTTTATTGTGGATTCGATACTCGCGTATATAGGTATAATAGACATTTTACTTGTGGATTCGATACTCCGTATAGGTATATAGACATTTTACTCCTGGATTCGATACTCGCGTATGGTATAATAGACATTTTACCTCGTGGATTCGATACTCGCGTATAGGTATAATATACATTTTACTTGTGGATTCGATACTCGCGTATAGTGTATAGACATTTTACTACTCGTGATTTTCGATACTCACGTATAGTTAAATAGACATTTTACTCTCGGATTCGATACTCGCGTATAGGTATATAGACATTTTACTCTCGGGATTCGATACTCCGCGTATAGGTATAATAGACATTTTACTTCGATTCGATACTCGCGTATAGTATAATAGGCATTTAAC
>CM033470.1:11143035-11163905 GCA_019447015.1 Hymenochirus boettgeri
ACAGAATAATAATATAACCATATAATATACAGTTTGGATACAGAATAATAATATAGCCAAATAATATACAGTAATTGGCTATATTATTATTCTGTATCCATACTGTATATTATATGGCTATATTATTATTCTGTATCCATACTGTATATTATATGGCTATATTATTATTCTGTCCATAGTATATTATATGGCTATATTATTAGTCAGTATCCTACTGTTATATTAGTTGGCTATATTATTATTCTGTATCCATACTGTATATTATTGGCTATATTATATTCGTCCATACTGTATATTATATGGCTATATTATTAGTCAGTATCCTTACTGTATATTATTTGGCTATATTATTATTCTGTATCCAAACTGTATATTATATGGTTATATTATTATTCTGTCATACTGTATATTATTTGGCTATATTATTATTCTGTATCCAAACTGTATATTATATGGTTATATTATTATTCTGTCCATACTGTATATTATATGGCTATATTATTAGTCAGTATCCTTACTGTATATTATTTGGCTATATTATTATTCTGTATCCAAACTGTATATTATATGGTTATATTATTATTCTGTATCCATACTGTATATTATATGGCTATGTTGTTATTCTTTATGCATACTGTATATTATTTGGCTATATTATTATTCTGTATCCATACTGTATATTATATGGCTATATTATTATTTGTATCATACTGTATTTATGGCTATTATATTCGTCCATACTGTATATATATGGCTATATTATTAGTCAGTATCCTTACTGTATATTATTTGGCTATTATTTATGTATCCATACTGTATATTATATGGCTATATTATTATTCTGTCCATATGTAATATATGGCTATATTATTAGTCAGTATCCTTACTGTATATTATTTGGCTATATTATTATCTGTATCCATACTGTATTATTATATGGCTATATTATTCTGTCCTACTGTATATTATATGGCTATATATTAGTCAGTATCCTTACTGTATATTATTTGGTATATTATTATTCTGTATCCAAACTGTATATATATGGTTATATTATTATTCTGTATCCATACTGATATTATATGGCTATGTTGTTATCTTTATGCATACTGTATATTATTTGGCTATTTATTATTCTGTATCCATACTGTATATTATATGGCTATATTATTATTCTGTATCCATACTGTATATATATGGCTATATTAATTCGTCCATACTGTATATTATATGGCTATATTATTAGTCAGTATCCATACTGTATATTATATGGCTATATATTATTCTGTATCCAAACTGTATATTATATGGCTATATTATTATTCTGTATCCAAACTGTATATTATATGGCTATATTATTATTCTGTCCATACTGTATTATATATGGCTATATTATTAGTCAGTATCCATACTGTATATTATATTGCATATTACTATTCGTATCCATACTGTATATTATTAGCTATATTATTATTCTGTCCATACTGTATATTATATGGTTTATTATATTCTGTCTGCATACTGTATATTATATGGTAATATTGCTATTCTGTATCCATACTGTATTATTATATGTGTTATATTGTTATTCTGTATCATACTGATTATTATAAGGCTATAGCTATTATGTGGCTATACTGTATTATAAAGGCCATATATTATTATATGGCCATACTGGGTTATTATAAGGCTATATAGTTACTATGTAGCCATACTGTATTATTATAAGGCAATATGGTTATTATGTGACCATACTGTATTGTTATAAGGCTATATTTTTAGTATGTGGACATACTGGGTTATTATAAGGCTATATTGTTATAATGGTGGCCATACTGGTCATTATTGACGGTGTGGCCGGTTGAGGTATTAAGGAAATTGAGACAGTGGTATAAATGAGGAAGTTTAGGGCTCGTCCGGGATTTGAACCCGGGACCTCTCGCACCCGAAGCAGAATCATACCCCTAGACCAACGAGCCGCTCGCTAGAACGTCTCTCCACCTTAGGACTTTAAACTGTCACATCCCGATCCCCCATCGTTTCCGGTCGGCCATCTTGGTACTCTCGGGCTGTGCGGGGAGGGGTCGGTGGTGGTGGCGGCGATGTAACGTTCGGTCTTTAGAGTTTCTGTGTCAGAATGTGAACGGAAGGAAAGTTTGAAACGAGGGCGCCACGATAGAGCCTTTGTGTCTGCCCCGGACCCTGGTGCTCGTGGGGGATTTATTGGGTGTAGTAAGATGGCGACGGGGCACTTCCTGTGCACTCCAGATCCAGCTGTGTTAAAGGTACAGTAACTTGTAGTCACCCACTGGGAGTTGTATCTTATAGGGTCCACACACACCACACACACAATTTCCCACTGTAATAACTGTCTGTGTGATCTATGGGCAACTTACTAACTGGAAATGAAAATAACAAACTGCATTGTACATACCACTTCCCCTTTAATTCAACAACTTGTTTATTCCTTTATATTTAATGCAGGAAATAATTCTGTCTATCATCAGTCTGTCTGTCCATCATCAGTCTGTCTGTCCATCATCCGTCTGTCCATCATCCGTCTGTCTGTCCATTATCCGTCTGTCTGTCCATCACCTGTCTGTCTGCCCATTATCAGTCTGCCCATCCATCAGTCTGTCTCTTCCATCACTGTCTTTCTGCCCATCTCCTGTCTGTCTGTCTGCCCATCATCAGTCTGTCTGTCCATCACTTGTCTGTCATCACTGTGTCTGCCCATCAGTCTGTCTGCCCATCACCTGTCTGTCTGCCCATCATCAGTCGTCTGTCTGCCCATCATCTGTTTGTCGCCCATCATCAGTTGACTGTCTATCACCTGTCTGTCTGTCCATCATCAGTCTGTCTGCCCATCACCTGACTGTCTGCCCATCAACTGTCTGTTGTCCATCATCTGTCTGTCTGTCCATCATCGTCTGCCCAAATCTGTTTGTCTGCCCATATCTGTCTGACTGTCCATCATCTGTCTCTCTGTCCATCATCAGTTTTTCTGTCCATGCCATCATCAGTTCACCATCTCTGTCCATCATCAATTTTTCTGTCCATGCCAATCAGTCCACCATCAATCTGTCTGTCCATAAATCAGTCTGTGTCCATCATCTGTCTTTCTATCATCAGTCTCTCTGTCCATCATCTGTCTCTCGTCTATCATCAGTTTCTGTCCATCATCAGTTTCTCTGTCCACCATCAGTCTGTCTGTCCATAAATCAGTCTGTGTCCATCATCTGTCTTTCTGTCTATCATCAGTCTCTCTGTCCATCATCTGTTCTTTGTCCATCATCAGTCTCTCGTCCATCAGCTCCTGTCCATCATCAGTCTCTCTGTCCATCTACCTCTCATTTGTCTTTATTTCTGTCCGTTCATCTCTTTTACTGTTGTCTGTCCAACTGTCTGTTTGTCTCTCTTATGGGCATATCTATAAGGTGTGAAACATTTTGCCTCCATTATCGCGGCTTTTTCGTCAAATTTGGACTTTTCGCTTTTTATAAAGCAGTGAAACGAGTGATGAAAAGACATACCACCACCTTTCGCCATTTCGCCTACATCGATGCGGAACCGCTCAATCATATTTATAAAATGTCGAAAAGTGTTTTATTGAATTAAGTTCAAAATCGCCAATCTGAGATGGCAAAAACTGCATAAGTGGCCCTTCATTTAGCCTGCCAATGGGTCCATGAAGGTGTCAGTACATCGTGGAGTGTTTCTCAATATTAATAAGTACCCAGGGGGGTGTTAGAGTATTTTCCAGTATACTGTAATACGATCGCGCATTTCCGATTTTTTTTTTTAAGGTCACTAATCTCTTTTTATTTACCAATAAAGTCAAATGGCGGTCTAAAGGACATATTATAAAGGGGCGTTATTTCACAATTTTATTCCTCCAGACTTCAGCACAATTTTTTATACTTTCAACTTTCTTTCCCTGATTGTTATTAAAAAGTCTTAATTAAGTCTTAAAAGGCGAAAATTGCTTAGCAAAAAGTAGCACTAAAAATGCTGAAAATGTGGCAAAAATGTTGTTTTTGCAGTCCTGGTTCAGTAATGGCCGACACTAGAGAGCAATCTCTTTTCACAGTGATACCTGACAATGCAATGAATAAGGTGAAGTTGTCTATTCACATCGCGAAAAAAGAGCGTTTTTATAAAATTAGGTATTGCCATTGCGATGTCCATCATCTTTCTGTCACCATTTATCTGTCCCCGTCCACCATCTGTCTATCTAATTTAGGCCTGGTATATACAGGCATATAGTACCAGTGGTTGGGAATTAGAGTTCATTGGAGATTTTAGGATTGTCTGTGAATGTTTTTTTACCAACGTGGTTAACATACAGACTGATCGACTTGGCAGGGAGTGATGGTCTCTTCAGAAATTACAGTCAATAGTTCTGCTTGATTGGCTGAAATATCATTACGAGGCGTGTGGGCTGAAATGTGAAATGTACCTGCTAGATGTCATTAGCCCTGTTAGATGAACAGTTGGCCCTGCTAGATATCAGTTGACCCTGTTAGATGTCAGTGGTCCTGTTAGATGACAGTTGGCCCTGTTAGATGACAGTTGGCCCTGTTAGATATCAGTTGGCCCTGTTAGATGACAGTTGGCCTTGTTAGATGACATTTGGCTCTGTTAGATGACAGTTGGTGCTGTTAAATGTCAGTTGGCCCTGTTAGATGTCAGTTGGCCCTGTTAGATGACAGTTGACCCTGTTAGATGTCAGTTGGCCCTGTTAGATGTCAGTTGGCCCTGTTAGATGTCAGTTGGCCCTGTTAGATGTCAGTTAGTTTCAGTTATTGAACTAATTGATTTTATTTATCCAGGGATTAGCAGACTGTTTGTAGTAGAACCTTAAGGAGGTAGACAATATGCATTAGAATTGTGTGTGCACTAGAATTCTATTTTCTGTATGTATTATATTTTGTATGTGTAATGCATTCTGTCTTCGTTATCTACATATTCTCATATACATTTTGAAAAAATCAGTTAATTCACTACCATCATTTCAGATCTCACTGAGCCCAACGAGGAATCAACCAGCGCTGGACGTCAAGGCAAAGACATAATGCGTTCTTAACTAGGAGAGGCACCCTGACCCAAACAGGAAGTCAGTTGTATTTCGGACACATTTATTTCTATACACAGACAAATATGAACTGATGAATAGCATTGGCCAGATTAACAGATTAAGGTCATTAGGATGAAAAACCAGGCTATCCGGGAGAAAAATTCAAAAAAAATAGCGCTTGTAGTGAGTGTCGCCGCCCTATTTTTTTTTTTTCTTTTTTGCGCTCTTTCATGAGACCAGACCTGAGTCTATGAAAACCTCTCCAGTCTTAGACAATCATGTTCATTGATTGTCTAAAGGCTGGAGAATTATTTTAGAAAAAACAATGATCGATGCGTGCACGTGATCAATTGAGTCATTGAATTTGATGAACATAGATGTTAAAATATAACACCTGCCTTATAAAAATTGCCACACTAAAAAAAAATGGAAAATGCTGATTGAAAGTATTGGTCATGGCTCATTGACAGCAGGTTCAAGTTCTCACGCCCGCCCCCCCCCACTGTTTTCTTTTTTTTGGAGAGAATATAATGTGCCCCACCCTTCTAGATCTTTATAAATGCGCATGTGGCGACACACAAACGAACGTTGCACGCCTGCCGCCGTTTAAAATTTGTAAAAACAAGGCATCATGGCGCTGAGGTAGATGAACTAAAAATTAAATACGTGGAACGACGAATCTCAAAGATTATCCATTTATATTTTAAATCACATTGTGAAATCGCAGAATGTCTCACAAAATGAAATGCAAGAGAAATACAGTGGTGCCGATTCACCCCGAACGCCTATTTAAAGTTTTTGTTATTACTAGCGTTTTTTATTTTTTTTTCCTTTTTTTTTGCTTTTTAAAAGAAAATCCTTACTATAATAAAATGCTACTTTTAAATTACAACTGTTTCTTCTAATATATATCTCCATATAGTGGGTAGGCAAATTCTAATTATAATGACGCCTTATTTCATCTTTATGCAGAAAGGGCAAGTTCAAACTTCATTACAATTTTCTTGCTGCACCCAGGGCCTATACAACGACAAACCCACTGATGTTTGTTCTAATATTCCAGTTACCCTGATTTTTTTTATTTTAATTCACAAAAACATGGCCCAAAAAACCATTACTGCGACACGCCGCCTTCTCATGTTCAGTAATCTTTCAATTCCGGCAGCCTGTCACAGAACAGAACATTGTGACCACATGGCAAGGGGAAAAGGAGAAACTCTCAACTGTGAGCAGACACAGCAGAAGAGGAAAAAAGACGCATAGGCTCCGGACCCATTGCGAAAAAAACTGTGCTGATAATAATCATGCACCACACGATCACGGGTTGGCCAGAATGCATATCGTCGATGAGCCGGGTCCAGACCACCAACTAATCGAGTTAATGAACGCCCACAAATAGAACAATTAACCGTTAAAGTACAGCAGCGTCCTCCAAATACATGAGTTAACTCAGATGTTTGACAAATACACTCCAGCGGGACGAACGCCAGGGAGAACGAAGAATAGCTTGGGGGTTTCTAGTAGTTTTCAAACATCGGCTCGGAGAGCCCATCAAGTTCTGGACAGGATCCCTGTAATAGTACATCTGTCCTGTAGCTTGCCTCAGCTCTCACCAAAACAGTAGACGTATAGGAATTGGTCGTATGTGTGATACATAGCCTTACATAGTGTATTGCACACTGCATTCAACTATGCTAACAAGTCTCAATCCACCAAAAGACAGGACAATGCACAATAGAGAAATGTACATTCTACCAGGACAAAACACAACGGGAAATGAGACCGTGAATGCCGAACACAAAGCGACCCACAACACACATTCTAAGGTGGCCGCGCCCGGAGGGGGGGCGCAACTTAAACCTACATATCATACTACTACAATAGAGTACCTTAACACATCTTTACCTGATCTCGCCCATAGAATTTAACTTAAATACACACACATGCATCTGGAAACTTAGAACAATGAGATTCACCCCTGAACACATGGTTTAAAGGTGATAACATTAATGTGCAAACCGGTTGATCTGAACACATCTGCCAACTCTAACATTCGCAGCCTTAGAATTTGCGGTTCTACCCATTTCTGCACATGCCCAATACCTCCTAAATTCACAACGTCTACATTGGCATCAAGACAGCTCCACAACTTGCCCAAATGAGCATAATTCATAAGGGAATCCTCCTCCAATCCCCACTATGGCAACACCCCCATATAAAGGGAACCCTAACAACAGATCACTTGCCTAATAATCACATTCTCTACATGTTTTATTATTGCTTGTGCAACATAACCCATACCAAACACATCTAAAATCAAGCCACAAGCTGCAAATTTTATTATCCATGATGCGTTTGTTAGGCGGTGTCAATATTTGGAGACTGGCAGGGCCACAGAAACAAATAGCACCGCTCATGTTTTATAATTCTTGTAAAAGGAAGCACACGCCTTCTATTCTCCTCTCCAGTACGACAGATTTCATAGCGTCTCTGCAGTCATTGTGAGAATTTCTTCTTTTTACCCCTCACCCATTTACTAACTTACTTTGTATGCTCCTCAATCCCATTAAAGATATGACAGGCATTAGCAAGCCCACTGCCAAATCTCAGTTTGCATGCCATGTGGATGCTAAAAATAATTGCAGGCTAATTAGTGCTCTTGGAAATGTATCCAACACAAAACATTTAAACCTGTACATTTACCTTCAAGACGATAATCCTCTGGTAAAGATCTACTCAGTGAGGACGCCAATAAAAGTAACCTGCTTGAATGAAATAGTCTCTGAGTGCAGTGATACTGATTCGAGTAACAGTCAAAGGAAGCAACCCAGAAGTGGAAGCATTTGTTACACGGCCATTAGCCCCCTGGGTTTATTGAGGTCAAAAACTACATATGGAATTTAATGAAGGAATGTTACTGCTGTCACCGAGGGAGATGACCGCCGAGGCACAAAACTAACCTATCAGGGCGCGCACAATAACAAGAAACTCCCAAACATTTAGTGCGCTTTGAGGCTTCTTTGTTCTAACCTAGTTATGAGATAAAATACCGTATCGCAGAGACGAGGAGAGGACAGGACCTAACAGGTGACCTGCGCCCATACATAATCTACAATTGCTTTACTACCCCGAGCCCGAGCCGCTCCCACCGCCCTTCCATCGATCCGCGCGAACCTCCGCCTATCCCGTTCATACTATGTGACCAACATATCGCGATTGCAAAATCCACATCCTTTGCGAACGCATAGAAAGAGACAGGGACCAGGCATTGCTCATCCACTATTGTTAGTCTTATCATGATCTCTAATAAAACACAAAAAAAAAACAAATTAAAAAATATGGGCCAGACTCAAGCACGCAGGCGGTTTTTGGATATTGCTACAAAAAGTTGGAGACCTAAAGAACGAAAAAAAAGTTCTGAAAGAATTGACTGTTGAAAGAGTAATAGTAATATAATGTACACTCGGCACCTAAAAAAACGAGGGCCGGGTGAGTGGATCGCGCGCCGGGAGCTACGGTCTATGGTGGCCTGGTATACTGGAAAATTAGTTAGTTATTTTTTTTCTAAATTGAGCATGAGGGGAGAACTATAATTCATCAATTATATCTATATATGCTTGCAAGTATTTATAACTATCGTTTTTTCGTTGACCATTTTTTGACCCCCTCCTATGTTATTAGAATGTCAATCTGAAATATACTTAAGTTTAGCATTTATGTAAGAAAATTTTGCCTGCTATGTTAGCTCGCGATGCACGTTTTTATGACAGTTGGTTGAAATGTTGTAGTTTGTATGTAGCATATCTGAAGTTGGTTTTGAGGTGGGAAATAGTCAGGCAGTTAGTCAGAACATGAGACAAAACAAGTATTGTAGTGTGAAGTCATGACAGCCAACAACCACTCCTCAGCAGAGGAGTGTACGTAATGTATTGATGTATAGATTAAAGATGACGCCAAAAAGTAAGTTTTTTCCAGTAGCTATACCAGACACTTTTACACTTTAATCCTTTTTTTAAAGCCGAAAGTTTACACTATAAAAATGAAAAAGTACCGGGCAGGGAACGGGAAGGGAGGGAAGTAGGGAAGTCACCCATTAACCAGTAAGAATATCTAGTAGTAGAATTTACTTATTCGTAATTCTAAATATTTTACAATGATAAACAGCCAAGAATACAGTAGGCAAAAAACTAATACAGCAAGGTGAAAAAACAAGAAGAACCACTGTTGTGCTACATAGGAAACACCGAAACTGTCCTATATTATATAAATGTATTAATATAGTGATTTTTTTTTTGTTCCCTTTTTTTTCTTCAAGTGTTTTACTTTTTCATAACCAAGGGGTGTATCAAACAAGAAAGAATCAATAACCATGTTCACGGTATATGACCTTGAGTGTAGTGTTAAATTTATTTATTAATACTTCTAACGTTTGGCACTTATGGAAAATTTCCCCATTTAGAGGCACATGAAATATAAATACCAAGTCCATGAACCATACATGACTCACCATTTAGAATATAACACAGCAATGAGGGACAGCAAATTACGTGAACACTATTCCAGTGATCACCACCGAGTAAAGCCCTGGGTTCTGTCTTACCAGGAAACATGAAAACAGTCGGAATCTGAATAACACAGAAATACATAAAGATAACAAGGAGAGCCAACCCTACAGCGTTAGTATAGGATGCATATATAATGCCCCTATGTAGCTGTTAGGTAGGGACCCTGCCATCAAGATTGTTTGTAGAACTTTAAATTAAAACACATCTCAGTGTTAAACAGCCCTATGGCCCCCCAGTCACATTAAAATGACATTTTACGCCTATTAATTTTGGTATGTCCTAGGTATGTCGGACACACTTTCTGCTATCAAGACAGAAGAGGCTGTGGAGTGGATCTCCTCTAACAGCTTATTCCCAAACCTCGGTTTAACAAATAACTATTGTACAGCACCCCAAATGACTATTTCCCGTAAGTAATTTTATTTCTAGACAACCCAACTGAAGTCTCCAACAGTTTGGTGGGTTTATAGCGTAAAACCCCTAAACTTTCTAAAATAAAAGGTATATGCGCTATGAATGAATTAACAATTCCTAATAGCAGATAGAACTAAAAAAAAAGCATATCTGCCCTCTTCCTAGCGAGTCTATTCATTATTAGCTTAAGTTCCTCCTTTCGAACCCACTGAATGACTAAGCAGCACCGTCACCCACAGCATATAAGTTATTTACACTGATCAACTGATACATGGAACCACACCCCCAGATTACCCAGAAAACCCATGAAGGTTAATACATGACCACGATTTGAACAGTTCTAGGACCTGGCCCACCCTTTACCCCCCCTCTATAACATCAGGGACCAAAAGTGCACCAACAATCACTGCGCAGCCTAAAGAGTAGGGCTAGGCCTAGTGCTTTTTTTTTAGGCAAGTTTTTCGATCGCGTTTGTGCCGAAAGGGAATCGAAGGAGGAAAGCTAGAATTACTTGCCGAGGTACAATGCGCATGCGATTTTTGCGCATTCCATTCATGTTTGCGGTCAGCATTTTTATTTTTTTCACACAATCGCATGGTTTCTTGAAAATAGCAAAACATATGTGCAACCACCATAAGCATGCCCGGAATTAGTCGCAACAAGCAGAAGTAAAAAAATACCACCGCACAAGTCGCAACACAAATGTGATCGCCGATGCGGCCCTGCAAAAAAACTCAAAAATGGAAAAACTGTTCACACTTACCATTGCCGCGCGCACTTAGAGCAACAAAAACACGCGGGGCGGGGGCCTAGCAATAAATCTGTCAAACAACTACAAGCGTGTGAAATCCCCCGTTTGCAACTCGCTACTACGTGCATCACGACTTCGGAAACTATTCCGTTATCAGATCCACCCATGCGATCGCAAAAACCAAAAAAAATGCGGGGGATTAGCGGCAACCCCACCCGACCGCACCGATAACACCTGGCGTGTAGTGAACCCATGCAGCATGAGAAAAACCACCTCTCATGTCGCCCACCAACATTACTCAGGATTGGGCACAGAAGGTCCAGCCCTGGGGTGCATTTGTCGGAGCCGTATCTGATGAGGTCACCAATTAACGCGTAACAGGTTACTCACGGACTGGTAACCAGCCCACAGGCTTTCATAATTAATTCTATCACCCCGGTTCATGCGCCATGGAACCTTCAACTCTCAACCCCAGCCTGATTGTTCACCAATACAGCACAACCAGCCGGCGGCCATGTCATCCCCCCAGGCCATGGACGAAAGGCTCCAGCAAAGACCCCTTACAGGAGAGACACGACACCAAGCAACAGACACTCTCTATGGGGCCAAGCGGCCGGCGGGACCTACCCACACCACAGCAGCCACCACACTGCAGGCCCTGCAACCCTCCCTTCCCCCTCCGCCGGCCCGAACCAGAACGATCACCACGCCCGCCTGTTCACAACAACCCAAACCCAAGTACCAGACTTGCTCACCCAACTAACCCCGCCCGCCCCGCCACACAACAATACAAAACCGACCCTTCCACCTCAGTTGGCCCCCAGCAGCCACACCACAACCAGGAAACGCCCCCTTCCGGAAGCTAAGTGATTTATTAAAGTTGTCAGTTAAGCACCAGTCCACCCGTCTTCCCTTCAGGCATGAAACACCCGCTCGACGATTGGTTCTTGAAACGGAATCAACCAAAGCGAGGAAAGGAAACTAAGCTGCTAGGGCCTAAGAAAAAGGAGTATGCGGGGCTTCTAACCTTTACCAATTCGATTTCTATGTTCAGCAGTAACACTTACAGCTCCCATAAACGCTGCGCGCGGAAGTAAGCCGCAGAGAAGTCGCAGGCCGGTTCACCAAAGACAGAAAAATTCCCTTTGAGGAATTGCAGTTCACATATGGAAGACGCACTGTGGGAAAAGTCGGTTACTGCCCATCCGTTACACAAGGAGGCTCGTTGGTCTAGGCGCGTATGTTCTCGCTTAGGTGCGAGACGGGTCCCGGGTGCACTTCAAAATCCCGGACCAGCAGCCCTCGTTTTTAATTCGTAGATGGAAATGTGCTAATATATTTAATTCAGTCGATGGACATGTGATAATTAATTACACTAAAGACGTTCTGCCATAACTGAACCAAAAACCAAGAAACATAACGGTTTTCAATGTCTTCACTTTAACTAGGACCAGAAAAGGTGTTGACTATATCATAGTTTGTTCCTTGAGCTTAATACTGTATGCCTGCTATGCGAGCAATTTAAAACAATGTAATGAGCCTGGGCATGCTCCAGAAGAGGCAGGACAGGGATTAAACATTAAGTCAATGGCCTGTGATGTCCAACCGTCAACATCCATAACTCGACAGGTTGCACTAATGGAAAGAACCATGACAGCAGAATAGGGGAGGAGCGGAAAAAGGAATTGTGCAGGATTTTCACACGCTTCCAAGTTGGTTAGACTCAGAGATGGGATCAAGACTCATATGGCGGCCCTAGGCAGGGCTATCATTTAGGGCCACCCGTTTGCTAGATATACTGTATAGACTGATTTTGGACTACTGCTACTGAAGCTGGGCCCCCAGCAATTTCCTGCGGGCCCTAGCCAGACCACCATAGAGGGTGCTCACTTTTGTGGATAATCTTGCTTCTGTAGATTAATATTTTCACATTTTAACGCTTATGTTTAGGTTTTGGCGGGATTTATCTGTATGTCAGTTTTCATTTTGGGACTCTGCCTGAACTTGCCCTTTAAGGGGGGAACTATGGAAAAAAAAAAAAAAACAAGTGCTCCAGAAGGATAATCCGCCGGATACTAAAAAAAAAGGGCTCTTCTATAGTCTATATCTAGCCTATATATACTATATAAGACGCAGCGTTTTGTGTAGTACACTACCGCAATAGTATTGTACAGGAGAAAGAACGCCGCTACAATTATGATTCGTTACGGGCCTGGATCAACAGCCAGCAATACAATTGGCGTCAACGATCGCTAACTGAAACCTGGAGAGCTCAACTAACTGTCTACGAAACTGGCACGGCTGATTTGCGACACGGCTAGGAAATTGTCACAATTCAATTCAGCCCTCCAGTTCTCAGTCAACCCTCCATATATATACCGGTATTGTATACTTGTAGGGGTAAATCGCTTTTAGGGGGCGGCGGGGGCGGGCCTTTTTTTAGTTTACACTACTATATCATGCACACTATGTATTATGTCTTAGGGATGTGTTAAAGCGGCATGCTCCACCCTACTCTGTAAAACCCTTTTTATTTATGTACTGCCCTTCAAACAAGCCCCAACCGCAGAATTTTTTATTCACGAAATGGCCCCAATCATTACCATGCTCTCTCCTCGCCACGCCACTGCTCCCGGCCCTATTTCATGCATGGAAATGCACCCCCCCCCCCCCCCCCAGCAGGGGCGGCCAGGGACTGAACAGCACGCGACCATGATTGGCGGAGAGGAGCCAAATCAGGGACGCTGGCTGAAGGGAGTTCAGACCGGCGAAGGAGAGAGGCATGGTAAGGTACAAGATCGGGCACTTTCTGTGATAAAAAGTAAATGCGGTTGCGGGCGTTGGGGCGGGGGACGGAGCAGTACAGAACTTATTAAAAAAAAAAAACAGGGTTTTAAACTAGGGGAGAGGGAGACAAAATACGGGGAGGGGAGGGGAGCAAATCGGGAGAGGGAGACGGGGGGGGGGAGCAGGAGATGCTGCAGTACGCATACCAAACTTCTCCCGAGGGATGACAGGAGGAAGTCCTATATGGAACTATGTATCTCTGATGGGCCGTTTTTTGGCGGACTTTGGGGAAGGGTACAGGCGAACATATGGAGCTGGGATGTGAGGTACGGATTTTATTACACTAACAGTCGGGGGCCAGTAGTGGGTTTGTTAAATTATAGTTTGGGGTTGCGAAACATCGCCACTTTAAATATACAAAAGTACTGGATTGAGTTTGCCTACTAGATCTTCTGTGTTGCCCATTTTTTACTCGCTGCTGTGTGCGTGTTTCTTTGTTTTGCCTCACCAACCCAGCGCCACAAAGTCAGCCCTCCATTTCACACAGACACTGCTCTAGGTCAGCCCTCCAGGTTCAATCAAAACCCAGTGCCACTCAGCACTCCAGTCACCACGACCACTTTTGGGTCAGCCCTCCAGTTCAACAAACCAAGTCGCCCACATTCAGCCCTCCAGTTTCTCTCAGACCCCATGTTTAGCCTCACACCCTCCGCAGTTCACCAACAGGGTAAAGTAGCCTTCCAGTTCACCGAACATGTAGATCAGCCCTCCAGTTCATCAGCCAGTGTCAATGGTAGCCCCCAGTTTCATCAGACAATTTTAGGTCAGCCCTCCCAGTTCACCAAACAGTGTCAATTCAGCACTTCACAGGTCACCAGACACTGTTATGAAGCTCTTTAGTGACCCAACCAAGTGTCCATGTACCCTCAAGTCAGCAGACACGTTAGTTGTTTAGCTCTTCAGTTCCCAACTGTCAATTTACGCCCTCCAGTTCAGAGGACCACGTTAGAGGGCAGCCCTTCCCAGTTCAAAAACCAGTGTCAATTTAGGGCCTCCAGTTCACCAGACAATGTTGGGCAGCCCTTCAGTTCACCAACCAGTGTTCAATTCAGGCCCTCCAGTTCACCAGACACTGTTGGGCAGGTTTTCAGTTCCCAAAACCAGTGTTAATTCAGCCTCAAGTTACACCCAGACAATGTCTTCAGTTCACAACCAGTGTCAATCAATAGCCCTCCAGTTCACCAGCCAGTATTAGTTAGCCCACTACGCCCACCCTCCATTAAACACACCGACCATTGCAAGCTTAGTGGGCCACCACACTGACCAATCGCGATCAGGATTTCGTCTCCCCCAATAAGACGAAAAACTGTCCGATAATCAGGTGACAATATGCAATCCAATCGACACACAACCAGCAATTGGGTCGTGTTAGGGCCGGCCTCCATAACGGTGCCCATAAACACAAAAAGATAACGATTTTGGTACAATATGGAATGATCTCGGTTTCGATTATTGACAATTGGATCATGTGGGATAGTATTTGGATTGTACAATTGGATCTTTGGGGTTGTATGTGTGCCTAGAAGGGCACCTACAGGACCGTCAACCGTGGTGGTGTACCAATGGGGTTTTGGTCCCAAAAAAATTGGACATCGATGGACAACACGGACGCAATTTGGACAATCGGTGGTGCATGTGTTGGGCCCTATTGTATTGGATTGTTAAAAAATTCTCCAACCTATCAGGAACGACAACCGCCAAGATACACTCTGTGTTGGAGGCAATTGCTCTAGGGCATTCGGGTGAAAGAATAAATTGACATGGGCGCGATTGGTACGTTTCAATTTATATCACTCTACATTGGTTGGTTGTCACGAAGAATTTGGGAGTTGTTATGTTCACATGGATGAATAGTTTTGCTGGATGTATCATATGATGGTGGTATTAATGGGTTGTTGTTGTCGTTGGCTCCTTCCCTCATGTTCCAGTACCTGGGTCCTAACTTTCATTGGCGGGTTATCGGTATTACGGTACATCCCTCGGTGCTATCTGCCCGTAGGCTGCGACGATGAAAGAATCGGTGGCTCGTTGGTCTAGGGGTATGATTCCGCTTAGGGTGCGAGAGCGGTCCCGGGTTCAAATCCCGGACGAGCCCAGTTTTATCACATATTTCAATAATAATAACATAAATCACTGCTAGCGCTAGCTGTTTTTTATTTTGTATTGTTTGGTTTCCTTAAAACCACAATGACACCATATATAATTATTCTGTGTTACCACTGTATATTATATGGTATATATTATTCTGTCCATACTGTATATGAGAGGGCATATTAGTAGTCAGTATCCTTACTGTCTATTATTTGGCTATTTATTTATTCTGTATCCAAACTGTATATTATATGTGTATATTATTATTCGGTATGCCATATGTATATTATATATGGCTATGTGTTATTCTTATGAATAACTGTATATGATTTGCTATTATTATTCTGTATCAAGACTGTATATTTATATGGGGCTATATTATATTCTGTATCCCATATGGTCATAAATATGGCTATCTATTATTATGTTCCAGTACTGTATCATTATATGGATAGATTATTAGTCACAGTATCCTTTACTGTATTATTATTTGCTATATATTATTCTGTATCCAGACTGTATATTATATGACTATATTATTATTCTGTCCATACTGTATATTATATGGCTATCCTTATTAGTGTACAGTATACTTACGTTATATTATTTGGCTAATTAGATTCTGTATCCAAAAAACTGTAATTATATGGTTATTATATTATTCTGTCTCATTACGATATTATTGATGCCTCGAATATTATTACTTCTGTAGCCAAACTGTATATTATATGGTATATTATATTTGTCTCATTACTGTATATTTATATGGCATATTATTAGTCAGATCCTTACTGTATATTATTGGCTTTATATTATTATTTCTGTATCAAAACTGTAGGTTATCTGTTAATATATCATTATTCTGTCCCCATACGAATTATCTGGCTATGTTGTTATTCTTTATGCATTACGTATATTATTGGCTTATATTATTATTCTGTATCCAAGCACTGTATATTATGAATGCCTATATTATTATTCTGTAATCACCAACTGTATGAAGTATATGGACTACTAGCTATCTTCTGTCCCACAACTGAATTTCATGGGCTATATGAAGTAGTCAGTATCCTGACTGTATATTATTGGCTATATTTCTCTCTGTATCCATACTGATATTAGATCGGCTCATATTTATTATTCTGGTCCATATGTATATTATATGGCTAATTATTAGTCAGTATCCTACTGTATATGATTGGCTTATTATATTCTGTATCCATACTGTATATTATATGGATCTATTATATTCTGGTCCATACTGTATATATATGGCTATATTATCTAGTCAGGTAACTTACTGTATATTATTTGGCTATATTTTTTTTATAGTCGTATCCAAACTGTATCTTATATGGTTTAGGATTAGTATTCTGTTATCATACTGCATTATTATAGGGCTATGTTGTTATTCTTTATGCATTATGATATTATTGGCTATTGTAGTTCTTCTGTAGCCATACTGGATATTATTGGTATATTATTTCTGTATCAATACTGTATATTTATGGATATATATTATTCTGTCCATTACTGTATATGATATGGCATATTATTTCAGTATCCATACTGTATCTTATATGGCTATATTATTATTCTGTATCCAACTGTTATTTATATGGCTATATTACATTCTGTATCCAAAACTGTAGATTATCTGGCTTATTATTATTTCTTCCATACTGTATATTATATGGCTATATACGTGTCAGTATCCATACTGTAATTATATGGCTATTACTATTCTGTATCATACTGTATATTATATGGCTATATTATTATTCTGTCCATACTGTATATTATATGGTTATATTATTATTCTGTCTGCATACTGTATATTATATGGTAATATTGCTATTCTGTATCCATACTGTATTATTATATGGTTATATTGTTATTCTGTATTCATACTGTATTATTATAAGGCTATATTGCTATTATGTGGCTATACTGTATTATTATAAGGCCATATATTTATTATATGGCCATACTGGGTTATTATAAGGCTATATAGTTACTATGTAGCCATACTGTATTATTATAAGGCAATATGGTTATTATGTGACCATACTGTATTGTTATAAGGCTATATTTTTAGTATGTGGACATACTGGGTTATTATAAGGCTATATTGTTATAATGTGGCCATACTGGTCATTATTGACGGTCTGTGGCCGGTTGAGGTAATTAAAGGAAATTGAGACAGTGGTATAAAATGAGGAAGTTTAGGGCTCGTCCGGGATTTGAACCCGGGACCTCTCGCACCCGAAGCGAGAATCATACCCCTAGACCAACGAGCCGCTCGCTAGAACGTCTCTCCACCTTTAGGACTTTAACTCGTCACATCCCGATCCCCCATTCGTTTCCGGTCGGCCATCTTGGTACTCTCGGGCTGTGCGGGGAGGGGGTCGGTGGTGGTGGCGGCGATGTAACGTTCGGATCTTTAGAGTTTCTGTGTCAGAATGTGAACGGAAGGAAAGTTTGAAACGAGGGCGCCACGATAGAGCCTTTGTGTCTGCCCCGGACCCTGGTGCTCGTGGGGGATTTATTGGGTGTAGTAAGATGGCGACGGGGCACTTCCTGTGCACTCCAGATCCAGCTGTGTTAAAGGTACAGTAACTTGTAGTCACCCACTGGGAGTTGTATCTTATAGGGTCCCACACACACCACACACAATTTCCCACTGTAATAACTGTCTGTGTGATCTATGGGCAACTTACTAACTGGAAATGAAAATAACAAACTGCATTGTACATACCACTTCCCCTTTAATTCAACAACTTGTTTATTCCTTTAATATTTAATGCAGGAAATAATTCTGTCTATCATCAGTCTGTCTGTCCATCATCAGTCTGTCTGTCCATCATCCGTCTGTCCATCATCCGTCTGTCTGTCCATTATCCGTCTGTCTGTCCATCACCTGTCTGTCTGCCCATTATCAGTCTGCCCATCATCAGTCTGTCTTCCCATCACCTGTCTTTCTGCCCATCTCCTGTCTGTCTGTCTGCCCATCATCAGTCTGTCTGTCCATCACTTGTCTGTCCATCACTTGTCTGTCTGCCCATCAGTCTGTCTGCCCATCACCTGTCTGTCTGCCCATCATCAGTCTGTCTGTCTGCCCATCATCTGTTTGTCTGCCCATCATCAGTCTGACTGTCTATCACCTGTCTGTCTGTCCATCATCAGTCTGTCTGCCCATCACCTGACTGTCTGCCCATCAACTGTCTGTCTGTCCATCATCTGTCTGTCTGTCCATCATCAGTCTGTTGCCCATAATCTGTTTGTCTGCCCATCATCTGTCTGACTGTCCATCATCTGTCTCTCTGTCCATCATCAGTTTTTCTGTCCATGCCATCATCAGTTCACCATCTCTGTCCATCATCAATTTTTCTGTCCATGCCATCATCAGTCCACCATCAATCTGTCTGTCCATAAATCAGTCTGTGTCCATCATCTGTCTTTCTATCATCAGTCTCTCTGTCCATCATCTGTCTCTCTGTCTATCATCAGTTTTCTGTCCATCATCAGTTTCTCTGTCCACCATCAGTCTGTCTGTCCATAAATCAGTCTGTGTCCATCATCTGTCTTTCTGTCTATCATCAGTCTCTCTGTCCATCATCTGTCTCTTTGTCCATCATCAGTCTCTCTGTCCATCATAGTCTCTCTGTCCATCATCAGTCTCTCTGTCCATCTACCTCTCATTTGTCTTTATTTCTGTCCGTTCATCTCTTTTACTGTTTGTCTGTCCAACTGTCTGTTTGTCTCTCTTATGGGCATATCTATAAAGGTTTGTGAAACATTTTGCCTCCATTATCGCGGCTTTTTCGTCAAATTTGGACTTTTCGCTTTTTATAAAGCAGTGAAAACGAGTGATGAAAAGACATTACCACCACCTTTCGCCATTTCGCCTACATCGATGCGGTAACCGCTCAATCATATTTATAAAATGTCGAAAAGTGTTTTATTGAATTAAGTTCAAAATCGCCAATCTGAGATGGCAAAAACTGCATAAGTGGCCATTCATTTAGCCTGCCAATGGGTCCATGGAAGGTGTCAGTACATCGTGGAGTGTTTCTCAATATTAATAAGTACCCAGGGGGGTGTTAGAGTATTTTCCAGTATTTACTGTAATACGATCTGCGATTTCCGATTTTTTTTTTTAAGGTCACTAATCTCTTTTTATTTACCAATAAAGTCAAATGGCGGTCTAAAGGACATATATATAAAGGGGCGTTATTTTCACAATTTTATTCCTCCAGACTTCAGCACAATTTTTTATACTTTCAACTTTTCTTTCCCTGATTGTTATTAAAAAGTCTTAATTAAGTCTTAAAAAGGCGAAAATTGCTTAGCAAAAAGTAGCACTAAAAATGCTGAAAATGTGGCAAAAATGTTGTTTTCTTGCAGTCCTGGTTCAGTAATGGCCGACACTAGAGAGCAATCTCTTTTCACAGTGATACCTGACAATGCAATGAATAAGGTGAAGTTGTCTATTCACATCGCGAAAAAAGAGCGTTTTTATAAATATGGTATTGCCATTGCGATGTCCATCATCTTTCTGTCACCCATTTATCTGTCCGTCCATCCATCTGTCTATCTAATTTAGGCCTGGTATATACAGGCATATAGTACCAGTGGTTGGGAATTAGAGTTCATTGGAGATTTTAGGATTGTCTGTGAATGTTTTTTTACCAACGTGTGTTAACATACAGACTGATCGACTTGGCAGGGAGTGATTGGTCTCTTCAGAAATTACAGTCAATAGTTCTGCTTGATTGGCTGAAATATCATTACGAGGCGTTGTTTGGGCTGAAATGTGAAATGTACCTGCTAGATGTCAGTTAGCCCTGTTAGATGACAGTTGGCCCTGCTAGATATCAGTTGACCCTGTTAGATGTCAGTTGGTCCTGTTAGATGACAGTTGGCCCTGTTAGATGACAGTTGGCCCTGTTAGATATCAGTTGGCCCTGTTAGATGACAGTTGGCCTTGTTAGATGACATTTGGCTCTGTTAGATGACAGTTGGTGCTGTTAAATGTCAGTTGGCCCTGTTAGATGTCAGTTGGCCCTGTTAGATGACAGTTGACCCTGTTAGATGTCAGTTGGCCCTGTTAGATGTCAGTTGG